>CAVLGL010000126.1:54964694-55302194 GCA_963668995.1 Parnassius mnemosyne
CCTGAAGAGAAGATGTGCCGCAATTTACCGAACGCTGCTCAGCCGAGTTGAATCCGTTGATTGAACTCTTGGTAAAAGTTGGACTTACCTAGTCGGAGTATTTGTCCCAGGTATACATAGTCGTCAACAACTTCGAGCTTAGTGCTCCCGACAACTACCGGCATAGGTATGACATGGATGTTATACATGATCTTTGTTGTGTCCATGTTCAACTTAAGACATATGCATTGGGAAGCACTATTGAGGTAATAAACATAGTGCTTAGATCCTCCAGCGATACTGCGGTAAATACTTTATTCGCTGCATTGCCGTTTTTAAGGTGCTGGATAGCCATTCTAATCTCGATCAGACTGACTTCCGGGATATCTTCGGAATAGTACCATATAAGACTTGCTCTTGGATCGATACTCACACTTGCGTGTGGCTCCAACGACGATGTGTACAGCTGCCCATAAAACCTCTCAATCTCACTCAAAATCTCAGGTGTCTCGGAAATGATGCTGCCACACTTAGTCTTCAACTTTGATAGTTGACTATTTCTGGCAGACAGATCTCCGGCAAAGACTTTGGAGCCTTCGTTCCACTCCATCGCTTCCTCAATACAAGCTGTATTGAAGTTGCGTAAGTACTGCTGCATACATATGGAGATCTGTCTGTTCAGTTGTCTGTATTCTGTCAAATCTGTTGAAGACTGCAGCCTCATTTCCCGTCTAACAGCCATCATATTAAGAGTGTTCTTGGAGTGTTTTTGTGTTCTTCTACGGCGGGTCTTTCAGAACTTAAGTCAGATGGTATGGACAGTTTTCATAGGCTTATCATTCATATCGTCAACTGCATTTCAGTCACCTAGGCCCTGAAAATGGTTTTGTAACTCGAGCTGAAAGGCTTCGGGACTTTGGATTAGAGCACGATGGGGACGGAGCGTAGACTTCATTAGACGAGACCTCTCCAACTTAACCTTTAGGTTCAGTGTGCCTCTAACCATTCGATGATCGCTACCAGTTTTCACCCTCGCGATCACGGAGACATCACTGAACAGTTGTCGTCTGGTCGTCATAATGAAGTCAATCTCATGTTTTGTCGAACCGTCGGGGCTTGACCAGGTCCACTTCCTGTGGGGCCGCTTGTGGAAGATAGAGTTCATCATAAAGGGTCCCTCTTTCTCCATGAAGTCGACTAGCTACTGGCCCCTTGGGTTCCATTGCCCTATTCCAAATTTCCCTACTTTCAGCTCACCGTTCTTTCTTGTGCTTAGTTTTGCATTGAAGTCTCCCATTAATACCGTATATTGGGTTTTGGAGGAATGCATGGCTCTATAGATATCCTCATACATTTCCTCCACCTCCTCATCGAGGTGTGCCGAGGTTGGTGCGTAAACCTGTATGACCTTCAGCGAATACCGTTTGGTGATTCTGAGTATAAGGTAGGCAACCCTCGTAGACACACTCTCAAAGAAGAAGATTCTTTACAACGTTGGTAACGAGAGACTTGTGGACGATAAATCCGATACCTCCTTCGGACAGATAGTCGCCCTCCCGGTGATAGAGCAAGTTACCGGATTCGAGGATTACCGTGTCCTCCCCCTCTCTTCGGACTTCGGATAATCCTATAATATGTCAGCGTAACTTGTCTATCTCTTCTTCCAGCTCCACGATCTTCTTGTCAGTCCTCAGGGTGCGTGCGTTGTATGTTGCCAGGTCGAGTCGTCTTAGGTGGCAACCGAACTTCCACTGGAGATTCTTAGCACCCCCTGCCCCGCCGTTACCACGGTCGCCACCGTAGCCAGGAATAGCGGGGCCGCCGGGGACTGGGGGCCGTCTTCTTGTTACTTTCTTCATAGAGGAGTATTTGCCATAGTTGCCAAATTAACTGGTACGATCTCTTTGCCGTCTCAAAAACTTTCTGTCTTTTAAAACTAAACTTCTACTTGTCCAGACTTTGATATTACCCATTATTGATTATGGGGATGTGTGTTACCCAGATCTATCTCAATATCTTCTCGATAAGTTGGAGCGCCTTCTCAACAATTGCATTAGGTTCATTTCCGGCTTACGTAAGTATGACCATGTTTCTCAGTACCGTTCTTTCATCTTAAATGACTTTCTATTCGTCAAAGGCGTAGCTCCCGAATTTTACAAGTACTATATTCAATTTTAAATGACCCAAATTCTCCTTCTTATCTTAAGGATAACTTTCAGTGCCAATATTCTACTCATGATAGAGTTCCCCGTTCCCAAAATAGTCTTAAAATTCGTATTCCACCACATAAGAGTGGTTTCTTTAATTCCTCTTTTACTGTGCATTCCATACTGCTCATGGAATGCCTTGCCTGTTCATATCAAAAAAACCAGTAACAAACAATATTTTGCTAAACATCACTTGTGATTTAAGTAATCACAAGTGATGTTTAGCAACTCCACAAGATGGGAGCGACTGGAGGCTTATAACTTGAGATCATCCATATAGAAATGGTGGGTCACTTTTGAACCTCCTTTCCGAAGCTGAAATCCCCTCCCGGATCCCTCCAGTAAGGTACTGAGAGGGTTCAGAGAGAGGCAGAACCAGATTGGACTCAAACAATCGCCCTGGAAGATACCCCTTCTTATCCTTATGTGGTTCTCTGAATCGTAATCCACTGCCCGAGGAAGTCTCGAACCATACAGTCAACCTTGTTTAGCCCGAGGACCCTCAAAAGCCATGTATGAGGCACCGAGTCGAATGCCTTTTTGTGGTCTATCCAGTTGGCGGAGAGGTTTCGACGGTTGCGTTTAACCACCTTGCCAATGACCGCATCAATGAGGAGTGGTTCCTTGGTTCCACGACCACGACCACCACGATAGTGCTAATGACGAGTTCAGGTGACGAGTGATTCTCGCGCACAAAATGGATGTTAGTGTCTTGTACATGGTGGGTGTCTACCCACCATGTACAAGACACTAACATCCATTTTCCAAGCTCTAATGGCTCTATTCTGTAAAACATGTTATGGGGCGGTATTTGCTCGTATCTGTGGAATGAAAGTTCCCTCTCTTTAGGAACCAAATGAGTGATCCCAGTAGTGAAGATGCTCGGGAGCGACTTTTGGTCGAGAGCCTCTTGAAACTGTCGGGCGAATACAGCGTGACACACCACGAACCCCTTCATCCAGTAGTGATGCAATTCGTCGTGTCCCGGACCTTTTATTTCGGGGCCCTACGGACCACCTCAGCTACGTCGTCCGGCGTTATGATGACGGGATCCATGGGCGTAATATTCACACACTGACTCACCACAACTTCCGTCCAAAGGCCCTCGCTGTGGTTTACGGGCTCTGACCACAGGCCGCGCCAGAATGCGATAGTGTCGGCCTGTTTCGGTGCTGGGCACGTTCCACGTACCAATGGTCGCTCCAAAGATTCATAGAGATTCTTCTGATCACCCTGGAAGAGACGAATCTGGTTGAACCGTGTCGACCTCTCGGTTTATCGCCGAATCCGCTTCCCGCAAGCAGCAATTCTCTGCTTCAGATCGTCTATGCGCTCCGTCAGTTTTGGCGTTATATCCGGCTGGGACAAACTGATATTTGTCCCAGCAAACGCCATTGAGACAGTGCGCACAATTCTCGGCCTATTATTGCCTGACCTGAAGCGTATTAGTCTGCCGATGATGACCCTTGTCTGTCATCCCAGCCTGGAGAAGTAGAATTGAGGACCAGTTTAGAGACGTCTCAGAATTCTGGATTTGAGACACGCGGTTCGCCACAAAGAGCTCAAGATTGTGAGGTGCAGCTCTGAGCCAACAAAGTACTATCTCACTGTTCGACCAAGCGTAGACGTCCGTAATGTCAATTACAGACTTCAAAGACGAGTGAACGTGGTTGAGGAGTCGCGTGAGAAGAGAGGCTCTAGACAGTTCCAATTTAGGCATAGTTAAGCGGGACCTAATGGGAGCAACCTTGCTTTTAGCAAGTACGAGATGGACGGAAGTATGGCCAGAAGGGCTCACAGTCCGCAAATATATGACAGCAGAATAGCCTTTCTCAGAGGCATCGCAAAACCCATGTAGGGTAGCCCTGCATCTCTCTGGCGGGAGGAAGCACCTTGGCATGGAGACCCGGTTGATGTCCGGAAATGAGGACAAAATGAAGAGCCACTCTCGCAAGAGGGCACCGCTAATAGGCTTGTCCCAGCCCAACCCGGATATCCAGAGCCCCGCTCTCTCTCAGCGAGTTCAAGGAGGGTTCGCATGGCGTAATACGGGCTGGACCGGAGTCCATAGGTGGTGGTGTTCAACTCAAAACACCTATATCGGATCGCTGGGCTTCTCGCGCCACAATATCAGTTGATATCGGCGGTCATCACGATGGACCACTGATTGTCGAAACATTATCCAAATGTCGGCTACGAAAACCACTTGGTGTCGACGGAACTGGGTCAAAATGTCGGATATGTCCTTGATCAATTTAGGACCAGAGTGGAGACACTGGTTCAGGGACACACCATTTGACGAGGGGGCGGAGCCGTCAAAAACTACCAGAATCTTACTCTCATGGGTCCTCAAGACCGCATGGTGAGGGAGGAAGTAGTGCTCCTGTGAACGCCATTCGAAGTTGGACGGTGACATGTGACCCACCTCTTGATACTCGCGCATGAACTCGACATATTTGTCGCGAAAGACTGGGTCGCGCCGCATGCGGCGCTCCATGGAAAGCAACGTCTTCTCGGCCAGTTCACGCGATTGACCCAAAGGGGGCCGTGAGTCCAGAAAAGGTAAGGGAGTGACAAAATGACCATCGTCGCGTCGGCCGGTATTGTTCTGGTAGAACAACTCGCACTCACGGTCCAGAGGGTTGACTCGAGCCGAGTGTGATGGCTCCTCAATTTCCCAGATTCTCTGGACGACTTCCGAAAGGGACACGCCCACAACAGCTGTGCCCAAATACAGTGGACATGGCTGACAAGCCATAGGGCTGTAGGGCTCGTATCTCGCCTAACAAGATCAACCCCAGTGTGTCGGCCACCAGCAACAACTCTATAGGCCCAGGTTGGGACCTATGAGGGTCTGCCGATCTCAAACCCGACGGACAACGAACCGTGCTGTCATTTATACGGATGTTAGGGAGAAAACCTACAATGTCATCGAGGACATTTACCTTAACTAGAATAAGAAGGTGTTCGCTGGTAGGGCCAAATACCAGCTCCGCTTGTCCCCTAGGAGCAGGAGGCTCGGCACCTCCGATACCGACCATTGGACGTGATTCAGAGCTCCAGGGGAGCCCTAATCTTCCCACCAACCAAGTGGAGGCCATACTGCGTTGTGAACCCGAATCCAATAGAGCGCGACTCGTTAAAAAGTCGCCACTCGAGTTGTACACCTTCACTGAGGTCGTCGGAAATAGTACAATTTGACAAGTAGACTGTCGACAGCTCAAAGGCTCAGTGGATGCGGCCGTGGTGGGAGCTAGGGCGGCAGCTACCTAGTTGGAGCATCCTCCATCGGACCGGCCCTCGAACCGGGGGTCCGGAAAGCAGCATTCCGGCGGCATCTCAACGACCCGTGGTTGCCACTCACCAAACGGAGCAACCTGAGGAAATTCGGGGAACCTCGGCCTTGGGGCCCGGGACAGTCTTGAGGTCGCAGGAACCTGGTAGTATCGGTATCAACCAAAGGGAGGAGAGTGGTACTCCAGTCGCGGCCGCTCAGCTAACGGGGGTGAGGCGGTTCTAGCTGACCGCTGAGTGGCCGCGAAGTTCCTCTCAACACGCTGAGGGGAGGTGACGACCCCCCGCCCCTTGGGTAACTACCCCCCGACCAGTCGGGGGGGACCCCTTTCAAACCCAAGGGCAAGGTGGCCGGCAGGCGAGCGCCGAGCGTCGCCCGACCGAGGGCGTGGCTGAGCGCCCCCGCCCGTGGGAGCTGAGGGCCCGGCAGAGCCCCGAGAGGAAACGCCGTTCGCACCCAGGCACAAAACGGCATGTTGGTTGCCCTAGCAGCTTGCAGGGCCTCTACGGCGCCTGCTGCGTTCTCTATTTTCCGGCACTGCTCCTCCAAGAACCACAGCAGGTCCCTGAAGGACGGAATGTAGGAGGCGCCGTCCCCGCCGTACCTCTCCTGAAAATGGAGCCGAAGATCAAGAGGCAGGTGGGACAGTACAATGTGGAGCAACAAGAAGGACCATTCGTCCACAGGTAAATCCGCCTCAACGAATTACAGGCCACCATGACTGGATTTACGATGTCCGGACGTAGTCTGGTCCGGTCCTTAAGTAGTGGGAGTTTTATGAGCAGCCTAACGTATTCGTCCGCAATCCGCTGGACGTTGGCATACCTAAGGGCGAGGAGGTCCCGAGCATTGTGGTTGGCGTCGTCCAACAATTTCAAATGGCCGACGACGCCCAGGGCCTCCCCCTCCAATGATGCCAGGAGGTACCCCATCTTCTGGCTGGGTGTCAAGTCCCTCCGGGCATCCACTAAGCTGTCAAACAGACCGACGAAAATCAGCCATTCGGAGAGGACCCCATCGGTCGCATCGGTAGCTTGCGCGATCGCATCACTACCAAATACAAATTAATACGCGGCACAAATACAAATCAAATTAACAAACAACAAATACAATTACTATCAAATCAAGTTAAATACAATTACACAAATACAAATTACTATTTATTAAATTAAATACAAATTACACTACACGGCAAGTACACACTGCAGTCGGTCAGAAAAGATGCCTCGCTGAAGCGACCGACCCTTTGACAATTCATCATTCATTCATCATTACAGCCCTTCACAAGTCCACTGCTGAACATAGACCTCCCCCAAAGAATGCCACAAAGCACGGTCCTGAGCCACCTGCATCCATCGACTTCCTGCATGTCTTACCAGGTCGTCACTCCATCTCGTGGGAGGACGCCCTACACTTCGTTTACCGGTACGAGGCTGCCACTCGAGAACCTTTCTTCCCTATCGGTTGTCGGTTCTTCGAGCTATATGGCCGGCCCACTGCCACTTCAGCTTACTAATCCGTTGGGCTATGTCGGTTACTCTGGTTCTACTGCGGATATCCTCATTCCTAAGTTTATCACGCAGAGAAACTCCGAGCATAGCCCTCTCCATAGCTCGCTGAGCGACCTTGAGCTTCATCATACGGCCATTAATCTACTATAATTATACGACAACGATAATTACCCGATTACGTGATAACATTATCTACCTACTCAAGATACCTAACACGTACCTAACCCTAACAAACTCCTGCATGCGCAGCCTAACGGTCGCGGCTTTTAATTCTGCCCGCTAACAAACAAAAAAAATTCGAATTTTATCACATACTGACGTATTTATTACCTACTATTTTTATTTATATTACACCCGGGCGTGATTGGAAATCAATCAACCACGCTCTGCTACCAACAATGTACACGCCCCTAGCTGCCCCAACAAAAGTTGACCATAAAGGGGCCCATACAGCTGTAGATTCGACGAACAACTAAGGGTGGAGCCCAACGGCCTATGGAGATTTATTATTCTACACAATAGATATAAGGCAAGGTAATCAAACAGTATGTACCTGTTTCAAAAGCGAAGAATGACCACAAGGCTCGGTCAAGCGGTAGGTGTAGTGTATGTAACTGGTGTTTAGTAGTGTGTAAAATTTGAAACCTGACCCAACCCCTTTAAGCGGCAGCAGCCCTGATTCCAGCACCGCCACACGGTGTGGTATCCTCCAGTAGCGTCACCTCGATGTCACTCAAAGTCTAGCGTCCCTTAGAACAAATCTATAATCTAATACGAACGCTGTTTCTCGCGGGTCACAAAGTTTAGCGTTTTTAAACGACACATGCAAATATCTCCGAGTTACATCAAATGCCACAAAGCAACTCGTTGACGCAATTTAATATTGTCAAGCACTTCAACCGGCAATCACTGTACAATTTACGTAAATTATTTGCCAACGAAGTTAGGTTAATCAATCAAAATATTACTGCTTCGTTATCGCGTGAACGCACTAAAGATAACCAAAAAATAGAAGCGAAAAACTCCAATAGTAAAACTACACGTCCGTTCGACCGGCAGTTCGACGCGTCTCGGTCGACTCGACCACGATTGGAATGCGGCCGGGGAGGGGCAGGCGGTGACCTTCGTACCGTGCTATGCACGTGCCGAGTTGCGAGTTCTGGATTCAATTTTAAAAAGGCTAATTTTTTGCCTAAACACACAGATTACAGACTTCAAGGACTTTTAAGAACGACGCTTCAACAGAATACCGATATAAAAATGCAACATACTACTGATGTGTTTTGTATGGTGAGTAACGAGAACCAGAGACACTTTCAAAGAGATATAGTTGTCTATTTGCGCCAGTATCTACTTATCATTGGGTAAACTGTGTGCTCTTTTGTCTTCCTTAGCACTTTATAAAGAAAACGGTGAGTGATGAGTGACACTCACTATTCTAAATGCCCATTATATGTTTGTGGGATCTTGGTACACTTGAGATTTGCAGTCAGGTAAAAATCCATCAGATAATATCCCATTAAATTATTTACACAAAAGGTCCTTAAGTGGCAGTTATCATCGTCAATGGATCCAGGTAAATCTGGAGTGTTTGGGAGAGGCCTTCGTTCCGCAGTAGACTTCTTGTGGGATGTAATGATGACGATCTCCCATACACCTTTAATATCTCAGATATCAAATAATATGTCGCTATCTAAATTGTGTGGTGGCACCCTGTAGTAACGGCGTAAGAGAAAACACTAAGCAATATCATACGGTAACTCTCATGTAAAACGACAGAAGGAAACTAAAACAGGAGAGGTATAGCAGCACCTACCCGTTAACAGTTTATATTTTGTGTTGTTAACAACACAAAATAAGAAAAAATTGCGGATTCCAAAAACATCTGCCAAGCGAAGTAACTATGCAAAGATTATATGAGTCCATCTATGTGAGAGGCATATTTTCAGCAGTGGACATTTTGTAGACAGTAATAAATGAAAAGATAATCCTAATTGTTATAATCAATATTTTCATAATGCTTAGTATTACTACCGTGTAGTGGCGGTGTAAGCATATCCACTACCTCATTTATCATCCAGAAACAAATCAGGAGATGGGCAGCAGCGACTTCCAAATAACACCTAATAGTTAAAAAACCTTCTGTTGCCAACCCGCTTGCCACGCGTGGCAACTATGGCAAATATGAGGGATATTTACCATAGTTGCCACTTTAAGAAAATCTATGGGGTAGGCCTTCATTCAGCAATGGACTTTAATAGGTTTTAACTTAGTAATAACAACATAATCATAAAAATATCGCAGACAAAATAATTCGAAAGTCATAAGTGATTCGCACCGGTGATATCCATTAACGTGAAATATCCGTTGCGGATTTATCATCATTTTTCATTCTTAATGCTATATTGCCTGCGATATGCGGGTCAACCTTATAAAATTAATGTGAGTCACATACATTACTTATATTATCTTGTGGGCTATCAATCAGTACGTATACTTATAACGTTAAGGGCGCGTAATGTGACTTTATATGTTTGTTTTTTCAATATTTATCTAGAATTGACATATAACATCCAATATAATGATATATAAAATGGCGAGAAGAAAAAGTACATACTCGTATAGCTTACGTTAAACATTAACGCTCTGGAAAGTCTGTAGATTGTGATCATATCATTTATCTAATATATATTTTATATAAAATAAAGTTAGTCATGCTTTAAACACTCAAGAATAACCCTAGATTCCAAACATAATTCATAAAACGTCAACAAAACTCAGCATCAAATATCATGGGCCTAAAGTAAACACAAGAAAATATCATACATAATGATTGCAAAGTATATCTAGACAAAACTTCTTCGCTCTCTGGACATGCGGATCTTGATACTGTAGAAGTGGTACTTTAGAAGTCTGGCAACACACAAATTAATGATACCATCGAATATTATTTACAAGGAACTTTTTCTTGTTCCGGGTAAAGCTCAAGGAAATGTTTTGGTATACTTTTATTTTAATTTGGTTAACTTTCACCACTCAAACATATTTTAAAGTTGACAAAAAATACTTTGCGTACATCCGCTCGATAAAATAAAATGATGTGTCTTACCTAGTTTGAAGAGCACCTCCAAGAGTTTTTGGCGGGGAGTTAATCTTCACAAAATTAATTAATATACGTTGTTTGTAATAAACCGAGTCGAATTGTTTTCAGCAGTACTGCTACATTACGCTGTACTAAATTGCATTTCTGTAAAACATGGTATTATTAGTAAATGCATTTCATTTCCCGTTTGTAGTAAGAGAAGATGAAACTGCTATTTTCACACATTATTATGCACTTGATGAAAAGTTGAAATGCGCTGCGCTTACTCCCTTTAATTTCTTTCTGAAGTTGTAATAGACAAATTTCATATTTTAATATTTTTATATCCGGAAATGTAATAAATAAGAACACAGTCAACCTATGGTATGTAGATGCTGTAGGCCTTAGACACATATTTACATCATTAGTTAAGAAACAAAATACAGATGCGTTTTCTAAGAAGATTCTCAGGTTCACGTGAATACTCATGAAATACAGCAGTAGTATACTTTTTCCTATTATAAGCTAGTGCATTTATTTAGCCTGCAATAATTTTTTCCACTAGTTGTTGTACGTATTATGAACGACAAAGCTAAAAGTTTGGTATAAATATGTGGTATGTAGACAAAAAAGGGAGGAATTAATTCTTGCACACTCCTTCTATTTAACGCTGGTAGTCTTTCAGACCTTGGTCCTTTCTTTAACGAACTGACAGATACTTAGCTTGATACGTAGCTCTACTCAAATTATTGTTAGAAATGAATGTGGAAAATAATACTACATATGAAGAAGTTAAGGTTTAAATCTAAGCCCCCATTTTTTCAAACATATTGTATACGAACATAATATACACAAAGTATACCTAAGGGACGACGCTGGTAACTATCATGAATCAATCTTTCAGCGAGTCTTAGGTGTCATGATCCTGTGTGGTGAGGATGCACTACTGTTGGTTTGCATACTGCACCTATTTGGGAATTATCTTGTATTTAATTCTTACTGCTTACTGTGTTCTTTGAGTGTTCATGAAGTCGTTACTGATAACTATTCATTTTCTTCAAATAACTATGAGAGTTATTTCTAGCATAAGAAGTGGGATAATTTCTAATAATTTACTTTAGCAGTATTTAAATAGAAGACTTCGAATAATAAATATTGAATGTCTCACGCTGTTTCAAAATAGACAATGAATAATTTGCTTGTAAATTATAGTTACAGTGAAAGAAAGAGGGGTCTTATGGTAGCTTTTTCTTTCTTTTTTAATTTTTTTAGCATATCAACTATATTAAAGAAAAGAAAAAACGGAACATAAAGGGCTACCCTCTGTAAAGAGGGGGCAGAACCTGTAAAAAAAATACTCACATATATTTAGTCGTATTTCGTGACTTTATTTATGAGTTTTAATCTTAATTAGCAATAGAACGTTAAGAAATGCCTTTATATTCTCTCTCTGGCCACACTACTGTGTGGATTTTATTTATGTATCACTTCGGTTTACACTCATTAAATTCATAAGGATACATATACAGATCCGGAGAATGACTCCTAGGCTACACAAACACTTGTTCTGTGCGGCAATCTAATTGTCTGCTTGGCCACTGAGCTACGGAACTATGATATTCTTAAATTCCTTTCCATTTATTTAGTTATAATAATTATAAAGTTTTGGAAAAAGGTTTTCTCTTTCCCTAGATTGTATTTGTACTGGTATATTACAAATAGCAACATAGTCCTCAAAGCTCTAAAATATCTGTTACTAAATACACCTGCGCTGCGTTCACTTCCATGTAGTTTATAGTGTCCGTACGGTAGCAAGAACACTATACTGTTATTTAAAGTATTTTGCGATTGTACGTAGTAACACGAAAAGGGTCAAATAAAAAGTTACTTTTGAAATATTGAAGTTTGGATCGGTACTTGAATAAGTAAAAAAATATTAATCATTATCTATACAGAAGAGGACAAAACAAGTCCACTACTGAACATAATATTGAGCTGTGGTAGCTCAGATGGTTAGCGCTCGCTGAAAGTTTCACAGTACGCGAGCAACCTGGGTTCGATCCCCGCCGGCACCAGTGAAATTGTTAATTTTATTTTTAAGTGCCGATTTACCACGTGCTCGGTGAAGGAAAACACCATGAGGAAACCTGCATGTCTGAGAAATAAGAAAAAAATGTTTCAAAGACATGTGTTGTTCGCCAACACGCATAGGGGCAGCGCGGCGGACATTTCATTGCCCTAAAACCCTCCCAGAAATGAGAGGAAGCCTGTGCCCAGCAGTGGGATGTATGTAGACTGTAACTAACTGAACATAATATGCCCCTTCTACAGTTTGCCACAAAACAACATAATAACGAAAGGCTTTGTAAAATCTAGACAACCAGGTCAGCAATGTCTACATTGCATTGTTCCAGTGCAAGCACATTACTTTCATGGGTCAATTCGCTCTACTACGGATTAAAGCTCTCGGAATCGGTTGATAAATAATAACGCTTTCAGTCTTCAAAGATACCTTTCTCTACAAATCTGACTTAAGCTTATAATATAAATGTTTACTTAACCTTTAATATATGTTACTACGCAAAGAAAGTGAGAGGAAAGTAAGTGAAGTTAATCTACGGGTTTACTTAAGTATTATTGCTACAATATATGAACTTGATTGGCATTATTACACACCGAGCCTTTTGATAAACCCAGAGAGTAAGTATTATTTAAGCTGTTTATATATTATATCATATATTATATATTATATATCATATATAATATTATAGTGATAAACTATACAATATATATCACTTAGTACGGGTAAGTAATTCAAATTATATAAAACATTCGTACATACATATATACATGGTCAATAGAGTATGCAAGACATTATGTATAGAGGAATAAAACTGCGACTTCAGAATGTGAAATTATTATAATCTTTTCAGATTTAAGTCGGATTAGTTCACAAATGATGAAGTTATCGCGTAACGTACAGTCGAAAACCACCTCCTCCTCTCTTTGATGTTGGGTATAAAGTGTCATACCATAAGCTGTTGTGCTATAGACTTACGATGATGAAAATTAAGAAGAAACGTGGTATTGGTAACAAATCTGCCAAGCTGTGGGAGATTGCAAAGTCTAAGTTAACTTCAAAAATACAGTCGTCTCATTGATAGTTTAATATACAGCCTAACGCCTTCAGCAAAAAAAAAAACACAATATTGTAATGATTTCTATCTGAATCAAAATTTCCGTTGCAGCCTATCAAAATTAAATTGTGAAACATAGGCATAGATTGCTTTAAAAATGTTGCCTAGTTGCAAAAATTGTGAATAACAATTATAAAAATTAAATTTAACCGAATTTAACACTTTTAAAAAATTTTATGAAGCTGGTGGAACTCACGCGTTGCTTGACAAACTTAAAGGTCCTTCACGTACACTTAAAATAATTTTATTTTCACTGATATGGAGATTATGTATAAATTTTATACATTATCTTACTTCCAGAACAATGACGAATCTAAGGATACCCTATATGTTAAAATCCGTCAAGCCGTTTAAGCTACATAGCCAAACATACATATGTACACTGGAAAAATATTACCCCACTTCCAAGGCTGTCGTGTAAAAAAGAAGTTAAAATTTTTATCCTAGTCGTGTCATACTTTAAAGATATTGTAGCATTCGTCAGCATTATTTCAAGACATTTAAGTTAGTAAACTGGTACCGATTATCGTTTATTACAACCTCACACAGTAGTGTGCTCAACCTTATCCTATTAAATATCCCCAGACACTCATTTTGTACCCTGAAAGGGTCATTACTTATCTAAATTACGTTACATATATGAACATAAATACCGGGCAGGTATGTGATTACCAATGATACTCGTAATAGAAATATGTTCTATGTAAAGCAATTTAATATGTCAGATGTGTGACCCAAATATTGCTGAGGTCCATAGCAATGAACAATGAATACTCTTTGTAAGCTGCGAATATCTGTTCCATCATAAGTTATTTTCATAGAAAATAAAACGTTACAGATTGGAGGTTGTGTACTTTTTGAAATCAGTTTTTTTTATAGAATAAGGGTGACAAACGAGCACACAGCCCACCTGACGGTAAGTGGTTGCTGTGGTCCATAGACATCTACATCTCCAGTAAAAGTTTCCAGTAAAAAGGGTCTCCGGGTCTCTACATTAACCACACGAAACGTATTCGGTGAGAGAGTGGTCTTTCCCCGGTCGAGTCGACCGAATCGTGCTACAACTATACCTACTACTAATATAGCTGCAGCATGGCTCTACCACGCATAAAAGGTGTTTTCTTTAAGTTTATTAAAAGTTTACTGCTGAATATAGTCCTTCCCCATAGATTGCAGTATTTTGTAGGAATATTGTCATAGTGGCCATGCTTGTGAGGCGGGTTTGCAACCGAAGTTTATTATTAGTTATTTTGAGAAGATGTTCCCTCGTTCTCCTCCTACTATACTCCTGGCATGATACCTATGGGTTAGTAGATACTCTTACACCGCCAATACACGGTGGCTTATTTAATAATTTTTCTGTAATTACGTTTTTTTTTACTTTCTACTTTGCAAGAGACATATGTTGGTGTATCAGGTGTAAAGCGGTCCCTTTAAAATATCAAGATTTTTATTTAATAAAAAAGAATTGACAAACGACTTACCTGTCCTTATTCAATGCAATAATTCCTTAGCATTAGTTTTTTATTACTTATTTTGATTAAATGACATTGTTATATATATTACTGCAAAAGCTAGAACTACGTTAAATCCTAAGATTTTCCGGTTATACCTAAGATTTACCAAGTCTTAATGGTAAAAGTCCAAACTGTTCTGTGGTAGTCGTTAATTTTGGACTTTTACAAGCATTAACTTAGTAAATCTTAGGCTTTACCTCAAAGACACGTAAATGTTGAAAAATACTCATGTCTACAAGTGCTTGGCGCATTATCGTGCTCGCGGACCGCGTGCAGCATCTCATCCCCTCTTACACGTGTCCCTTCCCTCCGCTCGACACAGTCAGTGGCAGACAAAGTGTAGGATGGTTTCCTATTAGATGGAGTGACGACCTGGTAAGACATGCAGGAAGTCAATGGATGCAGTTAAGTCAGGACTGTGCCTTGTGGCATTCCTTGGGGGGGGCCTATGTCTAGCAGTGGACTTATGAATGATGATGATGATGATGATAAAAATTAATGAATAGTAAGTGTTTAGGCAAAATATTAACCATTTTAAATTGTATTATTAACGCACGCTAATAGCCTAGCATCGTATCGAGGTCACATACCCCCCCCCCCCCCCCGTGCTGACATACCATCCGAGCGGTGTCGACTGGACACGTCAAGGCAATTCATTATAAAAATCGGTCGATCGTAGCGGACGTTTTTGTTTTTTCTGTTAAATTTGCCGTGTCACGAACGGAGGTGAACTTTGTCCGTCTGTCGTCGGACGCACCACGCGTTGGTTCTTGACTGTGATCAACGGATTTAGTTCCTTTTTTGTGAAGCTAGTTGAATATGAATAGACTGACCTAGTGCCTTGAAGAGGGAAATTGCCACCGGGGACGCCGCAGGAGAATACCGCCTCCGGGAAAGCATCGTGCCATCTGGTTCAGGCCACCTACACAAAAATCTTAGTAGGATAGAACATTCCACAAGGCCATTCGGCCCGCCCTTAATTGTTCAACGAGCCTACAGCTCTGGGCCTCTGTGGGATCGTAATTTGTCGGGAAAGTTAGGAGCGTATAAAAGCTGGTAGCAGTAGCGTGTCTGATTGAATTCCAATCACGCCACGGCCGTAATATTAATAGACATATAAATATTTTTTTTTGTTCTTGGCTAGGTACTTACCATAGTTTGTTAAGGCTAGGTACTTGAATAGGTATATAAGGCTATCACAAGTAATCGGCTAACTATCGTTGGCGTATAGTTATAGTAGATTAATGGTCGAAGGGTCGGCTGTTTGAGCGAGGCATTTTGCTGATTAATTGTAGTGTAACTTGTATTTAATTTAATAAATAGTAAGTCGTATTTGTAGTAATTTGTATTTAACTCGATTTCATAGTAATTGTATTTGCTATTTGTTAATTTGATTTGTGTTTTTTTTGTGTTTTGTGCATTAGTTTGTATTTATTAGTGATGCCGTAGCACAAGGAACCGGCGCTCCGCCTGCAGGCGGAGCTGCGTTGGGCCGCTAACGCCCATATTTTGATAGGTCGACCTGATCGGGTTCATAGTTTAGGGAAGCGGCTCGAGCAGACCAACCCCTCTGAGGCAGAGCGGAGCTACCGCGGGAGGGCGCCATCCTCTACCCCCTTATAGTGCTGCACTGCCTAGCGGCCAGGAAAGCGCCCCCATGCTCCTATTGTCGAGCATCAGATCACCGGGCGATGTCGTTCCCTAAGTTCCTGAGTAAGCTGGTCCCGGCGAGGCGAACCATCGCCAGGGAGCGCCGCTGGTGCTATTCGTGCTTGAAAAGGCATCTCCAACGAGACTGCCCGCATTAGCGGTCCTGTCCGCACTGCCAGGACAACCACCATACCGTGTTGTGCCTGGGTGCCAACTGCGCGTCCTCTCGGGACCCTGCCGGCCCCCAGACTCCCACGGGCAGGGGCGCTAAGCCACGCTTCCTGTCGGGCGACACTCGGTGCTCGCCTGCCGACCGCCGCACTTCTCGTTCTGAGGGGAGTCGTTCCCTCATCGGCGGGGGGGGGGGGGGGTCGTCACTCCCCCTCAGCGTGTTGAAAGGGGCTTCGCAGCCACTCAGCGGTCAGCTAGACCGTTCTCACCCCCGTTGGCTGAGTGGCCGTGACTGGAACGCCGCCCTCCCCCTTTTGGTCGATGCTGGGTTCCTGATTGGGTTCCTGGGGCCTCGTATCGCTCCCGGGCCTCGGGGCCGAGGCTCCCTGAATTTCCCCAGATCGGCCCGTTCGGGGAATTCCAGCCGCGGGTCATCGAGATGCCGTCGGAGTGCAGCTCTCGGGGCCCCCGGTTCGGGTGCCGGTCCGACAGAGGCAGCTCCAGATAGGAGGCTGCCGCCCTAGCTTGGGTGTCGGGCGGCAGCCACCTCAGTGGTGGGCCACGGCCGCCTCCACTGAGCCTTTGAGCCGTCGGCAGTCCACCTGTCAAACTGTTCTATTGCCGAGGGCCTCAGTGAAGGTGTACAACCCGAGCGGCGACCGCTTAACGGTTTGAGCTCTATTGGATTCGGGTTCACAACGTAGTGTGGCCTACACTTGGTTGGTGGGAAGACTGGGGCTCCCCTGGAGCTCTGAATCACGTCCGATGGTAGGTATCGGAGGTACCGAGCCTCATGCTCCTAGGAGACAAGAAGAGTTGGTGTTCAGCCCCGACAGCGAACACCTTCACATTTTAGTCAAGGTAAATGTCCTCGATGACATTATAGGTTTTCTCCCTAACGTCCGTATAAATGACAGCGCGGTTCGTTGTGCGTCGGGTTTGAGACCGGCGGACCCTCAATGGTCCCAACCTGGGCCTATAGATTTGTTGCTGGGGGTCGACGCGCTGGGTTTCATCTTGTTAGGCGAGATACGAGCCCTGCAGCCTGATGGCTTGTCGACCGTGTCCACTGTATTTGGGCACAGTTTCTTTGCATCGGTTATGTGATCTCCTCCCCCTCCGACGGCCGACGCGCTCTCTGTTGTGGGCGTGTTCCTTTCGGACGCCGTCCAGCGGTTCTGGGAAATTGAGGAACCACCACATGCGGTTCGAGTCAACCCTCTGGACCGTGAGTGCGAGTTGTTCTACCAGAACAATACGGGCCGTCGTGTCGACGGTCGTTTCGTCACTCGCTTACCCTTTCTGGACTCACGTCCCCCTTTGGGTCAATCTCGTACACTAGCCGAGAAGAGGTTGCTTTCCATGGAGCGCCGCATGCGGCCCAGCCTTTTGTGACAAATATGTCGAGTTTATGCGCGAGTATCGAGAGCTGGGTCACATGTCACCGTCCAACTTCGAATGGCGTTCACAGGAGCACTACTTCCTCCCTCACCATGCGGTCTTGAGGACCCCTGAGAGTAAGATTCGGGTAGTTTTTGACGGCTCCGCCCCCACGTCAAATGGTGTGTCCCTGAACCAGTGTCTTCACTCTGGTCCTAAACTAATCAAGGACATATCCGACATTTTGACCCAATTCCGTCGATACCAAGTGGTTTTCGTAGCCGACATTCGGATGATGTTTCGACGATATCAGCTGATATTGTGGCACGAGAAGCCCAGCGATCCGATACAGGTGTCTGAGTTGAACACCACCACCTATGGACTCCGTTCCAGCCCGTATATCGCCATGCGAAACCTCCTTGAACTCGCTGAGAGTGAGCGCCTAAGATACGCTCGGGGAACTTCTATTTTGGAGACTTCGGTCTACATGGACGACATTTGTACGGGCGCCTCCACCGTCGAGGAGGCTCTTGTCTTGCGAGACGAATTAATTGCCATTCTGAAGTCCGGAGGTTATGAGTTGCGCAAATGGTTGTCGAACTCCCCTCATATTTTGAAGGACCTCCCAGGAGAGGATTAACAAGACCCTCATCTATTCGAGCACCCTGAAAATCCTAATTTGTTGACTGTGCTGGGCATTCAATATCAGCCTGTTCAGGACACCTTCACGTATCGAGTAAAACTTGATCCCCCTTCCAAAGCATGGACCAAGCGCTCCGTGCTGTCTACAGTAGCCCGCACCTTCGACCCTAATGGATGGATCACCCCGGTTATCTTTTTGACTAAGTGCTTTCTTCAAAAGCTCTGGATATCCGGGTTGGGTTGGGACGAGCCTATTAGCGGTACTGTCTTGCGAGAGTGGCTCTCCATTGTGTTCTCCCTTCCGGACAATAACATAGTCACCATGCCAAGGTGCTTTTGCTGGCCCCTTCCTCGTCAAGTCCTCTTACCTTCGTAACGCGTGTCACATAAGGCCTATCTTTGCGTCTTCGTGTGCCTCTCCATTAAGGCCGTTCACTTAGAACTTGTAAGTGCCCTCAGCACGGAAGCCATCTTGGCCACGCTGGGCCGTTTCATATCGCGGCGCGGTTTGCCGGACCTGAACCGGTTTTGATTGCGGAACGAATTATAAGGGCACGGATAGATATTTGAAAGAGGTCGTCGAATTTCTGTCCAGCCACCGGACTTATTTAGTTATCGCGATGTCAAAAAGGGGCATCCAGTGGAAATTCGACCCTCCGGCTTGTCCCCACTGGGGCGGTATCTTTGAGGCGGTGGTTAAAGTTGCAAAAACGCATATCCGTCGCGTTATTGGCTAAACTATTTTGACATTTGAGGAGCTCGCCACTGTATTCTGTAAAATTGAGGCGGTACTCAACTCTCGGCCCCTCTGTCCGAAAGATTTGGACATTCTAACCACGGGACACTTCCTAATTGGCCAGCCGCTTATCGCTCTGCCCGAGTACCCCTTCAGGGAAACTAACTCTTCGCGGTTGAGCAGGTTTGACCTGCTGCAACAGATGACTCAGAGTTTTTGGCACCGATAGTCTCTGGAGTACCTACATCTTTTGCAGCAGCGCATTAAGTAATCTGACAAGTCGGATCCTCCTCGGGTCGGAGACCTCGTGTTGGTTAAAAAACCCAACCCCTGCCTTTGTATTGGCGCCGTAAGCGCATTGTTAAGTTGTCGTATGGATCGGTTGGGGTGCCTAAGGTGGCCGAGGTTTTGGTCTGAGATTCGGTCTTGCAACGTGCCGTCGCGACCTTGTCCCGTTTGCCAATCTACTCGCGGACATAATTCCTTATGTCCGGGGCAGGGGTTTGTTTAGGCAAAATATTAACCATTTGAAATTTTATTATTAACGCACGCTAATAGCCTAGCATCATATCGAGGTCACATCCTCCCCCGCGCTGACATTCCATTCGAGCGGTGTCGACTGGACACGTCGAGGCAAATCATTATAAAAATCGGTCGATCGTAGCGGACTTTTATGTTTTTTCTGTTAAATTTGCCGCGTCACGAACGGAGGTGAACTTTATCCGTCTGTAGTCGGACGCGCCACGTGTTGGTTCTCGACTGTGATCAACGGAGTTAGTTCCTTTTTTTTGAAGCTAGTTGAATGTGAATAGACTGACCTAGTGTCTTGAAGAGGGAAATTGCCACCGGAGACGCCGCTGGAGAAAACCACCTCCGGGGAAGCATCGTGCCATCTGGTTCAGTTCACCTACACACAAACACTCACACACCACTCACATGCACTACACCTTCAGCCTGACAGATCCAGGTCATCAATCTCCGCTCCCGAAGCAGGTAAGTACCGTATTAGTTAAATGCTCTCTATTCGGCTAGCCTTCCCTTTAAGGCTTAGTAAGATAGAACATTCCACAAGGCCATTCGGCCCGTCCTTAATTGTTTAACGAGAGTACAGCTCTGGGCCCCTGTGGGATCGTACTTTGTCAGGATAGTTAGGGACGTCTACAGTAAGCTTAGCCAACGAAGGTATTATGTTTCTGAGAAGAAAAAAAATATTTGTTTATTTTACAGTATTCTACTTTAAAAAGTTATCATAAAAATATTTTAAGATTTAGCAGATTAACATGATTCAATGTTTTATAAATACTTTCTTCTTTTATCACATATTTTTATTTCAAAAATCAACATTTACTAATAGTCATTAGTAAAATTTAGCATGTACCAATTTCTAATGGTAAAAGCCCGATAAATCGTCTCATTTTTTACAAAACATTTCATTTACCAGTTCATGTTGCTAAATCCTAAGATTTAAAAGAAAACCCTAAGATTTACTCAAATACGGGCTTTTACAGTAACATATACGTCATGTAAGAATGACATACGAGCACACAGTATACCACAATCACACACACATAATATAACGCATAGACATTAATATCTATTTCTCTATTAAGAATCAAAACGAAAAAGCTTTGTCACCTATAAGGATCAAGAATGAATTGAGTTAATATCTGACGCTTGTATTCTGTGCGACTGTAAAGTCATTTCCTGTTCAAAGCAACCCATTTTTGCATACATAATTATGTAATATTTACGTGGTAGAGCCATGCTGCAGTTATATTATGATCAAATATATCAACAACTGACCTATTCCTCAATACAATGGCAAATAGGGTGGCTCCACTACACACAAAAATGAGGTGCCTCCACCACACTTTCACATAGATGATATATAATTTTACGGTAAAAGCCTAGCCCTTTGCAATATTTTGCATAAGATCTCTCGCATACTTCTTCCCCTCACTTGGCCGTTCCTTACTTATCGTGACCTAACGTCGGTAAGAAACTTTGCCTTATTGTGACTCATATCCCGTACACTTCTGTTGCCCTGGTACAGTATGACTGAGTGGCGTAGCGAACACATGGACACTGAGATGTCGCTGTGCTTCTCGGAAGATGAAAAACTCCACCAAATTTTGTTACAAAACGTACACAACAAAGACAAATTCGTAATTCGAATAACATAAGACAGGATCAATTTATGGACCTAAAAGCAGAAATGGCTAAGCTAATGGCAATCACGAGTAAACAAGCAAAAGATCTCAATGACCTTACTTCGAACCTTAAAGAGGTTCGCCTGTCAAATCAAAATATTGAGTGCTCGCTAACGTTATTAACCACTCAAAATGAAGAGTTTAAAAAACAAATTGTAGCCCTGCAAAATCATTCAAAGGAAGACAGGGAATACATAATGTACTTAGAAAATAAACTGGATCCGCAAATCTCCACCCGTAAAACATCATTCGAGCTGAAAAATGTTCCTAGGAAAGAAAATGAATTAAAGCAAGATCTCATTGACATGACTATACGTCTTTTAGAGACTATATATTGTAAAATAAACAAAAGCGACATTAAAAATATTTACGGGGTGCATGGAACAAAGCCAAAACAGAAAAACACTCCCATAATTGTTGTGGGGAGTTTCTGTATGACCGTTGTATGTAGCTCCTCACATTGAAATAAGAAGATTTCTTAGACTTGAAACATTTAATCTTCTAACAAAAATATACTTATTACGAAAAACTAGTCTTACATTTTTTCTTGTTATTTTTCGTAACCATGACAACAACTTACAAGATATAAAAAAACCTAAAACCCGAAAGAAAATGGTAACCAATTAACGCAACTCAACATACTAAGGAAAACCATAAAACCAAATGTAATTCATAAGTACCGAGCAGGCAATTTCACATTTCGACCGCACCGCGTTGTTTTCGTCACCTTCGCGCCACCTGTAACCGAGGAGGGTAAGTCGGAACTATCTGAACTTACTGATAACTTCTCATCCTCTATCGTTACTTCAGCTCGTTGCAAGAGGTCAGAATCATTTGAAATCTCAAGCGGATACAATCTCTGACATGGTCTTAAAGTTTCACATTTTTGAGTCTTGACTCTAGCCAAACGAGTAACACCATCAGCCCCGGTAACTACTTCCATGATTAACCCCAAGGGCCAAAATAGCCATTTCGCGTCTGCCTCTACTAGAACTATATCTCCTTTCTTCATTTCTATTGTCTTCTCCTTCCATCTAGCTGTAAGTAAAGCCAAATACTCCTTACGAAATCGAACTCTGAAATCTTCTCTCAACTTTTGTAAATATTTGTATCTTACATTTAAATTCATATTATCTACATAATCTAAATCAGAAGTATTATTAGAAGGTAAGCCATGTAGAAATAACATAGGTGTAAGTGGCCGCAAATCGTCGGTACAAGTCGAGACATATGTTAGTGGCCGACTATTAATGACAGCTTCACAATCGCACAAGACTGTGTCCAACTCTACCCAAGTCAATCGCTGACGCCCCAATATTCTTCGCAACATCTCCTTTAATACTCTAATGAGCCTCTCCCACCAACCTCCCCACCAAGGAGTTCTAGGTGGAATAAAACACCACTTTATAGCATGGACTGCCATCACACTTTCAACCTCCTGCCAATTAATATCCTTCAGTAAATTGGCAGTCCCTCGAAAATTTGTTCCGTTGTCCTTGAAAATGACGTCTATATGACCTCTTCGAGCAATAAATCTACGAAGACTCATAATAAAACTGTTTGTGGACAATGAGTCTACCATCTCAAAATGCACAGCCCTAAATGTCGCGCAAGTAAATAAAACCACCCAACATTTCTCTTGATTACGTAAATACAACGGCCCGGCCAGATCTATACCTGTCATTTGAAACGCTGCCGTGCCTTGAATCCGTTCAAGAGTGAGTGTTGTCTCCGGTGTATCATAATGTATGCCCTTTTGCCCACGACAAATTATGCATTTTTTAACTATATCCTTACATAGCCATCTCACACTTGTAATCCAGAATCTGTTTCTCAGCTCTGACATTAAAGTATGTGATCCAATGTGCTTTAAGTATATATGTTTCTCTTCAACGAGTCGCCTCACAATGACATTTTTCCCTGGTAATAATATAGGACTCGAAAAATCTTTATCATAATTTCCTAAACCTAATCTAGTCTTTACTCTCATAATACTATTACTATCTAAATGTATGCACAGTTTCTTATTCAATTTAGTTCTATTTACATAATGTTCACCCTGAGTAAGTCTTATAAGTATATTCTCAGCTTCTTCGAATTCATCATTGCTTATATAAGCTATACTAAACATTCGTCGCCTTCTCCATCGGAATATCCAAGCTACTACTCGTGCAATTCTTGAATACTTAGAAAAGTATAAAAGCTTCTCGCTAAAATGTTCAGTATCTACATTAGTATTTACAAGTACCTCCTTCTTTGCTTCTATGGAAACAGCGTTCTCATTTACTGCGATGTGATTAGACCGAGGCCACAGTTCTTGGTCAGATAATAGCCAAGCAAGGCCATCCCACCAGTGACTGTCCATTAATGTCTTCATATTACAGCCACGTGACAGTAGGTCTGCCGGATTGCAGTGGCCCGGTACGTGCCGCCAATGTTCCTTCTTAGTGTGAGCACAAATTTCACTTACCCTATTGCTCACAAACGGCTCCAAGAACACTGTCTTTGGATCCAGGCTAACACAACCGCGGAGTCTGTCCAACAATATAACGGGCAGGTGTCGTCGGTAAACAACGTTCTACTTATCTCATTTGCAAGCCGCGATGCAATAAGCGCTCCCATTAGCTCCAATCTAGGTAAAGTTATTGATCTTTTAATTGATGCTACTCTACTTTTGGCCATAACCAGCCTAATCGTAACTTTACTTTTGCATTCGGTCCGAAGAAAGACACAACCTGCATAAGCATTAATAGATGCGTCACAAAACAAATGTAAACTTTTGTTACAGTTCGTCAACCTCTCCTCTGATAAGCGTCTCGGCAACTTGCAATCATTTATCAGATGAATATGATTTAGCCAACTCTTAAATTCCTTCGATAACTCGTTGCTGATAGCTTGATCCCAACCTGTACTATCTATCCAAGCCTTTTGTACTATTAGTTTAGGCACTAGGGTAACAGGTGCAAGAAATCCAATAGGGTCAAATATCTGCTGAGTTAATGACAAAAGATCTCTTTTCGTGACCCGATCTGGTATAGTGCTACTAAGACGGAAACTACACTGTAATTCGTCCGTAAGAGTATTCCATAGCACTCCTAATACAGATTGAGTCTGGACAGTGTTATCTACTCTAATAGGAGCGGTAACCCAACATCGTAAATCAAAACCCCCCTTTAGCATAACTTCCTTAGCTTCGTCTATAAAAGTAAATAAAGCCTCTTTTGTATCAGAACTAGCTACACAATTATCAACATAAAAGGAGTGTTTCAAAATTTCAACTGTCTGACCGTACATTCCTTCAAAATTGCATAAGTGATAATAAATCGTAGCCGCCAAGAGAAACCGACTACAAGTCACCCCAAATACTACTCTCTTATGTCTGAAAGTGACTATCTTCTCTTTGGTCAACGGATTCTCCCACCACAGAAACTTTAAATACTCTCTATTTTTCTCTGATACTAAAATTTGCAGAAAGGCTTGCTTTATATCCGACGTGACGCCGTACGTACCTTTCCTAAAGTTCATCAATAATTTAGGGATTAGTTCTATAAGATTGGTACCCAATTCGATGCAGTTATTCAAAGACAATCCTTGCGCATCTTTACACGATGCGTCGAATACTGGACGTATCTTCGTTGTAGTCCTAGACATCTTAATGACTGCGTGATGAGGAATAAAGTGTCCTTCTGCTATATTGTTTTCAGTATGTTCTATAATATCTTCGTCTAACCAATTCTGAAAAACATCGTTATAACTTAGCAAATGACCAGTCCTCTCTAACTTCCTAGTCGTCGTTAAAAGTCTTTTATAAGCTACATTGTAATTACTGCCTATTTCGGGGTAACCATCTTTCCACAAAAACCCTACTTGGTAACAATTGTCTTTAAAACTAATATTCTGCTCAAATTGACTCATTACCTCTTCTTTTTTCCTATCTTTGCACATCTGTTCATGTGGCTCTGAAATCCCTTATATCTCTAAATCCCACAAATCTGAAAGTTTACTCTGAGCGTGACAATTGAAAGTCATTGAGCATTGTGCAGCACTATAAAAGTTAGGGCCCTGTAATGTCCATCCTAGCCTCGTCTTAATAGCTACTAAAGGCCCATGTAATTGTACAATAGTGCCCGTACAAATTACTCCTAAATAATCAGCTCCTATTAACATATTTACATCGCTAAGGTCACAGTCACTGTCGTCAATACTTATATTCAGTGACTTTAACTTTGACCTTAGCTTGGGATCGTCTGCTTTGGGAAGATAGCCACAAATGTCGTCGAGTTCAAGAGCAATGAATTTTGTAGAGAAAGAAGAATCTAGACTACTTACATTCACTTCGACAAGACTGTGGTTTTCTGCTGGCTTAGTAACACCACTAAATAGTGAATAACCTAAATTCTCTATACCTACTACCTTAAGGCCTAACTCTTTTACTACGTTTTTCCTAATAAACGACCTTTGCGATCCAGTATCACACAGAGCACGTATTTTCTTCTTTTTACCCTCATGTGAAACCTCTAAAATCAAAGTCTATAATAAAATATTTCCGCCTTTCCTAGAGAAAAGTGCTGTCGCATCTTTGGGTTCCTTTTGTTTATCCCTATGAAGGTCCGGACAAAATATCACTACATGACGTTTACCGCAGGCCATACATTTTAAAAACGTCTTGCAGTGCTTAGCTACGTGACCTTTACGTAAACAAATTAAACAACCCCTCTTATCTTTGACAGCGGCTCTTTTTTCATCTAAAGACATTTTGAGCCCTTTATTACATTGAAGAATCGAATGAGACGTATTATCACAAAAATAGCAAAATTCATTACCTGTTTTACTGGAACTTGTCTCCTCTTTCGAAACGATGCAAGCTGCTGTCGGCGGCATATCAACATTGCTGGAAGAACTATAAGTATTAAAGTTAGCGCGCGTCAATTTAATGTGTTCCTCAGCCTCGGCTTCTCGTTTTAAGAACTCTAAAAGTTGCGTTAATTGACCAACATCGTTTACAATTCTAGTTCGATTCCAAACAATTAAAATATTTTCAGGTAAATCTGATTCGACTAATGGATACAACATCGCTCCGTACTTTTCCGTTGTTACTTTGAGTGACTCTAAAGCGTGCAAATGGGTCATCAACTGGTCGTAAAGCGATCTTATATCCATATTTTGTCCCTTAGCCTGACATAATACGAGACCTAGCAGCTTTCTCACATACGTCTCGATGAGGATACCTTCTCGAGCAAATCGTCCCTGTAGCTGCTCCAGCGCTCTTGGGTAATTCTTGCCAGACGGAGGGTAGCTAGTTACGAGCTCTCTGCTTTTGGACCCCTCCTTCATAGCCTGTATGAGATACTGGAACTTATCTTCTGGTTCAAGAGTCTCGTCCTCGTGTATCTTTTTGAACTGTCCCCAGAAAGATAACCACGTCTTCGGATTGTCATCGAATTTTATTAGCTCGATATTCGGTAGCTTTATGTTTCTCTTCTGATGAGATCCGTCAGTAGCCGCTGAAGATGTATTTGCTCTATCACATTCCTTTCGTAATTTTTCAATCTTAACTTTTACTGCATAATACTTCCTTAAATACGATTTTCATTCGTCACATTCTTCATCAAATTGCTCATCCGTGCAAGAATCGATCGTCATATTTTTTATTTGACTGTCAAAAGATTTTAACTCTTCCAATTTCTCTACAAGATACTGAAATTCGACAGTCATCTGCTCAATATCATTCGACTCCTCTATCTCTTGCACTGACCTGATGAATACTCGACGTGTGTATGCCCTTTTACGCCTCATAGCGTCGAGTTCGGTTTGTCCAGGTCTATCCGTTTTCACGGTCGCCATTATGTGGGGAGTTTCTGTATGACCGTTGTATGTAGCTCCTCACATTGAAATAAGAAGATTTCTTAGACTTGAAACATTTAATCTTCTAACAAAAATATACTTATTACGAAAAACTAGTCTTACATTTTTTCTTGTTATTTTTCGTAACCATGACAACAACTTACAAGATATAAAAAAACCTAAAAGAGCCGTAGACAATATTTATTTATCCTCAACAATTGTAGAAACAAACTCTGCATTATTAAAACAGATTTTATGAAGATGGCGCAGGCATTCAACATTCGGAACAAAACTAAGATTTGTGCTAAGCATCTAGGCTTTGAAACCAATGAAGACACCCCTGTCTTATTATTTTTAGCTATTATTTTTAGCTAGAGACTTAGCAAAATCAAAAGGCTATAAGTACTGCTGGACCGCTTATGGTAGCATATACATGCGAAAAAATGAACTTCCTCCTATTATCTTGGTTAGAGCCGAAGAGCAAGTACACCAACTGCTAAAGGAAAAGTGACTAGCTTTCCATATCCAAGGTCTGTTGTTTCGTCTTGTTTATCCTATCCTCGCGTTTATTGCGTATTTACTATTTTATACACTTTTGTTGGAAATACGATTGCATAGTACTTTTTCACTGTATCTGTTATATGCGTGCAACATACACAAACACACTACTTTGTACTCACACAAATATCCCTTATACATGCACTCACACACACAATACTTAACCCAACTAACTACACTATGCCCTAGCAAACACTCTTTACAGATACTTACACGTATATATAAAACACATTAATTAGAGATAAACTTCTTAAATCAACATACATAAGTCACAAAAAAGAAAATTCAACTGTAAGCTTTACAAAGTGTACATATTATTATTATAATATGTCAACTACAATCACATACCTAACGCTTTGCAAATTGACGTATTTTTGCCTATTTTTCTTTTCTAATGAGTAATACAATGACCACACTTCAAGAAATAGACAGAATAGAGCTGGCACGGTCTTATGAATGCGATGTGGAGAAGTTTATTAAGCATTTAAATGTAAAGAAGAATGACTTTACAATGATATCTCAAAATATAAGGAGTATATATTGTAACATTGAGAATTTTGTATTGACTTTGTCTAGCTTCAACTTCGATACTGATGTTTTGTACTGACGGAGTGCAGACTTAATTCTAACAAACCTTTATCTGTTCTGCCCAACTATTGTCCCTATTTTACTGAGTGCAGGCTAAACCAAAACGATGGTGTCGTAGTATATGTAAAGTATGCCTTAAAACACAAAATTGAGGAAATAATTTTGACGCATGCATCATGTTTACAGCTTGACATACTAAATAATATAATTTTATGTATCTATAGATCACCATCAATTAACAATGCTGATGCTTTTATAAATTCATTGAATTCACATTTAAGTTCTATAAAGTCACTTAATAATATTTGTATCAAAGGTGACATTAATATTAACATAGCTCTCAAGCCCATAGAACTACCCCAAGAACAGAAAAATCGACTAAATTACTTAAATGTGTTATCTGAGCACGGTATATTATCCGGCCACACTGTCCCTACTAGAGAACAGAACTGCCTAGACCATAATATATTAAACATAAATAAGCTCAAAGTACAGGCATCTATTTTTGTATTACACACGACCACTAATAACCAATTTGCAACTTTCCTCTTACTCTCAAAAATCAAACCTAAGCTTTTTGTATCTAAATCAAAAACACCCACAAACTTTGAAAAAGCTCTAGATCACCATAAAAACCAAAACTTAGGTAAACTGTTACAATGCGATGACCCTGAGTTTATAACTAATCAGTTGATTTATACACTTACTAACTCACTAAAAGAACATACAGTAACCACAACTATTTCTAAAAAAAACCATATCCTGAAACCTTGGATCATACCAGCTATTTTGCGCTACATAAGAAACCGCAATAAGCTTCAAATACAAGCACGTAATGAGCCTCACAAAGAAACAATCACAATAACATACCGGAGGTATAGAAATTACTGTAATAATCTCATTAAAAAGTTAAAAAGAGACTATGAGAGAGAGTTGTTGGCTACATCGGTCAAAAATAACAAACAATTATGGAAAAATATCAAAACTATTACTCACACTAATAAACTCAAGACTTTAAATACAGAACTTCTCAATATTAATGACAATCCTATAGCCTCTGCAAACTCAGTAAATTAATATTTTTCTAATATTGATTGCAGAACGGATTGAATATGTTGAAAATGACTCTAACTCTTACCTTCAAAACCTGCCATCATATCCGAACTCCTTGGTACTTCTACACACTGATCATTATGAGGTTAATTAACATTTAGATGAACCTAAAATCTGAAAGTTCTCCAGGCTGGGATAACATCCCGACTGCTTTTCTTAAACATGCAAAAGAAGTGATTGTTCCCATCATAACTCACCTAGCAAACCTGTCCTTTGATAAAGGAGTATTCCCAGCTCCCCTGAAGCAGTCGATCATTACTCTGGTTTACAAAACTGGTGATAGAGATGACGTAAGGAAATATAGACCTATATCGGTGCTACCTGCGATATCCAAATACTTGAAAGACTTATAAATGTAAGATAAAACGCCTACTTACAAAAATATGAGATCTTGTATTCTTCCTAGTTTGGTTTCAGACAGGGAAAGTCGACCAAAGATGCAGTTTCTGCATTGAGCTCATTGGTAGTAGAGGAAATGGATAAACATAATAAATGCATAGCAGTATTCTTAGATTTGAAGAAAGCGTTTGATACAGTCTCTATCCCCATTCTTGTACACAAGTTGGAAAGAATCGGTATAAGGGGTATTCCGCTAAAATTACTCTCGGCCTATCTTGCAAACAGGAGGCAGAAAGTAAAACTAGCAAATTATACTAGTGCTTGCGCTAATGTGTCGTTTGGTGTCCCGCAGGGAAGTGATTTTGGCCCTACATTATTCTTAATTTATCTAAATGATTTATGTAACATGACCCTAAAATTGCTAAAATATTCTCTTATGCGGATGACACTGCCGTCGTTTTCACCGCAGGAATCTGGGACACTGCTAAAAAGAATGCAGAAAAAGGTATTGAGCAAATAGGTAAATGGCTGCGATTTAATCTCCTTACGCTCAATACGGCAAACAGTTGCTACATATGCTTTTGCATTTATAACAATGCTCAGCCAGAACTAGATTTTGCGGTGAGAATATATCATTTCTTACGTGGTAGAGCCATGCTGCAGTTATATTAGTAGTATAGTTGTAGCACGAATGGGTCGGTTCGACCGGGAAAGGACCACGCTCTAACAGAAAACCAGCGTAAAATAGCAGCTTAACGCTGCTGTGTTTTGTATGGTGAGTGAACCGGAGACCCTTTTTACTGGAAAAGAGGCATTCCATCTTAGACATTATGGGTGACAACGCATCTGCATCAGTCTTTATTGAGGATAGATGTAGATGTCTATCGGTCACAGTAACCACTTACCATCAGGTGGACTGTGTGCTCGTTTGTCACCCTATCCTATATAAAGAATCACTGCCGTACTACAACAGATAGACAAAACTGCCACTGCCTCATTATACAAAAAGTAACCGAAGCTAAATATTTGGGATTGTTGTTGTATCAAAGACTCATTTGGTATTCTCAGCTTGAACATGTAACTAACAGAATAAGGAATCTCACATGTATTTTTAAGATATTGAGACATGCGATAAGAGAAATATAATATCTATCCCTAGTACAGTACTGTTCTTGCTTACTGCTTGTTTGTATGGGTAGGTGCAGCCAAGACGCGCTTTCTTGAGGCGGAACTTGCACAACGTGGTTAGACAAAGGTCATGTATTTTAAAAAACAAATGTTTTCAACTGATAAACTTTATCAAACTACACGAATTTGTTCAATTAGAAAGCTTTACATTATACAGAAAATTCTGAGTAAACATAAAACCCTGAAATTTGATGCCACTAATGCTGTAAGAAGAAGGCATAAGCTGGAAACCGTCAAATGCAATTCTATTTTTGCTTCAAGACAATATAAAGCTCGTTCGGCCTACCTACACAAAATGATTAATAAAAGCCTAAACATATATACTAAAACATATCGCGACTATAAGAGGTGCTTACAGTTATGCTTGGAAGATCAAACCTATGATGATCCAGAGGCATTACTAGTTAAAATTAAATAATAATTAAAACACATACACACACTGACATACATCATCATTACAGCCCTTCACAAGTCCACTGCTGAACATAGGCCTCCCCCAAAGAATGCCACAAAACACGGTCCTGAGCCACCTGCATCCATCGACTTCCTGCATGTCTTACCAGGTCGTCACTCCATCTCGTGGGGGGACGCCCTACACTTCGCCTACCGGTACGAGGCTGCCACTCGAGAACCTTTCTTCCCCATCGGTTGTCGGTTCTTCGAGCTATATGGCCGGCCCATTGCCACTTCAGCTTACTAATCCGTTGGGCTATGTCGGTTACTCTAGTTCTACTGCGGATATCCTCATTCCTGAGTTTATCACGCAGAGAAACTCCGAGCATAGCCCTCTCCATAGCTCGCTGAGCGACCTTGAGCTTCCTCATACGGCCAGCAGTGAAGGACCACGTCTCAGTTCCGTAAGTCATCACTGGCAACACGCACTGGTTGTACAACTTCGTTTTAAGGTTTTGAGGTATGTCTGACGAGAAGATGTGTCGTAGCTTCCCGAACGCTGCCCAGCCGAGTTGAATCCGTCGATTGACCTCTCGGTCGAAGTTGGACTTACCTAGTCGGACTATTTGTCCCAGGTAAACATACTCGTCAACAACTTCGAGCTTAGTGCTCCCAACAACTACCGGCATAGGTGTGACATGGACATTAAACATGATCTTTGTTTTGTCCATGTTCATCTTAAGACCTATCCGTTGGGAAACACTATTGAGGTCATTGAGCATAGTGCTTAGGTCCTCCAGCGATTCTGCCATAAGGACTATATCGTCGGCAAATCGAAGGTGAGTGATGTACTCGCCATTGATGTTGATACCGTATCCTTTCCAGTCCAGAAGCTTGAAAACGTCTTCCAATGCAGCGGTGAAGAGTTTCGGGGATATGACGTCACCCTGTCTTACACCTCTCTGCAATTGGATAGGTTTCGTACTCTGGTTCTGTACTCGGATAGCCATCGTAGCCCTACTGTACAAGCACTTCAACACTTCGATATACCGAAAGTCAACTTGGCACCGCTGAAGGGACTGCAGCACCGCCCAAATTTCGACGGAATCAAAGGCTTTCTCATAGTCCACATACGCCAGACATAGTGGCAAATTGTACTCTTCGGACTTCTGTACAACTTGCCGAAGGGTATGTATGTGGTCTATGGTGCTAAAGCCCTTTCGGAAACCGGCTTGTTCGGGAGGCTGGAAGTCGTCAAGTCTGCGAGCGAGACGATTCGTAATGACTCTCGAAAACAGCACGTAGACGCGGCTCAGAAGGGAAATCGGTCTGTAGTTCTTCAAGAGAGCGTTGTCACCTTTCTTGAAGAACAAGACCACCGCACTTCTGCTCCACGCCTCCGGTGTAATGCCACCATGGAGGACGGAATTAAAGAGCTTCTGAAGGACTTCAAGTACCGGTCTTCCACCCGCTTTCAGAAGCTCCGCTGTAATTCCATCCTCGCCTGGGGCCTTACCGTTTTTAAGGTGCTGGAGAGCCATCCTAATCTCGCTCAGACTGACATACGGGATATCTTCGGAATAGTGTCGGATGAGACTCGCTCTTGGATCGTTACTCACACTTGCGTGTGGCTCCAACGATGATGTGTACAGCTGCCCATAGAACCTCTCAATCTCACCCAAAATCTCAGGTAACCCGGAAACGATGCTGCCACATTCTGTCTTCAGCTTTGACAGTTGGCTCTTTCTGGCAGACAGATCTCTGGCAAAGACTTTGGAGCCTTGGTTCCGCTCGATCGCTTCTTCAATACGAGCTGTATTGAAGTTGCGTAAGTCCCGCCGCATGCATTTGGAGATCCGTCTGTTCAGATGCCTGTATGCTGTCAAGTCTGTTGAAGAATGTAGCTTCATCTCCCGTCTAACAGCCATGAGATTAAGAGTGTGATCGGAGAGTTTTTGTGTTCTTCTGCGGCGGGTCTTGCAGAACTTAGCTCCGACCGCATGGACAGATTCCACAAGCTTGTCATTCATATCGTCCACTTCATTGCAGTTTTCCAGGCACTGAAAACGGTTTTGTAATTCGAGCTGAAAGGTTTCGGGACTTTGGAACAGAGCACGAGGGGGACGGAGCGTTGACTTCATTAGACGAGACCTCTCCAACTTAACGTTTAGGTTCAGTGTGCCTCTAACCATTCGGTGATCGCTACCAGTTTTCACCCTCGCGATCACGGAGACATCACTGAACAGTTGTCGTCTGGTCGTCATAATTAAATCAATCTCATTTTTTGTGGAACCGTCGGGGCTCGACCAGGTCCACTTCCTGTGGGGCCGCTTCTGGAAGAAAGAGTTCATCATAAAGAGTCCCTCTTTCTCCATGAAGTCGGCCAGCTGCTGGCCCCTTGGGTTCCGTTGCCCTATTCCAAATTTCCCTACTTTCAGCTCACCGTTCTCTCTTGTGCCTAGTTTTGCATTGAAGTCTCCCATTAACACCGTATATTGGGTTTTGGAGGAATGCATGGCTCTAGAGATATCCTCATACATTTCCTCGACCTCCTCATCGGGGTGTGCCGAGGTTGGTGCGTAAACCTGTATGACCTTCAGCGAATACCGTTTGGTGATTCTGAGTATAAGGTACGCAACCCTCGTGGACACACTCTCAATCTTTACAACGTTGTTAACGAGAGACTTGTATACGATAAGTCCGACACCTCCTTGGGACAGATGGTCGCCCTCCCGGTGATAGAGCAAGTTACCGGATTCGAGGATTACCGTGTCCTCCCCCTCTCTTCGGACTTCGGATAATCCTATAATATGCCAGCGCAACTTGTCTATCTCTTCTTCCAGCTCCACGATCTTCTCGTCAGTTCTCAGGGTGCGTGCGTTGTACGTTGCCAGGTCGAGTCGTCTAAGGTGGCAACTGAACCTCCACCGGAGATTCTTAGCACCCCCTGCCCCGCCGTTACCATGGTCGCCACCGTAGCCAGGAATAGCGGGGCCGCCGGGGACTGGGGGCCGTTTTTTTGTTACTGTCATTCATAGGGGGGTATTTGCCATAGTTGCCACGCTTGGCGAGCGGGTTGGCAACCGCAGTTTTTTTATTGTAATTTGGCTATTATCAGGAAGATGTTGCTGCCCATCTCCTGCCTGTTTCCCTTTGTCGCCTTTTACGACACCCACGGGAGGATATGGGGTAGTGGATATTCTTGACCGCCACTACACGGCCTACATACGCACACATAAATACACAAACACACACACACACACACACACACACACACACACACACACACACACACACACACACACACACATTCACACATAAGCACTTATGCACGCAAAAAATGTTTAAATAAATGTAAAATAGGAAAGTGAACCTGATAAATGTAGTACTTTTAGAATTAGTTTTATATTGGAACTATATAAAAATAATTATTTTCATTGTTATCTTTTAAACTTGCTACTTCAAAAATAATGTAACTCCAAAATCTATTATTTTTAAACTGTACATTGTTCTAAAACGACCTAAATTAAGGGAAGAGCGTTGCTCCCTGATACAGGCTCATTAGCTTAGAAGGGGGCTACGGTCACTAATATAATATAATGTACATACCCATTGTTTGAAATAAATATTTATTATTTTTGTCCAACGCATGCGACATAATCCACCAGCGGCGGGTGCCGCTTGCTGAGTCCGAGAAGACCCAGCCGACACCAAGCCCTTTGGTGGGGATGATGGATGCGGGCGGTTTCCTAGGTGGTCTTGCAGCTCCCCGCGCTTGGCTGGCGACCCGCATGCTGTTGCGTCCAGCGCCAGCTCCAGACGCGCCCTGGCGACCTCCAGGCAGCGGCCCTTTGCGCACTCTTTTATTGTCCATCATCCACTGTATGGGCGTCAATTAACGGGAGACGTCAAGGCCCGGCACCGTTTCATGGTGCGGCCATAAGCACAGGCGGACTTTTGCACCCTCAATTCTGCCGAGGCACGGCGCACACACCTCTTGGCAAGGCGTTGACTGACTGCGCTGACGTAGCAGTTTTGTCACTTAACTGTTACGTCAGCGGGTTGTGGGGTCGTCACTTCCCTACGCCTATATTATTAGATATTATTATTATTATTATTATGTATGAAATGTTATAACTATAAATACACCTGTGATCTCGCGACGAATAATTAATTATTATTATTATTTATTATTCATTATCATCATTATTACAGCCCTTCACAAGTCCACTGCTTAACATAAATTAAATTTAAAAAAAAAATTTATTATTACTTATAATTAATTATTAAGCAATTATTTAGTTCGGCAACTAATTCCTTGGTTTCTGTACCGATTGTTAACGTATTGCCTACTATTATTCTTTTGCATTTCTTAAATATTATTTGTTTCATTTTCATATCTCTAACTATAAAAATATATGAATTAGAAAGTAACGTTTGTGACGTTATATATTAATCAAAAGCATACTCATCACGAATAATTTAATGTCATAATGCCTCATGCGTAAATTGCAACAGATGCTGCAATAACCTAACGTTTGCTCCATCCATAAACTTTGTACAAGTAAGATGTTTCGAGATATATATTTCAAACTATGAACATAACAACAGCTCTAACGTAGGAACTGTGACGTAGTCAGAATAAGTTTAAAAGTAAATTAACAGATCATCTATATTGTATATAATAAAGGAGAGTATTTAATATAATATAGTTTTCGCATTAATGGGTCAGCTCGATCGGGATCGTACCAAATTCTCACATAATACTAGCGTAAATTAGCAGCTTAATGCTATTGTGTTTATACTCACGGGTGACAAAGCAACTGCTTTTTGATTTTTAATCGCGAATAGATGTAGAAATGTATATGTGCCACTGCATTCACTTACCATCAGGTGGACTGTGTGTTTGTTGTTCAGCATTATTAATGCTGCCAGGCCCGACTGCCCCATACTGCACCACTGTATGACGGTAGCTATTGGGCGAAAAAAAATAATTTGTACATAATTCACATTACTACTACACTAACAATACTAACTTACAAGTTAAGAAAAAATTGTTACTAACATACTAACAATCTATGGATGTTCCTTACGTCTGAAATAAATACTTATTATTATTATTATTATTATTATTAAAAAAAATTAAAATAATTTAGTATCGATCTATCACGTAAACCAAATCAAAATTCTGTAAATATAATGAAGAAACTTGTTGGCTAGGCACAATTGTATCCATATAAAGGCATCACCTTGGTATTAAATACAAATGGTAAAGAATCATCAAAATCGGTTCAACTAGGAAAAAGTTCTAAGGTAATACACATTTAAAAAAAATCAGTCGAATTGAGAACCTCTTTCTTGTTTTGAATTTAGTTGAAAATAGATATCAGTAAATTAAGTGACTTCGTCATATTTTAAAAATTGTCACTTTGTTCACTGAATGTGATTTATGTTGTACATAGAACATGTTGTGTCTAACATTTTTAAGTTACGAGTCTGTACAGCGCTTTAGTTTTATCTATTTTAGCAGTTATTGCGCAACTGTCTGCGCAATATAATGTTTTAAAAGCATATCTGCAATAGAAGAAAATAAAATAATCCAAAATACTTATTAGTTAACGTTTTCATAGAAAGGTTTTCATGTTAAGAACCTTAACGTGAGTCGCTCTATCTATATAAAATAGCAAATTTTAGAAACTATTTCACCCCTTTATGGGTTGAATCTTCGAGAAAGGTGTAGGTAAATTTAAAGTCAATCGGGCGTATAATAAATAATATGATTATTAAAACGATAAGAATGCGTGGACATAGCAAACTACTTTTTACTATTCATGTATATAAGGTTTGGATTCGCTGGGTTTCTTGCTGATTCTTCTCAAGGCAGAGGTATTTTCTTAACCAGTAGTAAATTAAACATAGAAATAACTTTCAATATGTATTATTTATAAACTAAATTGAATAAAAAAGTGTATATTGCTGGGAGAAAAATAGTCCACATGTACAGTATCTTATCGTTTCTTCTCAAAAATTTTCTCCGCAATGGAGTCTTATTAAAGTGATAGCCAGATAGCGTATATTTTAATTTCAAAATATTGATAAAAGCCAATTTTGAATCAAAATATTTGATCTTGATTTTGACTTTAATACTCTGGGAAATGTATTCAGGTAGGTAACTTCAATTTACTGTTACACGAAATGAAAAAACCTGCGACTATATTCAATATACTATCAACACCATCTCGATGTTTGGCGGCTTACCATTTCTAGAAGTTTTCTACTTCGCACGATTACTCTGTGGATTCTTTATTTCAAGAACCAGCTTCTTGTACATACGCCGGAAAACGCATCTGCAATTCAATGTTTATATGTTATCGGTTAGTTGTATGCTCGTTTGTCCCCTCTATATAAAATCGGCATACTTAGCTCAAAAGTTTAATACGATTGAATGCCTCGTTTGAAGAAAACATTGTCTCCGATATCCTTTTTTATATGAGAAGAGAGGACGGATTAGCATGCTGCTCACCTTCGTGTTGAACGTCGGACAACTAAACCACCAAGTAAGTTGCAGGTGCATTGTCGGCCTTTTCAAAATGAGTAAGCTCGTTTCTTGAAGGTCTCTAAGTTGTATTGGTTCGGAAAAAATGCCGATGGTACATGATTTTTTACGTGAAGCAGTGAAGCATTCCTTCAGCGTCGCATCGTAAGGCAATTTATATGTTTCAAAAGTTTTATTTTGATAAAAATAAAAGCCAACTTCAAAAAACAGAAAAAAAAAATAATTTTCACATAATAACTTCAAAAGTCGGTACAAAGTCAATGTTAAGAAGTATTATAGCCCTGACTTCAGAAGATATTATATGGAAATTATTTAATTCTTTTTAGTTATTTAAGATCGCCTTTTTTCTTTTTATAAACAGTCTAAATTTTATGTTTTTAAAAGAACCAAGGAATGTTGTCACAATCTCCAATGTTGTCTAAATAGTAACATTAAAATCATCATTCCCTATGTTTTCACCCTGAGGGGTAGAATTCTTTCTACAAACTTCCATGTCACCACCTCTGCAGTATAAAAAACTCACTAAATAAAAAAGAATCATCTAATTCGGTTTACAATTGACGAATATAATATATATCTTATAAGCTCAAACCCCCAAAGCGCTCTTGTCCCTTACTGCCTATACGCAATTTCTCTAAAATTAAATACGGTAAGCTAATGAGTGACGCTCGAGATCTCAATTTAACTTGCTTGGTAGCAGAGCCTACAATTGACGGTAAAGTCTCTTTTCTTTATGATAAAATTCTCAGGTTGTTTGATGCTCATGCTTCTGTCCATAATGTCAGGTTGAAGCATCCTTTCGCCCCTGAATAACTGAGGGCGTAAGAATGGCTATGGTTAGACGGAATCGAGCCTTTCTTAAATTCAAGAGGAAACGATCTGAAGAAAATCGGTCAATCTTTAAATTTGTCAGGAATAGGTGTAATCAGATGGTACGTGCTGCTAAACTCCGATATTTTCATAACTGTATAAATGACTCATCTCCTACGAAGTGTGGAAATTCCTCAGAATTGTAGGTATTGGCAGGCCATTCACGCTGGACTGTGATCCTTCGATATCTCTCGATGAGATTAATCAACATTTCGCTTCCTTCAAAGCTATTGATCCTTTAGTCCGAACTAACACTTTAAATGCTATTGCGTCAATGCAATCTCCTCACATTCCAACATTCATATTCTCTCCTGTCGATCAGGATGAAATCAAGAAGTTTATTTTAGCAATCAAGTCTGAGGCTCTGTGCTGCGATGAAATAAGCAGACAAATGGTCGTCACTATCTTAGAGCCTCTTCTCCCGGCAATAACTCACATTATAAATTTTTCCCTTGACTCGGGGCAATATCCTAGTCATTGGAAAAAAGATTATGTTAAGCCCCTTCCTAAGGTACCTTCTCCTATCCTTCCCAGCCATTTTCGCCCTATATCAATTCTGCCGTTCCTATCTAAAGTTTTAGAAGCCTGTGTTCTTAAGCAAATCACTACGTTCATCTTGAAACATAACCTACTGAGTCCATTTCAGTCCGGGTTTCGTTCAGGTCACAGCACTACCACTGCTTTATTAAAAGTCACTGAAGACATTAGAAAAGGTATGGATGAAAAAAAGATAGCAGTGCTAGTTCTAGTTGACTTTTCTAACGCTTTTAACACAGTTGATCATGATATCCTTCTTTCCATCCTATTCCATCTTAATTTTAAGCCCACTATCTTAGATTGGTTTGCATCCTATCTTCGCGGGCGTCAGCAGTCAGTTTGCGTAGGTCATATTATGACCTCAGCTTGGGCTGAAGTTGAATGTGGCGTACCGCAAGGCGGTATACTCTCTACTATCATCTTCTCAGTTTTCATAAACTTGATCACTCATAATCTTGATTACTCGTATCATCTGTACGCCGATTATCTGCAGCTATATGTGCATTGTGGCGTTGAAGAACTACATAATGGAATTCACAAATTAAAACAGAATTTAAACACAACTAAAGATGGGTCCTCGCGCTATGGAGTCTGTGTGAATCCAGTAAAATGCCAAGCGATTTTAGTGGGAAGTAAAAAGATACTGGCCAGGGTTAATCAAGCAGACTTACCTCCTGTTTGCTATAATAATATTATTGTTCCATTTAGTGAGTCTGTTAAAAACCTTGGCCTGTATATTGATAGCTCTCTGAAATGGAAAGTGCAGGTTACCGAATTAAGTCGGAAAGTCATTGCCACCTTACGTTCCCTTTATCATCTCAAACACTTCCTTCATATTAAGTCTAAACTCATGCTTGTCCAAACTCTTATTTTACCTATTTTTGATTATGCACATGTGTGCTACCCAGACCTGTCCCAATAACTTCTTAACAAGCTGGAGCGCCTGCTTAACAACTGTATTACATTTATTTTTGGTCTGCGTAAGTATGACCATATTTCTCATTATAGATCTTAGCTTAATTGACTTACCATAAGGCAAAGGCGCAACTCCAGAATATTACTTGTTCTTTTCTCAGTTCTTAATAGTCTATATTCACCTTCTTACCTCAAAGAATGATTTCAATATCGCTCTTCTTGTCATGATAGGGTTCTTCGATCTTCCTCTAATAACAAGGTTTATATTCCTACTCATCTCACCGGGTTCTATGGTAACTCCTTCCCTGTACAGGCTGCACATCTTTGGAATTCCTTACCTGATGATATCATAAAAGCACCTAACAAATACTCCTTTAAAAAGAAGGTACGCGAGCATGTACTGAATAATCATTAGAATTACAAAATTGTTAATTTATCGTATTTATATGTACTTATTAACTTTATATTTATGTATATTTATATCCATATATTTGTATTTATGTATGTTTATATCCATATATATATATATATATATATATATATGTAAGTTTATATATGTTTATATATGTTTATTGGCATATAAATATATTTATATTATGAATATGTGTTAATATATGTAAATTTGGGAATATATATGCATTTACTTATAATATTATATCATAATCTGTTTTGTCACACATTATGTGTATTAATTTTAGTTTTTTTTTTTTCTGTTAATTGCTACACCTACGACAAACTCTCACCACTCCATGGGTTAACTGGTAGAGAATGCCTTGAGGCATTATGTCCGCCCTTTGTATCCTTTTTTTCTAAAGGGATGCAAAAAAGTTTTTTAAATAAATAAATATATCATGTAACATACATCAAAAATAAGCAGAGTAAGTATATTCAGTGGAGTTAAGGGGCTCTTTATTTTTAAGGGATTTAAAAGTTTAAGTTAGAGCCTATATACATTCCACTGCATGACACGGGCCTCCTCTCATTTCTGAGAGGGTTTAAACGCAAGAAAATATCCGCCGCGCTGCCTCAATGCGTGTTTGCGAACTTTACATGTCTTCGAAATATATTTCTTTCTTTTTTCTCAGACATGCAGGTTTCCTCACTGTTTTCCTTCACAGCCGAGCACGTGGTAAATCGGCGTTTAAAATTGCAATTAACAATTTCATTGGTGCCGGTGGGGATCGAACCTGGGCTGCTCGCGTACTATGAAACTTACAGTGAGCGCTAACCATCTGAGCTACCACGGCTCTCAAGGGACTTCTTATTATTATTATCAATGGTAAAAGTAGTTTCAGGTAGTTAATAAAAATGGGTCTCCCTCAAGGCTCGATTCTTAGCCCATGCCTATTTTTAGTCTATATTAATGACTTAGCTTCCCTCGTAGGGGATAATCATGATTTCTCAAACAAAAAGTAAAGGCTTGTACAAATACTTTTAAATTCCATAGAGTACTGCCAAAAGATATCGGTAAATATTTTAAAACTATTGATGTTAAGAAAACGGCAGACTTATGGGAGATTTCCGTTAAAGTTATTTTATCTATAATAGATATATTATCACCTTATCTAGTCACTATATTTAATATAAGCGTCGAATCTGGTGTGTTTCCTGATTTAATGAAACATAGTAAAGTCATACCTATATTTAAATCTGGTAGTACATTAGACCCCGCCAATTTTAGACCAATTTCTGTACTACCAACATTAAGTAAAACTTTTGAAAAAAATTATTTTAGATCAGATGTTAAGTTTCTTTAATATTAATAAATTGCTACATAAAAATCAATTCGGTTTTACAAGGAGTCGCTTGACAACTGACGCTGGAGGTGAGCTTATTAAACATATTTTTTGTGCATGGGAGAATTCAGAGAATGCTTTGGGTATATTTTGTGACCTTTCCAAGGCCTTGGACTGTGTTCACCATGAGACATTAATCAGGAAGCTACAGTACTATGGTGTCAAGAACACAGCGCTTAAACTTATTATTTCATATTTAAGTAATAGAAAACAGAAGGTTATTATCAATGGTAAAAGTTCTTCCGGGTAACCTGTACTAGTGGGTGTTCCTCAGGGCTCGATTCTCGGCCCATTCCTGTTTCTAGTGTATATTAATGACTTACCTCACCTTATAGGGGATAGTCATGATATAGTATTATTTGCTGATGATAATTCCTTCATTTTTGAACTTAAACGTCAATCATTTAAATGTGACGAAGTGAATAATGCTATATCAAAATTATTGCATTTGTTTAACGTTAATAATCTGCATTTGAACGGAAATAAAATTAATTGTGTTAAACTTACAACAACGAATGTTAAAAATCTGAATACCAATGTTTTTTTTAAATGGGGAGGAATTGAGCCCTGTTGTATCCACTGTTTTTCTTGGAATCACTCTTGACGCAAAGCTCCAGTGGGGCCCCCATATATCCAAATTAGCAAGCAGACTAAGTTCTGCAGCCTATGCTGTAAAAAAGATTAGAGGTCTCACTAGTGTCGAGACAGCTACATTAGTTTATTTTAGTTATTTCCATAGCATAATGTCTTATGGGATTTTGCTATGGGCAAATGCGGCTGATTCAGAAACTATTTTTATTTTACAGAAGAGGGCCATTAGAGCTATTTACAATCTAAAACCGAGAGAGTCTCTGAGAGATAAATTTAAAGAAATTAATATATTAACTTTGGCCTCTCAGTATATTTACGAAAATTTAATGCATGTTCACAAAAACAAAGATAGTTTTAGTAAAAAAAGTGATCAACATTCTGTAAACACTAGGAACAAACACAAGCTAGTGATGTCAGTCTCTCGACTCCACACAGTCAGTAATTCATTCTTGGGGCAATGTATACTCTTTTACCAAGTTTAAATGTTTTATTAAGCTGAAACTGTATAAAAAGGGTTATTATAGTATAAATGAATACATGGTTGATAATAACCCCTGGGAATGAGGTGGTCGCTTCCAAGCATTTTCTAAAATAAATTTTGTAAATAGTTCGTAATCATTTATATTGTAAAATTTATTTAAAAAAAAAAAGTCTCGCTGGGTTTCTTACTGGTTCTTCCCAGGACAGAGGGTTTTTTTCGAACCAGTGGTAAAGTAAAAAATGACTTTCAATAAGAATTACACATGTAATTTTTATTGAATAAAAAATATTCTATTCTATTCTATTTAGTATTATTTGCTGATGATACTTCCTTGATTTTTAAACTTAAGCGTCAATAATTTAAATGTGACGTCACTTCGTCACATTTAAATAAATGGTATATCAATATGAGTGCATTGGTTTAACGTTAATAATCTACATTTAAACGGCAATAAAATTATATGTATTAAATTTACAACAACAAATATTTGAACATTAGAATATCGATGTGTTTTTAAATGGGAAAGAACTGAGCCCTGTTGAATCTTCTGTTTTTCTTGGCATCACTTTCGACGCAAAGCTTCAGTGGGGCCCCCATATATCCAAACTAGCAAGCAGACTAATGCAGTTTATGCTGTAAAAAAGATTAGAGATATCACTAGTGTCGAGACAGCTAGATTAGTTCATTTCAGTTATTTCCATAGCACAATATCTAATGGAATTTTGTTATGGGCGAATGCGGCTGATTTAGAAACTATTTTTGAATTGCAGATGAGAGTCATAAGAGCTATTTACAACCTTAAACCGAGAGAGTGTCTTAGAGAAAAAATTAAAAAAAATGAATATATTTACTTTGACTTCTCAGTTCATTTACGAAAATTTAATGTATTTTCACAAGAACAAAGATAGTTTTAGTAAAAAAGTAATATACACTCTGTAAACACTAGGAACAAACACAAGCTAATAATACTAGTCTGTCGATTCCACAGAGTTAGTAATTCATTTTTGGGGCAATGTATACGCTATTACAATAAAATCCCAAAAAAATACAAGGTCTAAAGACCAAGTTTAAATACTTAATTAAAAAAAACCTGTTTATAAATGGATATTATGATAAAAATGAATACATGTTTGATAATACCCCTATAAATGAGGTGGTCGCTTCCAAGCTGTTTCTAAAATAAAATTTATAAATATTTATATATATAGTATAATCTGTATATAGTATAACCATTTGAATTGTAAAATTTATTTAATAAAAAACTCCTGATAGGCCTCTTACTGGTTCTTCCCAGGACAGAGGTTTTCTCCGAACCAGTTATCAAATAAATAATGAGTTTCAATAAGAATTACATGTAATTGTTGAATTAAAATTATTCTAGTCTACTCTACCCTTTTTAATTCGGCTCAATACAAGTATTTAGTATTAGAGCAGCGACCCATCACTACCCTAAAACCTCTTTAAATTCAGTTGTCGGCTCTTCGAACAATATAACCGGCCCATTGTCACTTCAGTATACTAATTTGAAAAAACTACTTTGGGCCATGTCGGGTACTCTGTTTCTACTGCGGATATCCTCGTTTTAAAGTTTGTCAAGCAGAAAAACTCCGAGCATAGCCCTCTCCATAACTCGCTAAGCGACTTTTCACTTCCTCATACGGGCAGCTGTGAAGGACCACGTCTCAGATCCATAGGTCATCACTGACAACACGCACTCGTTGTACAATCTAGTTTTGAGGTTCTGTATGTCTGACGAGAAGATGTATCGTAATCTCCCGAACACTGCCCAGCCTAATTTAATCCGTCGATTAACCTCTCAGTCATGGTTGGACTTACCCAGTTGGACCATTTGTCCCAGGTAAACATATTCGTCAAAATTTTTGAGCTAAGTGCTCTCAACAACTACCGGCATAGGTGTGACATTGACGTTAAATATGATTTTTGTTTTGTCCATGTTCATTTTTAGACCTATCCGTTGGGAGACACTATTGAGGTCATTGAGCATAGTGCTTAGGCCTCCCAGCAATTCTGCCATAAGTACTATATCGTCGGCAAATAGAAAGTGAGTGATGTACTCGCCATTGATGTTAATACCGTATCCTTTCCAGTACAGTAGCTTGAAAACGCTTCCAATGCAGCGGTGAAGAGTTTTGGGGATATTACGTCACCCAGTATTACACCTCGCTGCAGTTGGATAGTTTTCGTACTCTGGTTCTGCACTCAGATAGCTATAAGTATTTCAGCACTTCGATATACCGACGGTCCACTTGGCACCGATGAAGATACTGCAGCACCGCCCAAATTTCTGCGAAATCAAAGGCTTTCTCCTAGTCCACATACCCAAAACAAAGTGTCAGATTGTACTCTTCGGTCTTCTGTACAATTTTCCGAAGAGTATGTAAGTGGTCTATGGTGCTAAAGCCCTTTCGGAAACCGGCTTGTTCGGGAGGCTGAAAGTCATCGTGTCTGCGTAAGACGATTCGTCATAACATTCAAAAACAGCACGTAGACGCGGCTCAGATGGGAAATCGGTCTGTAGTTCTTCGAGAGAGCGTTGTCGCCATTATTGAAGAACTATACAACCGCACTTCTGCTCCATGCCTTCGGGGTATTGCCACCATGGATAATGGAGCTAAAGAGCTTCTATAAGACTTCAAGAACCGGTTTTCCACCCGCTTTCAGAAGCTGCGCTGTAATTCCATCCTCGTTTGGGGCCTTGCTGTTTTCAAGGTGCTGGGGAGCCATTCTAATCTTACTCATACTGACGTCCGGAATATCATCGGAATAGTGTCGGATAAAACGTGCTCTTGGATCGTTACTCACACTTACGTATGGTTCCAACGATAACGTATGCAGCTTCCCATAGAACCTCTCAATCCTACTAAAAATCTCAGGTTTCCCGGAAACGATGCTGCCACAGTCGGTTTTCAACTATAGTATTGAAGTTGCGTAAGTCCCGCCACATGCATTTGGAGATCTGTCTGTTCAGTTGCTTGTATGCTGTCAAATGTTCTGAAGACTGCAGCTTTATTTTCCGTCTACAGCCATGAGATTAAGAGTGTGATCGGAAAGTTTTTGTGTCCTTCTGCGGCAGGTCTTGCAAAACTTCCACAAGCTTGTCATTTATATTGTCCACTGCATTGCAATCTTCTAAGCACTGAAAACGGTTTTGTAATTCGAGCTGAAAGGTTTCGGGACTTTGGACTAGAGCACGATGGGGACGGAGCGTTGACTTTATTATACGAGACTTCTCCAACTTAACGTTTAGGTTTAATGTGCCTCTAACCATTCAGTGATCGCTACCAGTTTTCGCCCTCGTGATCACTGAGACATCACTGAACAGTTGTCGTCTGATCGTCATAATAAAGTCAATCTCAATTTTTGTCGAACCGTCGGGGATTGGCCAGGTCTACTTCCTGTGGAGCCGCTTCTTGAAGAGAGAGTTCATCATAAAGAGACCCTCTGTTAAGGCCAAATAATTAACATTTAAAATTTGCATTCAACACTCGTGTCCTTCCGCTGACTTTGTAAAGGTCACCGTCGCCCCACTTCCGTGTGGGTCGCTCGGCAGAGGGCGCGAGCGCAGGATGCGAGTGCGAAGTCTGTAGCTTGACCGCAGCGGCTCTGTTGACTAGTGTATTATTTGCGACTGCTCGATCGGTTGCTCGCGGCCAGTGTTGATTTGAGGGTCTAGAATTTGAGTCATTGTGCGAGCCTAATTTACTATTGAATATTTAGGGTTCCGTGTAGACCGCCCCGAATTAGTTTGTCTAATTTGTACGTTTCGTGACAAGAGGCTTGTATTGAATTTGAGTGATTAAAGTAACTTTGTTGCAAGACGTGGCCTGGTTAATTGTGTTTGGAAGTCAATTTTGATTTGTAACGTCGCGTTAAGTGCCTTTTGTGTGTCGACTATTTTCTATTGTTTGACGTGTCAACAGGGCGAATTTTGAATTCTGATTTCGGGCGTGGTATGTAATATCGTACGAAGGAATTTAGTGTGTTGTTTGGAACGCTGAACTTTGTGACTCGAGAAGAGATCGCGTTCTTTCCCTGTTTGTAATTTGGTGCTAAATGAACCCGGAACATTGAATATTGAACTTAGAACGACTGTTCGTTACTTGTGTCGGGTGTCACGTGTTTGATTTCGATGAACGTTGAATTGGTTGACTTTGAAGTTAATTATATGTACAATAAGTTGATAGACTGAAATAGTGAAGTGACGTCAGACTTGAGTTCAGATAAAGAGAATTATCACTGGAGGATCGCACATTTGGAGAAACGCAATGCCTGCGGATCTGCGGTTCGACTTCCACGGTTAAGTCAGGTCTCACATTGTACACACTACTTACATGCACCTCACTTATCACCTGACTGGTACCCTGTGGTCAACCCTACCTCCTGAAATAGGTAGGTGCTTGCTTATTTGTCAGCCGTTTTTTGTACATTTATCCATGGGCCGTTGGTCCCCGTCCTCTGTTGCCCGTCGATGGGATTACTCATGTGCCCTAGTCCAGTCAACCTTTGTTGGGGCAACTCAGGGCGTGTACATCCTCTTTCTCCATGAAGTTAGACATTTCATGGCCCTTTGGGTCCAGTTGCCTAATTCTGTATTTCCCTACTTTCAGCTCAATGTTCTTTATTGTGCCTAGTGTTGCGTCGAAGTCTCCCGTTAACACTGTGTAGTGGGTTTATGGGGATTGCATGGCTCTAGAGATATCCTCATACATTTCCTCCACCTCCTCATCGGGATGTGCCGATATTGGTGCGTAAACCTGGATCACCTTCAGCCAATATCGTTATGATTCTGAGTTTAAGGTACACAACCCTTGCCGACACACTCCCAATATTTACAACGTTGTTAACGAGACACTTGTGGACGATACATCCGACGTCTACTTGAGACAGACGGTAGCCCTTCCAGTGATAGAACAAGTTGCCGGATTCGAGGATTACCGTGTCCTCCCCCTCTCTTCGGACTTCGGATAATCCTACAATATTCCAGCGCAACTTTTCTAACTCTTCTTCTCGCTCCAGGATCTTCTCGTCAGTCCTCAGGATGGGTGATTTATAAGTTTCCAGGTCGAGTCGTTGTAGGTGGCAACCAAACCTCCACCGGAGATTCTTAGTACCCTATGTCCCGCCGATACCATGATTGCCACCGTACCCAGGAACAGCGGGGACGCCAGGACTGGGGGCCATTATTAGTGTCGTTGCTTATGGGGGTATATTGCCATAGTTGCCACGCTTGGCGAGCAGATTGCCAAACGCAGTTTTAATTGCTTTTTCCTGTTATCAGAAAGATGCTGCTCATCTTGTGCCTCAGTTTCCCTCTGTCACCTCTTACGACACCCACGGAAAGATATGGGGTAGTGGGTATTATTACCCGCCACAACGTGGGGCAAGTAGCCTATTCAGTGTTTATTTATTTTAACCTGAAGTGAAACAAGAAAAAAAACGTGACATTTAATGTCAAAAGAAAGTTAAACAAAACACAACAGGAAAAAATTTACTTTCATCTTTAAAAAAATACATGAAAGTTCTCTTTGGCAATTTTCAATCCATGAATATTTAGACACCAGTAGCAATTCCCGAAAATATGACTTCAAAGATTTTCGTTATTTGTACTTAGTTTGTATTTTCCTGTTCGTTACTACATTTCTATGTATGTTTTCTTCAAAGCCGGAAATTTCGTAGAATCCTATATTAATTTCCTTAAGTGAATTTATTATGTATTATTATGTATGAACTAGTGAGATGCGGGAAGTAAAGACTGTGTAAGAACTTTCGAAGGAGGCGGAGTCATAGCCGAAATATTTTTTTTTATTTTTGGCCATTTTGACCCCCTAGGAGTGTAATGAGAACTTTTTGCCCTTATTCAACCGTGACCCCTATGACATTCTCTACATGATAGGCTATTCAAACTTTCAGTTTTCTAAAGGTTAAAGGAGGTTCCTAAAGTTCGAGCCAACCCCCAATTTTTTGGTTTTTGGTCATTTTGACCCCCTAGGTGAGAACTTTTTGCTCCTATTCAACCATGACCCCCATGACACATCAGCACGAGCTACATGATATGCTAGACTAGGCCTAAAGTTCGAGTCACCCCCAACTAATTTCTAAAGTCTTTTCTTCCAATTATCCACAGTAAACTTTAACATGAGACAGAGCCGCATATTGTTATAACACGAATGGGTCGGCTCGACCGGGGTCTTACCATGCTCTCACAGAATAACAGTAAAGAATAGCAGCTTAATGCTGCTGTGTTTCGTGATGAGTGTAAAGAATCTTACGTGGTAGATCCATGCTCCAACTATATTAGTAGTATAGTTGTAGCAAGAATAGATCGACTCTATCGGGGAAGGAACTCGCTTTCACAGAATACCAGCGTAAAATGTCAGCATAAAGCTGCTGTGTTTCGTATGGTGAGTGTAGAGAACCGGAGATCCTTTTTTACTGGAAACGAGGCATTCCATCTTAGTCCTCACGGGTGACAACGCATCTTCATTTTGTTTCGTAATCGAAGATATATGTTAGCAAATACTTACCATCAGGTGGACTATGTGCTCTTTTCTCACCCTTATTCTATAAAAAAGAAGAACCAAAGACTCATTTTACTGAAACGAGGCATTCTATCTTGGTACTCTGGGGTGATGGGGCATCTACATTTTGATTCTTGATAGAGGATAAATGTGGGTGTCCGTGAGCCTCAGTATCCACTTACCAATAGATGGACTTAGTGGTCGTTTGTCCCCTTATTTAATAAAAAAATGTTAACTAAATCAAGAGTACACTCAATGTCTAGAAATATTTTATAATAAGTGGCGTAAGGCGTGGTTCATACTAAAGAAAATATAACCGCGTCAGAGTGTTACTAAGGTACACTCATAAAGGTCTCCACCCACTACAATGCTGCTTCAATAAATATTTTAATATAAATAACATTAACAACAACAACAACAACTAAACGCTAACATAATGATCTACATCTAATAGAACGGGCATTATAGGCGTACACAAATTGCATAGGAGTGATACGGTCACTGAATGAGTTATATGTATACGGGTATCGCATGTTGTTGATATGTTCTAATGAATGACGTGTTTTTTTTTTCGTTCCTAATACGTTCATAGTATGAGCCGTTGAAGTAGGCTGTGACCGTAAGTGCACAGCATTATTCTCTATCGTCACAAGTTAAGCACTGAGTGCCGTGGTGAAGCATGGTTTACAGATAAACCTTGTTAGGTTTTTGCGACGTAGTGTTTTGATATGTATTTAATATATTTTAGTAAAAAGGTGATGTAAAATTTGTGTGATGCAAAGAAATACATGAGTGTGCTGAGCCGAGTGAGTTCGTTCACAGTAGCCTTAAATCAAGCGTAATAAGGCGGCAGTTCATCAAGCCGTGTAGTGGCGGTGTAAGAATATCCACTAGCCCGTATCATCCAGTGGGTGTCTTAAGAGGCCTAGTAACGACAAAAAACAAAAAAACTGCAGTTGATCACCCGGTTGCCAAGCGTGGTAACTATGGCAAATATCCCTTCTATGAGACACTCTATGGGGAAGACCTATGTTCAGCAGTGGACTTTAATATGCTGTAACGGAGGCGCTAGTTTGACGATAATGAAGTAAGAAAGCACTTATGATATATAAATAGATTTTTTTCATAGGATAAGGGTGACAAACGAGCACACAGTCCACCTGATGGTAAGTGGTTGCTGTGGGCCATAGACATCTACATCTATCTTCGTTTGCGAATTAAAATGCAGATGCGTTGTCACCCGTGAGGACTAAGATGTAATGCCTCGTTTCCAGTAAAAAGGGTATCCGGTTCTCTACACTCACAAAACACAGCAACGTTAAGCTGCTATTTTACAATGGTATTCTGTGAGAACGTGGTCCTTCCCCGGTTGAGCCAGCCCAATCGTGCTACAACTATACCTACTACTAATATAGCTGCAGCATGGCTCTACCACGTAAAATACGTTAAATAGATAATCAAAAAGTCGGCAGTAGCCTAATGGTTAAGAGTGGAGACTACTAACTCGGGACTTCCTAATACAAGCGTTACGTTAAGCTTAAGGTCTTAAACGATAACTTATATAGGAGGTAAAATAGGTGGTCTAATAGCTCTGAAGCGATGTTTGTCACCCTTATTCTATAAAAAAAATGTAACTCTTTAAACCTATTCTACAGCTATTTGTTTCCAATAACATAATATATGAAGTTCTTCTAACAGTGGAATAAAGTAAATAATATTTTTAAAAACCATGATATATTTTTTACGGAATTTGAATATCATGCAATAAGAATTGTTATACGAATAAAATGAAATAAGGTAAGTTAACAAATTATTGTATCTACCTATAGATGTCCGGACCGATACGACTTAGGGACCTTCAAGAAAAGAGCGTACTCCTTTTTAAAAGTCCGGCAACGCATCTGCGATTCCCCTGGTGTTACAGTTGGTCATGGGCGGCGGTAGTCACTTACCATCAGGTGAGCCGCATGCTCGTTTGCCCCCTCTCCTATAAAAAAAATGTCACTTTTGTCAATAACTATGAGGAGAAAGAATCATTCCACGTTCCAGAAAAGTAGTTGTAGTCGTATTTATATTTGTCAAACTGAAGTTCATGTCTTACTGAACAAGAATTCGAAACTTTATACACAAAGTTATAACTTGACAAATTGGAGTAAACAAACTTGTATGTTCACTGAGCGCGACTGAAGAATATGAGATTTTAATTCAGATGTTAATCAGGTCCTGCGTTTCTATGAAATTTAAAATTGGAATGGTTTAGATGATATCATCACCAGTAATTAAATTGAAGTGTTTGTCTGTAATATCGAAATAATTTCATTAAGTCATGGGCAACCATTCTTTTTAAAAAATCAGTTTTTCTGTGTGTTCTTTTGTCTGTCTGTCAGTTTGGGCTAATATTTGGAATGGCTGATCCGATTGTAATGAAACTTCATGAACATATAGAGAGCAAACTCAGGAGAAATCTGAGTTGTATTTTATTCGAAAAACTTGTAGATTTTTTTTATCGAAAAGTTGATAAAATTAATGGTCCTTGATGATTATTTTAAATATAAATAACACCAATTCACACACCAAAATGTGAGTATCATTTATACGCAGATGACTTACAAATATATAAATCTTTTTACCCTCGAGATTGTGAATCTGCTGTCAAATCATTGATTGAAGATCTGAAACGTATTTTGTTATGGTCCAAGCAAAATTCTCTAGTGCTAAATCCACAAAAGTCAAAATTTTTAATACTAGGAACAAATAAAAATATTCAAAATATATCACTGTTTCAGCCAGTAGTTCTAATTGACAATGAACCTATACAGCAAGTCTCAGAAGCACGAAATTTAGGTGTAATATTTGATTGTAGTTTGCGCTTTGAAAGTCATGTACTTGAGGGAGTGCGCAGTTGTTTTTATCGTTTAAAATTACTGTACCAAGTTCGGCAGTACCTCAGTGTAGATATGCGGATACGATTGTGTGAATCATTAATACTGTCCAAATTAAACTATGCATATGCAGCCTATGGACCACGACTGTTGAGAAGAACAGAGAAGCTTATACAGCGGGTGCAAAATGCGTGTACTCGCTTTTGTTTTCCTGTCCCGCCTCGAAGTCATGTAACGCCTTTTTTAAACGACGCCAATCTTCTTAAGATGAGCGCCCGGAGAAAATTATATCTTGCTACTCTATTGTTCTCGACAATTATAAAGCAGAGACCGGTATATCTTTTCCAAAAGTTGAAATGTGCCCGAGACCAAAATAAATATAATACAAGAGCTTCCGTTCACTCGCTTGTAACAACTCGACACCGTACTGCTGCATTTCGAGGCAGCTTCAAATTTGCAGCAACACACTGTTGGAATGATTTACCACCACCTATTCGTTCCCTGAAAACATTAAGTAGTTTTAAAAAGAAATTAAAGTTGCATTATTTGGTACAACAAGTACAAAATACGTAATAACCGTCTCGAACGTAGGAACCTACGATGATAGCAATATTTATATTTGTTCTACACTTTTCATGTTCGAATATTATTGATTATTAATGTGTTTCTGGTATGTATTTCATGAATGATTATTTATTAGTTTCAATCTTATTCCTTTTTTTTTTTTGCTTTAAAAATCCACAGCAGGTCTCGTAACATGGCGTGTCTCTTTGACTCAGAATATTGAATTATCTAATTTTATGAAAAAAGTAAAAGTTGTCTTCCCCATAGAATAGTCAGAATAGTCAAATATCATCTTAATATTGTATGTATAAGTATATAAGTAGGTATTATTTAAATATATAGTAAAATAACACACCTGTTACCTAGGTTTAGTCTCAGTGCATGTGTGTATACGTTATATAATATGTTAGCACTACCTTTTAACTCGTAATTGTTAATAGATAACTATGAACTCGTATATAACTCTTAGTTGGAAGATCACACACCGACTTGTCTGTGAAGTCACAAGGCTCCAACTGAAAACCAGCGCTGTATTTGCAGCATTATGCTGAGTTGGAGACCTATTTGATGTCACATTTTCATATTGATTTTTTTTTCGGTTTTACCTTTTTGTTTGTTTAATTTATTATTGTGTATGTACTGCTTCTCAATTGTAAATGCGTAAACAGTGTTAGACTGGTACATGCATTCTTTTCCCCCTTGCTTTTGTTTATAATATTTTTTTAATGTGTGTAAAATGTGTATATCAAATAAATAGTTCTTTCTTTCTTTCTTCTTTCTTTCTTTCTTTCAATTTTCTTATCCTTGACCCCTTTGACTTGAGAAAATCGCTAATATTTAATAATCACATTAATTAAAATACCATGTAGTGGTGGGTCAAGAATATCCAGTAAGTGTCGTAAGAGGCACCAGAGAGAAATAAAATATAAGGTATCATCATCATCATCATTACAGCCCTTCACAAGTCCACTGCTGAACATAGGCCTCCCCCAAAGAATGCCACAAAACACGGTCCTGAGCCACCTGCATCCATCGACTTCCTGCATGTCTTACCAGGTCGTCACTCCATCTCGTGGGGGGACGCCCTACACTTCGCCTACCGGTACGAGGCTGCCACTCGAGAACCTTTCTTCCCCATCGGTTGTCGGTTCTTCGAGCTATATGGCCGGCCCACTGCCACTTCAGCTTACTAATCCGTTGGGCTATGTCGGTCACTCTGGTTCTACTGCGGATATCCTCATTCCTAAGTTTATCACGCAGAGAAACTCCGAGCATAGCCCTCTCCATAGCTCGCTGAGCGACCTTGAGCTTCCTCATACGGCCAGCAGTGAAGGACCACGTCTCAGTTCCGTAAGTCATCACTGGCAACACGCACTGGTTGTACAATTTCGTTTTAAGGTTTTGAGGTATGTCTGACGAGAAGATGTGTCGTAGCTTCCCGAACGCTGCCCAGCCGAGTTGAATCCGTCGATTGACCTCTCGGTCGAAGTTGGACTTACCCAGTCGGACTATTTGTCCCAGGTAAACATACTCGTCAACAACTTCGAGCTTAGTGTTCCCAACAACTATCGGCATAGGTGTCACATGGACATTAAACATGATCTTAGTTTTGTCCATGTTCATCTTAAGACCTATCCGTTGGGAAACACTATTGAGGTCATTGAGCATAGTGCTTAGGTCCTCCAGCGATTCTGCCATAAGGACTATATCGTCGGCAAATCGAAGGTGAGTGATGTACTCGCCATTGATGTTGATACCGTATCCTTTCCAGTCCAGAAGCTTGAAAACGTCTTCCAATGCAGCGGTGAAGAGTTTCGGGGATATGACGTCACCCTGTCTTACACCTCTCTGCAATTGGATAGGTTTCGTACTCTGGTTCTGTACTCGGATAGCCATCGTAGCCCTACTGTACAAGCACTTCAACACTTCGATATACCGACAGTCAACTTGGCACCGCTGAAGGGACTGCAGCACCGCCCAAATTTCGACGGAATCAAAGGCTTTCTCATAGTCCACATACGCCAGACATAGTGGCAAATTGTACTCTTCGGACTTCTGTACAACTTGCCGAAGGGTATGCATGTGGTCTATGGTGCTAAAGCCCTTTCGGAAACCGGCTTGTTCGGGAGGCTGGAAGTCGTCAAGTCTGCGCGCGAGACGATTCGTAATGACTCTCGAAAACAGCACGTAGACGCGGCTCAGAAGGGAAATCGGTCTGTAGTTCTTCAAGAGAGCGTTGTCACCTTTCTTGAAGAACAAGACCACCGCACTTCTGCTCCACGCCTCCGGTGTAATGCCACCATGGAGGACGGAATTAAAGAGCTTCTGAAGGACTTCAAGTACCGGTCTTCCACCCGCTTTCAGAAACTCCGCTGTAATTCCATCCTCGCCTGGGGCCTTAGCGTTTTTAAGGTGCTGGAGAGCCATCCTAATCTCGCTCAGACTGACATCCGGGATATCTTCGGAATAGTGTCGGATGAGACTCGCTCTTGGATCGTTACTCACACTTGCGTGTGGCTCCAACGATGATGTGTACAGCTGCCCATAGAACCTCTCAATCTCACTCAAAATCTCAGGTGTCCCGGAAACGATGCTGCCACATTCTGTCTTCAGCTTTGACAGTTGGCTCTTTCTGGCAGACAGATCTCTGGCAAAGACTTTGGAGCCTTGGTTCCGCTCGATCGCTTCTTCAATACGAGCTGTATTGAAGTTGCGTAAGTCCCGCCGCATGCATTTGGAGATCTGTCTGTTCAGATGCCTGTATGCTGTCAAGTCTGTTGAAGAATGTAGCTTCATCTCCCGTCTAACAGCCATGAGATTAAGAGTGTGATCGGAGAGTTTTTGTGTTCTTCTGCGGCGGGTCTTGCAGAACTTAGCTCCGACCGCATGGACAGTTTCCACGAGCTTGTCATTCATATCGTCCACTTCATTGCAGTCTTCTAGGCACTGAAAACGGTTTTGTAACTCGAGCTGAAAGGTTTCGGGACTTTGAAACAGAGCACGAGGGGGACGGAGCGTTGACTTCATTAGACGAGACCTCTCCAACTTAACGTTTAGGTTCAGTGTGCCTCTAACCATTCGGTGATCGCTACCAGTTTTCACCCTCGCGATCACGGAGACATCACTGAACAGTTGTCGTCTGGTCGTCATAATGAAGTCAATCTCATTTTTTGTGGAACCGTCGGGGCTCGACCAGGTCCACTTCCTGTGGGGCCGCTTCTCGAAGAAAGAGTTCATCATAAAGAGTCCCTCTTTCTCCATGAAGTCGGCCAGCTGCTGGCCCCTTGGGTTCCGTTGCCCTATTCCAAATTTCCCTACTTTCAGCTCACCGTTCTCTCTTGTGCCTAGTTTTGCATTGAAGTCTCCCATTAACACCGTATATTGGGTTTTGGAGGAATGCATGGCTCTAGAGATATCCTCATACATTTCCTCCACCTCCTCATCGGGGTGTGCCGAGGTTGGTGCGTAAACCTGTATGACCTTCAGCGAATACCGTTTGGTGATTCTGAGTATAAGGTACGCAACCCTCGTCGACACACTCCCGATTTTTACAACGTTGTTAACGAGAGACTTGTGGACGATAAATCCGACACCTCCTTGGGACAGATGGTCGCCCTCCCGGTGATAGAGCAAGTTGCCGGATTCGAGGATTACCGTGTCCTCCCCCTCTCTTCGGACTTCAGATAATCCTATAATATGCCAGCGCAACTTGTCTATCTCTTCTTCCAGCTCCACGATCTTCTCGTCAGTCCTCAGGGTGCGTGCGTTGTACGTTGCCAGGTCGAGTCGTCTAAGGTGGCAACCGAACCTCCACCGGAGATTCTTAGCACCCCCTGCCCCGCCGTTACCATGGTCGCCACCGTAGCCAGGAATAGCGGGGCCGCCGGGGACTGGGGGCCGTTTTTTTGTTGCTCTCATCATTGGGGGGTATTTGCCATAGTTGCCACGCTTGGCGAGAGTTTTTTTATTGTCATTTGGCTATTATCAGGAAGATGCTGCTGCCCATCTCCTAGCTGTTTCCCTTTGTCGCCTTTTACGACACCCACGGGAGGATATGGGGTAGTGGATATTCTTGACCGCCACTACACGGCGAAATCGAAGGTAGGCGGCGGCATATTCCTGAAAATAGGTCAAAGTATACTTACTAGACTGCCAAGGGTGACTACGACAAATATGCCTCCTACGATACAATTTATGAGGAGGTCTATGCTTAGAAGTCGACTTTTCAAAGACTTTAATGAACTAATCAAAACAATGGTAGGTAATTGTAAGGTAATGGGATAGTAGATTCTCAGACGCCACCACCACACGGCTATAAATATGTTTGTTTAATTTTGTGAGTAATACGACTTTAAGACCCAAAAGATATGTTGTAAAACGAATAGGTCTACTCGACCGGAATAGTATCACGCTCTCACAGAGTATCAGCGTCAAATAGCGGCTGCAATTTGATTCTTAATTCAGGATAAATGTAAGTGTCGATGGGCCACAGCGTCCACTTACCATCTTCCTGATGTTAAGTGGAATGTGTGCTCGTTTGCCACTCTTAATCTATAAAGAAAGAAGAAAATCTTAGTGTGAGTGTATAATGCGACAAGTATCGTATAACTAACACACAACTAACTAAGCGGCGGAATAAGTTTCAATGGCTCGTGAGTCGTGGAAATATTTTTCCGCGCATCGCAACTCGTACAGCTTGGATATTACGATACTTTCCTTTTGATATGTGCCTTAATTATTATAATTATTGTTCGCGTCTATCCAGAACGTGGTAAGAATAGTGAGTTTTATGAGATTAATCGGAAGAGAGTTTCTCGAGTGGCTGCTCCCTCGTGTCAGTGAACGAAGTGTGGATCTACGCCCTAAGAATATTGACCACCTGAGAACGCATGCAGGGGGCTTAAGAACGTACGTGTTTAGGATCACTTTCATGGACTAAAATAAGTGAACGATTACTATAATATTACATTATTTTGATATTGTATTAATTTTTTTTATAAAATAAAGGTGACAAATGAGCCTGCCATCTGATAGTACGTCGATGATGTGGCCCATAGACATCTACATTTATTCTCGATTGAGAATCAAAATGCATATGCGTTGCACTCCTAAGGACTAATATAGAATGCCGATTTTCTAGTAAAAAGGGTCTCCAGTTTATTACACTCACCATACGAAACACAGCAGGTACTCTGTGAGAGCGTTGTCCTACATGGTCAAACCGGCCCATTCGTGCTTCAACCATAATATAGTTGCAGCGTGGCTGGGTAGAAATTAAATAGTTTTTTTTTTGTGTATAATTTTATTACAGAACATTCTTTGAATACCCATGTTGCTATTTTAGGACCCATAAAACAAAATTCAACGTATAATTTTAGGTATATTAGTCATTAGTTTTAGCCTATACCGTTATCTTCAGTTTGACTAATCATCACTGTGCCCTAATGTGCCTTCATGCCCATTAATTTATTATACTTTTTTATTCTAACCTATAAAACCGATATTTAGTTACCGTATTTAGTCATTTGTCCTTATTATATTATTTGATTATTTTCCTGGCGCGGATGTCTTCTATCAAAAATTTTTTTTGATAGAAAACATATCTGGGGCACGGCAGTGCCCCCGCCAAGTCGATTAAAAAAGCGGCACGGCCGTACCATCCTTTTCTCGAAGCAGTTCAGGCCATTTTCGAAATCCTATAACTTCGTTCTGGTTATAACTAGAAGCCTGAATTTTAAGTAACAAAGTAGGCATTGTATACAATCAATACATTTCAAATTTTATCAAATTTTAACCAGTAGTTTAAGAATTAAAACTAGTCAAAGTTTCTTAATTTTGTCACTCATTGACTGACAGATCATCAAAACTCTAAGGCACTTCTAGCAGACATAGAAGCTTCAAATTTGGAATACAATTATTGTTTAATATATAAATTGAAGAAAAATTAAAATATTTTGCAATTTCAATCTAGTTTTTGAGATACACTAACTGCATAAATAACTTTGTAATCCCATATAAATATATAGGATTACAAAGTTACATTTGCAGTGAATGAATCAGTATACCTATATATGTATAATATAATGGGTTAATAGGTGTAGATAGGTACCTAGATATAACTATCCACAAAAAAAATGAGATGCCATCAAAAACATAACTTGTAAAAAAGCCAAGTCTCGCAACTCAGTTCTTCTACCGTAAAAATTGTGAGATCCATGTAATCTATTTATTTAAAATATAAAGATTTTTAATATTGATATGGTTACTATAAGATGTTGTTAGGTTAGCTAATTACGTAATAATTTAAGACAGAAAGACCCTGAAGTAGGGACTGAATAAATTAACCGACTTGGTATTACATGGATCTCACAACTTTTTACGGTAGAAGAATTGAGTTGCGAGACTTGGCTTTTTTTACAAGTTATGTTTTTGAGGGCATACACGTTTACCGTAAATCTAATTTTGCACTATCAATTCACCAATTATCCCCGTCAAATTCCAACTCCAATTTCAGTTGTACGAGCAAGTACATGGTATTTCTGTAGTTTAGGAAATAAGCAGATATTGCGCCTGCGCGCGCGAAACGTCCAGTGCAATTACATTCATAAGTATTTATATATATTACATTTTATTCATAAGTATTGCAACTGCAATAAACGCTCTCTACGGAATCGGACACATTTTTAATTACCACATCCCGTAACGTAGATACAACCTACATCAAGATCCTACACATCAATTATATGTAGAGGGTTACAAATCACAAACCTCCCCCTACACCAGTGTAATAATAATATGTTCAATATTTTTTTTTTACTGTGACATAAAATGTCACCATCATTTAATAGTGTATATAAGTACAATCTAGTTATCGAAAATAAAGTTCCTTTTTGTTTTTTCTCTGTTCCTTTCATAATCCAATTTAGAACGCATATTTTAATAGTTACATATAAGGCAGTATAATAGTTTCCTTGCACACCAAATAATAGCTGTAATACATTTATTATACTGCCTGTTTTAAGCTTCTACAACTACTGTACAGTGCTACTAACGTATAAAGCTGTATAATTTCTGCCAATTTTTACTTATAAGAACTGTATAAGCGCTTATACAGCCTTTATACAGTCAGAAAAGACTCTCGTATAAAAACGTACTTCAATACAGCTCGTATACAGATTGCTGCTTGGGTTGTCTATCTGCGCTAATCTTCGGAATGACTGAACCGATTGTGATGAATCTTTACGAACAAACAGGCTATATTATATCTAAGAAAACGTCACATGTATAAATCCAGGCGAAGCCTGTAAATAAAACTATGGTTACAGCTGGAACGTAAAAGATTTTTTTTAAATAAAAATGTATTAAATCACTATACAGTACAGTAGTTGTTTGAAGTAGAACACTTCCAACTTTTTTAATTGCTTAAATTTTGTTTAAAATGTCACCGAGAGAAATAATTAAAACTCGTAATGAATTATTTCAAGAAATTATTTAAATTACTGTGCATTTTAGTTTACTTGCTGTGAAATATACTCAAAAACTTTTTTAATGATTGGTTGGTCTAGTGGTTGTTAGAGAACTGTTGATCATTTGGTTCCAGATACGAATACTGGGTCGGGCGCAAGTCAGTTACTTAGTAGGTTATTCTATCAAGAAATTATTGGTCGTTGCGCAGAGTCAGGAAGTTGGCGATATCTCGAAAAGCACGCGTAAAGCGATTGGTTTTACGTTTGATTACTTTCCAGTCGTGTCGGATTGTCGTCCTATCAAACTATGCGAGTGGGGGAATAGAAAGTGCACCTGTGTTTGCGCACAAATTCTTGCACAGTTATCCTCTGCTGTGTAGATTAGAGACTAACCGCCGTCACCATAAATTTGATCAAGGCAATGATTGTAATAATCATTAAATAATTATCCATTACAGCCAATCTAAAGTCCTCTGCCGAATATTGGTTTCCCTCACAGATTGCTCTATAGGGGATGTCCACATATATCAGACAGGTTAGCAACTGCTGTTATTTCTTCATTATTTTAAGGAAGATGCTGCTGCTCATGCCCTGTTTCAGTTTCCCTCGTAGACTCCTACGTTTTCTTTTATAAAATGGTGTTTTATACCTAATTTGAAGAGCAGATATTTAGCGATCTTGTAGTCTATTTTGCTTGATAATGTCTGATTTAGAGGCGAAGCACGTGTCGTATTATATATAGTATTTATATATAATATTTGATAGATAAGGTCTGCGTATTTTATGGGACTTTATTGAAAAAGCGTATACATTGGCCCATGAAAGACTTGTACACTACTATTGCCTGCTGTACTACCATATGTCAGAGGTGTCCCAGACAAAATTGGCTACATCTTGTAGTGAGTTTCTATTAGAACATTCTTCAAGCCGCCGAAGAAGATTAGTCAGTTCTTACCATCCGTCAAGTGCAATATAGTTCTACAAGATTCAAGGGTGTACAAGCTTGATTGTGAATATGGTCTCTCATATATAGGGCAAACAAAACGATCCATCAAAACCCGCGCAAAAGAACACATTGCTGACGCTGTATGAGAGGGAGAGATATTCTCCATGAGCTTACTCTTTTCGAGGTCTCGAAATTCAGAGAGGCGGAAACGGAGTTCTCGTTGAAGACGATTGGCCGTGCGCCTATATTCGGGAGTGGGATATTTTGCTGCTCTCCGGAAAGCAGCTTTTTTGGCTTTTAATAGGTTGCTAATATGCAGGGGAAGCGCACTATTATTAACAACCGGGACGACCCTTTCATTTTCCTTAAGGGAGGTTTTAATAAGGGTGGAGAGTGAATCGACCGCGGTGTCGATTTTTTCGGGATTGTCTAAGTCCGACGATAGGGAGATGGGGGAGTCATGTGAGTTCAGAGCTTTCGCTAGGGATTTCTTGAAGCCCTTCCAATTTGTGAAGGTTTTAGTAGAGGGTGTTGAGGGGGGTGGCTGATGGCCAAGAATGAGGGAGACCGGTCTGTGGTCGGATTCTAGATCGTCTAGTGTCTCGATTGCCCTGGGGTTGAGGGAAACACTTGTGAATAGTGCAAAATCTAGCACGTCGGGAGCGTAGTCGGTGATATCGGGATAGTGAGTAGCACCGAGAGGACTATGGACGGTAAGGTCAAGAGACTGCATGATATCGAGCAGTATCCTGCCACTACGTGAAGTAGTACGGCATGTCTATTCAGTATGCTTGGAGTCAAAATCTCCAAACATAATGACTGAATTGCCTAGAGATAAAATAGCCTCAAAATCTTTTTTGAGGGGAAGGGTTTTAGAAGGGATGTAACAGGAGGCTATGAAAATGGACTGATGTCCAGTCATAGCTAGCTTGCATACAGTGGCTTCCATGTTGGAAAGTTGCGGAGTAGAATTGGAAGAGCAGTGAAGTGTCTTCTTGTAATAAATTGCCGTACCGCCGCCTCGGCGGTCGGGTCTGTCATTACGCAGAAGAGAGAGGTTTTTGATGGAAAGGCCTTTAGTGTCCTTAGTATTGAGATTAGTTTCCTGTAGGAGGAGGAAATCGGCTTCACGATTTCGAAGAAAGAGCTTAAGCTCTGGGAGGGTTTTTCGTAAACCGCGAATATTAAAGGATACAAGCGATAAACCCTTAGGTTTGAAACGACCGTGAGATTTTGGTAGAGCAGACTGCTCTGTCATTGTGAAGTTAAGTTAATTAAGTTAACTTAACTTACAACGAACACAAAAGATTATGATGCTCTGCAAGAGCGAGGAGACAGTCCTGACGGGACCACGCAGCGTGCAATTTGCGTGCTAACACAGCGATTTCCCCAACGTCGATGTTCCTAATAGCGGAATACACCGTTTTTAGGTCATCAGCCATTGAGGGCTGTGATTGTTGTGGGGCGGTTGATGTCCGCGGTGGTACTACCTTTTTGGGGCCCCAGGGAAAAACTGGAGGTTGCATAGGCTGAGAGAAGCCCGGAGGGGGCCGAATAGTGCCCTGAGGGGGCCTAGGGGGACCCTGAGAGGGCCGAGAGAAGCCCTGGAGGGGCTGAGAAGGTCCCTGATGGGGCATTCGTTGGTAGAGTGCCGGATATGAACGGTCATTGACCGGCGGTGGAGCTTGCCTACTGGGGCGAGGGTCAGCCTCTGTAGTTTTCCGGGTGGCCTGTTTGTTTACACAGGACACACGCGGGTGGGTATTCGGCGTCTTTGGGCCGAGGACACTCTTTAGTGTTGTGGGGTTCAAGGCACTTAACGCACCTGGGTGGGGCGGAGCAGTTGGCCGCCGCATGACCATATAACTGGCAGCGGTGGCACTGCGCCTGGAACCCGCGCCTATGTGGAGGCTCAACCCTCACTCTCGATAGGCCACACACTGTGCGTACCTGCCGGAAGATTGCTTTCGCCTCCGGCACGTTGGAAAGGATGACGAGGGCAAGCGAAAACCTATGGCCCGTTCTGCTGTGGATTTTGTGCACGGCTTCTACGGGGAATCCTTGGGACTTAATGTCCTCAAGGATTTCCTCGTTAGAGAATTCGAAAGGGACGCCGCGGATGACGGCCCTGACTTTGCGCTTTTCGGGAAGAGCGTACGTATGATAAGAAACTCGTTCGGCTGTGAATAGCCTGGTGAGGCGCCGGAAGTCGTCGATTGATTGGGGGATGATCTTAATAGCCTCCCCAAGGTTGATCACGTGGTCATATTTTATGCCTGCGTTGTAGCAAATTTTGGAGAGTTCTGTGAATTTAGCCTTGTCTCTTAGGAAGGCAGGGGGCGGGACTTGCTTCTTGGCAAGGACTGGAGCACAGCGAGAGGCTGGCTTGGTCGGAGCGGGGATGTCTAGTGACATAAGTGGGGCCGAGGCAGCGGCGGGGGCTGCAGGGGCAGAGGCGGCAGCGGGAGCTGCGGAGGTTTAAGGAGCGGCAGGGGCCGCTGAGGCAGGGAGGGTGCAGTTTTTCGCGGCACGTTTACCGCTGCGCTTGGAGTTCACCGTGGTGAACGAAGAATCCCCGGTTCCGTCGGAGTCACAGGACTCCGATGAACCGGTGCCAGAATTGGTGGCGGGCCTCTTCCGGGAGACCGACGCAGAGGACTCGGAGCATGCGTACTCCATTTCTAATGGGGCGAAAGAGTTCTTGGTCTCTAGATAGGCCGCGAGTACGGGCGGTGGTTGGAGTGCCTGACGGGCAGGGGGAGTAACAAGGACGGCGATGGCGGCGAGGGCCGTCTCATCAAGGTTTAGGCCCAGACCAAGAGTTTGGTTTAGGGCGGCGATGAGGGACTTAATTTGGGTAACTGTGGACATGTTGAGGGCAGTAACTCTACGAAGAAGTACGTATTTGGAACGGAAGGGGCTAGGGGGTGCTGTTCTGAAAAGAACAGAGACGTTCTGTACCTAAACAGTAAGGGCGGGATTACCGTTCCCAAAAGAACGGGACGTTCTTTATTCAAGGAGTAAGTGCAGGGCCTTGCTCTGAAAAGAGTAAGTAACTCCCTAGAAACAGTATACACGTACACGTTATACAAATAAATAACGAAAACAAAATTAGAAATAGTTAACAATAAGAATTAACAATAAAAATAACAATAACAAGCAGAGGTCAGTCAAACCTCCCCGCCCGAAGACAGGGGGGGCAAGAACTGTTAGCAGAAATGACTCACCAAAGCGTCGACGCTGTACAGCGCGAGCAGGTGGAGGCGCGAGAGCGAGAGAGCACTACCGTACGGGAACGGATGCGCGGACTACCTGGACACGACCGCTCGAGAGCGGTGCCACAGGCGGAATGTACTGTAGGATGTTCTTTAAAATAAATAAATAAATAAAATAAGGATGACAAGCGATCACATTGTCCAACTGATGAAAAGTGAATGCTATGGACTATAGACATCTACATCGATCATCCATTATTAATCAAAATTTAGATGCGTTGTCACCCCTGAGGACTAAGATGTAATGCCTATTAATCAGTAATCTTCGGTTCTTTACACTCACCATACGAAACACAGCAGCATTATTCTGCTGTATCACTCTAGCATTTTTTGAGACCGATGCATCGAACCGACTCATTCGTGCTGCAGCTGTGTTTTATAGCTAGCAGTATGAATTTACCACGTAAAAGATGTTGATGTCTACGGTTATTAAAGCCGCTAGGTAAACATTCTCAGCTAAACGGACGAATTATTTACTTCATTTCTTTCTTACGGTTGAGACTACATAAGGTTTAAAAGAAAGAATATAATGGAATAGAATAATTTTTATATGATATTTATATATATATATATATATTGTTATACAACACTTATTGAAAGTCAATTTGTTTTTTAACATTAGTTCTAAATATCTAACTAGTAATAATAATAATAATTTTTGGATGATGGACAAAAAAGAGTGCGCGACAGCATGCGGGTCGCCAGCCAAGCGCGGGGGGGCTGCAAGACCACCTAGTAGCCACCCGCAACCACCATAGGGCTCGGTGTCGGCTGAGTCTTCTCGGACGAAGGACAGCAAGCGGCACCCACCGCTGGTGGAACACGTCGCATGCGTTGGACGAAAATGTTGAACACAAACGCATCGCGAGCGTATTTTAAGGCAAAAAGGGAAGAAACTGGAATGTTAGCGTATCGGGCTCGGATGCATCGCTTTTTCGCAGAATTGGAGCCACGTGTTCATGTAACAGAGCAAAACCTGGCAGACCGAGTTTGGTACATCCTGCGCTCCAACAAATTTGGTGACGCCGAACTCGAACGACTACGACATGAGACTGTTTCCTCATCGAATGAAAATGCTACAGCTGGTAATGCGACGCCACTAATTGCAGAGCAACCTGTACACATGGATGTTGACGTGAATATTCCAGTTGTAGTTGATTCAGACGATGATGAAATAGTCTCCCAGAAACTAGAGCAAATGAGGAGCATATTGGAAGAGGCTATTTTGGAAACGCGCAGTACGCCTCTCGAAAACCGACCGCGACTTCCCCGCATACCCTTAAGCAAGTGGAATTGGGCTGTCGTGAGGGCTCTCAACCCAATGCTGGTGACCTATTTGGAAGCCAACCGGGACCTTTGTGAGACGGACTCAATTATTTTTGGCGCCGCACTGGCAAACTCCCACGGCTGGATGCGCTACTATTCAAAGTAGCGCTATCCCAGCCTGGAGAAGAAGGATTGAGGACCACATCGCAAAGCCAAGGGCCCTCATTGGCAGACTGATAAGCCTCAGGTCGGGCAATTATAGGCCGAGAATTGTGCACACCGTAAGGATGGATTTTGCTGGGACAAATATCAGTTTGTCCCAACCGGATATGACGCAAAAACTGACTGAGCGCATAGACGACCTGAAGCAGAGAGTCGCTGCTTGGGGGAAGCGGATCCGGCGATATACTTAGAGGTCAACACGGTTAAACCAGAATAAATGATTACAAACTATTTTCAAAATTTATTTTAGAAACTGCTTGAAAGCGACCACCTCATTCACAGGGTTTTTTATCCACCATATATTCATTTATTATATATTCATTTATATTATAATAACTGTTTACGCCCGAACGCTGATTTCGGGATTGACGTTAGAGGGCGCGCAGCTTGGCGATACCGGTTTGAAGTTCTTCCGAGCGTGGAGTGGCGCGCGTGTCGCGAGCGAAAAAGCAGTCGTCCTCAGGCAGTGCTAAAGATTGGCACGCTGCCAATTAAGCGCGGGAACTCGGAATAATTAAGCGCGGACAGTAAAAATACGGTCTAGGAATTTTTTGGCGCGTATCCCTACTGGAGAGCTTACCTGGGACTTATTGGGTCCGACTCAGAATCTGAATAAGTGCATTCGACAATATTAGTTAGAGCGGCCTCTAATATTCGACAACTAACTGTTGCAGCGCGAAACGGTAGTGACCTTTGACCCAGAAAATCCGTGCGCGTTTGATGCGGTAACCATTATACCCAGCGATAGTTAGTGGCTTCTGTAAGTTTGTTAATCGCACGATAGACTTAATGGACTGTCATCGTGACAAAGGAGGAAAGTGACTGTGGACAATCTCGGAAGTTGTCAAGTTGGAGCGGTGTCGACGCCCGGGCTGCTGCCGACGGCTAAGGTCTAGGTTCAATCACCATTAGTCACACCCAGATACACACCACATCACCTTCTTTTCCTTGCACTACACAACCACATGCGACCTGACCGACTCCGGAGGGACCAGACGTCTTGGATATAGGTAAGTAAGCTACGTCCAAATTCCTCCCGCTCGACTGGCCGTATTATAGACCGCTCCTCCATATTTTTAGTGTAATTAGAGATATTCCACGTGGCCACATTGAGGCGCGACCTACGCCTGCTCGGGAAGTCGTCAGCTCATGGGCCCCTGAGGATCTGATCCTTTAAGGGAGCAGCCGTAGGCCGTAACAAACTGGTAGCAGAGCGCAGTTCCGGGTTCGATTCCCGGTCGATCCCGACCATAGTGTTTGATAAACATTAAACAATTCTGGTGGCAGGGAACGTTGGTTTGATTGGTTTAATTTGTATCTACAATCACGCCCGTCCGTAATACGTAAAAGTATTTTTTTTGTACGTAATAATAGAATTATTTCCCTTTGTTCTTTGTTGCTTGCCTTTTTTTGGTTAGTGGGTAGATTTGAAAAGCCGCGCCCTAGGTTGCGCAAGCGGGAGTTTTCTAGAGATATACGTCATGTAGGTAGATGGTTATTTTTACGTAATCGGTTAATTATCGTTGTCGGATAGTTGTAGTGGATTGCTTATCGAAGGGTCGATTTCCGAGCTAGGCATTTTTTGTTGATCGACCGTGATGTGTATCTTCGTTTATACTGTAAGTTGTATTTGAACTAAAGAGTAGTAATTGTATTTGCGCAATTTGAATTTAACTTGATTTGATCGCACTAGTATTTGTTATTTGTAAATTTGATTTGTGTCTTTTCTTTTGTGCTAACTTGTATTTGGTTGATACGTAGTAATTCGTATTTGTGTAATTTCTATTCAACGCGATTTGATAGAAACTGCATTTATTAACTGTTAATTTTTGTTGTATTTTTTGTTTGTTATCTTTGTAATCCGTGCTCAAGCCGCGTCGTAATTTGCATTTAATAGTGATGACATCGCCCAAGCTACTGATCCGTTGTTTGCGGACTGAGCTATGCTGGGCCACAAGCGCCCATGCTTTGATAGGTCGACCGGATAGGGTCCATAACTTGATGAAGCAGTTCGAGTAGGTGGATGCTCGAAGGGCCGCAGTAGAGGAGGCTTACGCTGAGCTCGAGGATTCGGATGTGGAGAAGGGAGTCCTGGACTCCTGCTTCGCAGACTATGAGCAGTTCTTGTGGCTCACGGACGAGTTGATCGAGGCTGAAGGCAGGTATGCCGAGGAGGCCCGTGAAGCTCGGATGAGTGACCTGTCCGAGTCCTCTCTGAAGCCGCTTCAGCCGGAGCTGTTGGGACGACTCCCAACTCTGGACCTGCCAAAGTTCTCCGGGGTCCTTTCCGAATGGCTGACCTTCGTTGGTCTTTTCGACAGCCTAGTGGACGCCCGGAGTGACTTGACCCCGAGCCAAAAGATGGTGTAACTCCTGGCCTCACTGGAGGGGGAGGCCCTGGGCGTCGTCGGCCACTTGAGATTGTCGGACGACGCCTACCAGACTGCTCGGGACCTCCTAGCCAGAAGATACGCCAACGTCCGGCAAATTGCAGACGAGCATGTTAAGCAGCTTCTAAGCCTCCCGCTGCTTAGTGACCGGGCCAGACTACGTCCGGACCTGTTGGATCCAGTCTTGGTGGCCTGTAATACGTTGAGGCGGCTGGGTTTACCAGTGGGCGAATGGGCTTTTTTGTTGCTCCGCATCGTGCTGTCCCGTCTACCTCTCGACCTTCGAATCCATTTTGAGGAGAGGTGCGGCGGGGACGAGGCCTCCTATATTCCGCCCTTCTATGACCTGCTGCGGTTTTTGGAGGAGCAGTGCCGGCAGATAGAGAGCGCGGCGGGCACCGTTGACGACTTACGAGCCGTGCCCAGTGAGAGGCTGAATCCTCCAGGCAAGTCGTCGTCAACCCCCCCCCCCCTGATCCTATTGTCGAGCATCTGATCATCGGGTAACGTCGTGCCCGAAATTATTAGGTAAGTCGGTTCCAGCGAGGCGAACTATCGCCAAGGAGCGCCGCTGGTGCTGCTCATGTTTGGGAGGACACCTCCAGCGAGACTGTCCGCATCGGCGGCCCTGTCTGCATTGCCAGGGCAATCATCATGCCGTTTTGTGCCTGAGTGCGAACGGCGTCTCCTCTCGGGGCTCTGCCAGGCCCTCGACCCCCATGGGCGGGGGCGCTCAGCCACGCCCTCTGCCGGGCGACTCTCGGCGCCCGCCGGCCAGCCATCAGGCCCCTAAGTTTGAAAGGGGACCCTCCCCCGACCAGTCGGGGGGTAATTCCCCCAGGGGCGGGGGTGTCATCACCCCCCCTAAGCGTGTGGAGAGGAACTTCACGGCCACTCATCGGTCCGCTGGACCCTTCTCACTCCCGTTAGCTGAGTGGCCGCGACTGGTGTACCACTGTTCCCCGTTTGATGGAGGCGGCCCTGGCTAGCTGCCGCCTTAGTTCCCACCACGGCCACCTCCACTGAGCCTTAAGCCGTCAACAGTCCACTTGTCAAAATATTCTGTTGCCGACGGTCTCAGTGAAGGCGTACAACCCGAGTGGCGACTTTTAGCGATCTCGGGTTCACGCCATGTGGCCTCCCCTTGGTGGTGGGAAGATTAGGGCCCCTCTGGAGCGTTGAATCACGCTGTCAAGGGGTATTAGATTTGGTTTGGTCGAGCACTTAGTCAAAAAATACTTGAATTAAAATTAAAAATTGCTTTGGGCTTTCCGCGAAATTTTCCTATTTGTAGCGGTTTAAATTAAAAGAATTGAATTTAATCTACTCCTTTAAATGCTACTGCATGTGTTTTGTACATATATTTAATCACTGTATTTGATTGTTGCGTCTGTTTGCTGAAAGGAAATTGAATGGCGCGCTATTTGAAAAATTATGTAACATATACATAGATAGTGTTTAATCGTTTTGCTTTGCGAAGAAGTAGGGCTATCCCTTACGTTATTGTTTTGTTTAATTTGCAAGTTGACATATGCGCATCGGTGATTAATTTGGTTGAATTAATTCTGTAGTTGAACATTGATGCTTTTGAAAAATAGTTGAAATATGAGCATAGGACTACTTGCCTAACAGGCCACCTAGTTTTGGAGATAAGCGGATTGAAATCAGCTGCCGCACTATTTTAGTAAATGATAATATGGTGGGTGGCCTGGCTAGGCCTACTTGTTGAAAATTCATACTAGGGACTATCTGTTCGTTTCGTTCGGCTCTCCACAGACGACGTTCATGTGGAATTTGTGGGTGCTCTCTGCACTGAAGCTTAGGAGGCCGCTCGGGGCCGCTTCGTGTCGCGTCGCTGTTTGCAGAGCTGATCCGGTCGGATTGCGGAACTAATCATAGGGGCACAGATAGGTGTTTGAAAGAGGTCGTCGGACTTCTGTCCAGTACAGGACTTATTAAATTGCTGCGATGCCCAGGAGGGGCATCCAGTGGAGGCTAACCCTCCGGCTTGCCACATTAGGGCTATCTTTTGAGGCGTTGGTTAGGGTTGCAAGATCTGATGGGTTGCCTAAGGTGGCCTAGTTTGGTTATAGATTCGGTCTTGCAACTTGCCGTCGCGACCCTGTCCCGCTGACCGGTTTGCTCGCGGACCTAAATCCTTATGTCCGGGACGGGGGTTTGTTTACGCCCGAACGCTGATTTCGGGATTGACGTTAGAGGGCGCGCAGCTTGGCGATACCGGTTTGAAGTTCTTCCGAGCGTGGAGTGGCGCGCGTGTCGCGAGCGAAAAAGCAGTCGTCCTCAGGCAGTGCTAAAGATTGGCACGCTGCCAATTAAGCGCGGGAACTCGGAATAATTAAGCGCGGACAGTAAAAATACGGTCTAGGAATTTTGTGGCGCGTATCCCTACTGGAGAGCTTCCCTGGGACTTATTGGGTCCGACTCAGAATCTGAATAAGTGCATTCGACAATATTAGTTAGAGCGGCCTCTAATATTCGACAACTAACTGTTGCAGCGCGAAACGGTAGTGACCTTTGACCCAGAAAATCCGTGCGCGTTTGATGCGGTAACCATTATACCCAGCGATAGTTAGTGGCTTCTGTAAGTTTGTTAATCGCACGATAGACTTAATGGACTGTCATCGTGACAAAGGAGGAAAGTGACTGTGGACAATCTCGGAAGTTGTCAAGTTGGAGCGGTGTCGACGCCCGGGCTGCTGCCGACGGCTAAGGTCTAGGTTCAATCACCATCAGTCACACCCAGATACACACCACATCACCTTCTTTTCCTTGCACTACACAACCACATGCGACCTGACCGACTCCGGAGGGACCAGACGCCTTGGATATAGGTAAGTAAGCTACGTCCAAATTCCTCCCGGTCGACTGGCCGTATTATAGAACGCTCCCCCATATTTTTAGTGTAATTAGAGATATTCCACGTGGCCACATTGAGGCCCGACCTACGCCTGCTCGGGAAGTCTTCAGCTCATGGGCCCCTGAGGATCTGATCCTTTAAGGGAGCAGCCGTAGGCCGTAACAATAACCCTTTTTATACAGCTTTTGTTCAATTAAATATTTAAACTTGGTAATACAGATACCTTGTATATATTTTTTTGTGTATTTTACATTACCCCAAGAATGAATTACTGACTCTGTGGAGTCGAGAGACCGGTATCACTAGCGTGTTTTTGTTCCTAGTGTTTACAGAGTGTATATCACTTTTTTTACTAAAATTATCTTTGTTTTTGTGAACATACTTTAAATTTTCGTAAATAAACCGAGATAAACATCTTGCTCTATGGCCAAAATTAGAAGAACAAGTCCAAAGTCAAAACAATAATTAAAACTCGACTAGGTAAAAAGTTTACTGAAAAGAGAAAAGTTTTAGACTACTTTTACTTTAGTTTTAGACGTCACACTACTATCCTTGCTTTATATGCACTTTCCATTAGTTTGTGTCAAAATGGTAGCATAAAAATGTAATAAAATATTTAATAATATATATATTTGAAGAGAGTTGTAATAACTAGCTTTTATTTGATAGCAATATTGTAGTAATTTATTTTAAATAATTTTCCCCTAAGAATAAGAGCAATATTTACATCGTAGAGCCACTGTGCAGCTATAATATGGTTCTATCACGAATGGGATTGGAAGCACTAAACTAGAAGTTGTCAACAAACAATGCAACTTTTTGTGAACATACTTTAAATTTTCGTAAATAAACTGAGAGGCCAAAGATAATCTTTTTTTTTTTAATTATTCTCTAAGAGACACTGTAATAATGAATGTAATAATAATCTTTATACTAAATAGAACATTGGATGTTCCGGGCTCCGGGATAAACATGTTGCTCTATGGCCAAAGTTAGAAGAACAAGTTCAAAGTTAAACCAGTAATTAAATCTCGACTAGGTAAAAAGTTTACTGAAAAGAGAAAAGTTTTAGATGTCTTCACACTACTATACTTGCTTTATACGCACTTTCCTTTAGTTTGTGTCAAAATGGTAGCATAAAAATTTTATAAAATATTTAATAATATATATAATTAGAAATAGTTGTAATAACTAGCTTTTATTTGATAGAAATATTGTAGTAATTTATTTTAAATAATTTTCCCCTAAGTATAAGAGCAATATTTACATCGTAGAGCCACTGTGCAGCTATAATATGGTTCTATCACGAATGGGATTGGAAGCACTAAACTAGAAGTTGTCAACAAACAATGCAACTAGATAAGTCCAACTTCTACCGAGAGGTCAATCGACGGATTGAAATGGACTGGGCAGCGTTCGGAAAGTTACTACACATATTCTCGTCAGGTATATCTCAAAACTTAAAAACGAGATTGTACAACCAGTGCATGTTGCCAATGATGAATTATCTCTCACTGCTGGCCGTAAGAGGAAACTTAAGGTCACTCGGCGAGGTATGGAAAGGGCTATGCTTGGGGTTTTTCCGTGTGCTAAACTTAGAAACAAGGATATCTGCAGGAGAACTAGAGTGACCAACATAGCCCAACGGATTAGTAAGCTGAGCTGGCAATGAGCAGGCCATATAGCTTTAAGAACTTACCACCGATAGGACAAAAAGGTTCGCGAGTGGCGGCCTCGTACCGGCAGGCGTAGTATAGGGCGTCCTCCTTCTAGATGGCGAGACGATGATGGATGCGGGTGGCCCGAGACCGTGCTTTGCGCCTTTCTTAGGGAAGGCCTATGTTCAGCAACGGACTTGTGTAGAGCTGTAATGATGATGATGATGATGATGATAAATGGGTCAGCTCGACTAAGGTAGGAACCACGCTATCATAGATTACGAGCGTAAAATAGCAACCTAATTCTGCAGTGTTTTATATGGTGTGTGTAGAGATCCGGAGACCCTTTTTACTGAAAACGAGGCATTTCATCTTAGTCCTCAGGGGTAACAACGCATCTGTATTTTGATTTTTAATCAAGGATAAATTTAGAGCCACAGCGTCCAATTACCATCAAGTGAACTGAGTACTCGTTTGTCACCCTTATTATATAAAAAAATATAATTGATTTCTGTTTACATTACCTCTTCACCCAATAATAATTATTGAAAAAAGAGAATAAAGAATTAATTCTACTAGGACAAAACTTACTTGCTAATACTTTATTCATTATGTTATGACTGAAGGATCCTTGAGGCATGCAATAATTACTGGTCGGTTGTTTTTAAATAGTAATTTAACATCATGCCCAAAGTTTTACCTGTATTCGCAATATATAAGACCTTTATTTTTTTAAATATTTAAATAACCTTTCAAGTTTATTTTCCTTATATTGGAACTGTCAAGAAACATAAATTTATTACTAACTTTTCTTATAATTTATGAGGTGATTTTTACATAGGTTTTATAGAATCTTGTGAAAAACTAATAATCAACTCTGCCAGACACTTACCGTCGGCTGTAATTTACGCCAGACCCTATTAAAACTCTCAAAAAAAAAACTCAATCTTACTCATAGTTTATATAGTTACATAGTTACTCGGACTCTTTGTTTACGATACTCAGGGAACTATTTCAATATTTTTTGTAAGCAGCCCGACCAATCGTGGGGGTCAAACACACAATAAAAATGTCGCTGTGAATATAAGGTTAGGTCTTAATAATACAGCTTCATTAAACTTAAGTTGTTTAATGGACGTCTTCAATAATAATGAAATAATATTGTAATGCTTAATTATTATTTCATTATTATTGTATCATATAATTTTAAAATAAAATAAAAATACAATAAAAATCTTAATGAAAAACATATATTTTAAAAAGTCATCTACTGTATGTTAAAGTTATTAACTTAAGGACGAAATATTTTTACTTAATATGGTAAGAAAATTAATGATTTAACCGTAGGTAATTTCATGAAATATCTTCTAAGAAAAATCTTACAAGAAACAAAGAAATGGGAACTGCGACAATATTTAAAGAGATTAGTATTAATATTATATATATATATATATATATATATATATATATATATATATATATATATATATATATATGTGTGTGTGAGTTACAGCCTACGGCTGCTCCCTGAAAGGGTCAAATCCTCAGGGGCCCATGAGCTGAACACTTCCCGAGCAGACGTAGGTCGGGCCTCAATGCGGCCATGTGGAATCTCTCTAATTACACTAAAATATATGGGGGAGCGTTCTATAATACGGCCAGTCGACCGGGAGGAATTTGGACGTAGCTTACTTACCTATATCCAAGGCGACTGGTCCCTCCGGAGTCGGTCAGGTCGCAAGTGGTTGTGTAGTGCAAGGAAAATAAAGTGATGTGATGTGTATCTGCGTGTGACTGATGGTGATTGAACCTAGACCTTGGCCGTCGGCAGCAGCCCGAGCATCGACACCGCTCCAACTTGAGGGGGCCTTCCGAGGTTGTCCACAGTCACTTTCCTCTTTCGTCACGATAACAGTCAATTAACTCTATCGTACGATTAACTAAATTACAGAAGCCACTAACTATCGCTGGGTATAAGGTTAACACACAAAACGCACACGGAGTTTCTGGATCAAAGGTCACTACTGTTTCGCGTAGCAACAGTTAGTTCTAGAATATCAGAGGCCGCACTAGCTAATATTGCCGAATGCACTTATGCAGATTCTGAGTCAGACACAATGAGTCCCTGGGAAGCTCTCCAGCAGGAATGCGCGTCACAATGGTAGACCGTATATTTACTGGCCGCGCCGAATTATTCCGAGTTCCCGACAAAAATGACAGCGTGCCGTTCCAAGCTCAGCTGACAGACGACTGCATTTTCGCTCGCGACCCGCGCGCCACTTGCCACGCTCGGCCGTTCTTCAAACCGGTATCGCGAACAATATATAATTTATTATATATATATATATATATATATATATATATATATATATATATATATATATATATATATATATATATATATATATATTAGAAAAGGGTCACGGCAGGACTGCACAAATTACCGCGGTATAAGCCTTCTCAGCGTTGTCGGTAAATTGTATGCGAAAGTGTTGATTGAAAGGATTGTGAATGAAACAGACAAGAAAGTATGGGATGCACAAGCGGGATTTAGAAAGGGAATGGGATGTACGGATCAGGTCTTTTCCTTGCGGTGCATAGCCGAAAAGTATTTGGCTAAAAACAAGAAAGTCTACTGCACGTTCGTAGATCTAGAAAAGGCCTATGATAGAGTGGTGAGGAATGAATTGTGGTCAGCACTGTCCGTGAACGGTGTGAGCAGTATCCTCATACGAGCAATACAATCTCTTTATAGGGATTCTACTGCTTGTGTAAGGATAAACGGGGCATACACTGAATGGTTTAATATCGAAAAAGGTGTTAGACAGGGATGTGTAGCGTCACCGTGGCTGTTTAATCTGTTCATGGACAATTGTTTGACAGATTTAAAAGAGAATGAAAGTGGGTTGAGAATGAATGAGTTACTCGTCAAATGTTTTCTCTATGCTGATGACCAAGTATTACTTGCGTCTTCGGCCGAGGAGTTGCAGGAGATGGTAACTGCTATGAGTGGAGCTTTTGTTAGAAAGGGAATGAAGATGAATGTAAGGAAGACGAAAGTGATGGTGTTTGAAAAAGATGAGGCAGTGACAGACTGCAACATTGTGATTGAAGATGAACAAATTGAACAGGTGAAAGACTTTGTGTATCTGGGTTCAAAGTTTACAAGAGATGGAAAGTGTGAGAGTGATATCGAAAGAAGAGTGAATGCAGGAAACATGGTGAATGGAGCTTTGCACTCCTTTATGAGCAGTCGGAAGGTGTCTAACAAGGCTCGTTTGGCTGTGCATGAGGGGGTGTTGGTTCCGACACTCATATACGGAAGTGAAACTTGGGTATGGCAGAAGAAACATGAAAGCAGAATAAATGCAGTTGAGATGAGAGCATTAAGAAGTATGATAGGAGTTAAACTGAGTGACAGGCTAAGAAATAGTGAGGTAAGGAAACGTTGTGGTCTGAAAGAAGATGTAGTGACTAAAATTGAGAAAGGTATGCTGAGATGGTTTGGCCATGTCGAGAGAATGAATGAAGAACGATTGACGAAAAAGGTGTATAAAGCGAGTGTAAATGAAAGTGTTCGAAGGGGTAGACCTAGGCGGACGTTTCTAGACCAAATCAGGGACGTCTTGAAAAAAGGCCAGGTCAAGAGTACCCTAAACCGTAGAGCATGTATGAAGGGAATAATGAAAGTATATATGTACATAAATAATTTCCTGTGACGACAGACAGATAAATGAACCGCAATAAATTCCGTAACTGTACTGTTTTGGTAAATTGGCATGGAAATCAGTACTTCTGAACTAATAAATTAACGCTGGAGTTTTTAACAATACCTAAGTAAATTACTGAACGTTAGTTTCGTATTTCTGTAAATAAAAATTGAGCTAAGAGAGATCGTATTACAATCTTTAACAAGTTGGATTTTTAGATTCAAGATCGTCTGGGAATGCGCTCAGTTGGAGATATTGAAGAAGTTTTATTTGTTTTCTTTTAACATCTATACGAGAAGAATATCTATCCATTTCCCTCTCAATTAAATAAATGGGATTGCACTACTAAAACCTTGATTCTCGTAAAAGATTTATCTCATTTACCGTATAGTGGCGGTATAAGAATATTAACCACGCCATATAGTCCCGCGGGTATCGTAAGAGGTGACAGGGGGAAACTGAAACAGAAGATGGACAGTAGCATCTTCCATATAACAACTCAAAATAATAAACTGTGGTGACCAACCCGCCTATCTAGCGTGGCCACTGTGATGAAGTCCCAACTATGAGGCAACCTGTAAGAGAGGCCTATGTTCAGCAGTAGACTTTAATAGGCTGTAATAGAATGAAATCAAAGTCATACACTATAGCATCTAATAGAGAGGCTCACGACAATTAACGGATGGTAAGAAATAACTAACCTTCTTTGGCTAGGTCATCCGCGGTGATCTAAGAGGAACTCTTATGGCTGGCCCGAGAAGAGTGGCGTAGATGTGTGTTGGTGGGCTACGGCGAGAGGGGTGCCCTCTCCCTCAAGATCACAAAGAAAACCTTTTCGGATAATTATTTACTTTTATGCGCTCCGACGTGTAATTCTGTACCGACCATACTTTTAGATTTTACTAATGATAATTGGTCTAACTTTTATTTTATTAAATAAATCTAAAGTGTACTGTGTAAAAAACTTTTGTTATAAATTGTAGCAAAATATAGAAACACTGATAGTATATGTATATATATATATATATGAAATGAATGGCCTTATCGCTAAACAGCGATCTCTTTCCGACAAGCCTTTGGTGATGTATCTACATTTTACTTTTATATTTTTTTTATTATAATCTTATAATAAAAAAAATATAATGGTGTTCACAATGATGACACAAGTGTGCATATTATAAACTATTTATAGGGTATGAAAATATAAGAAAAAGAGATATATATTATATATTACACATATATATCTGCTATCTGCTGTGGATATATATCCTGAAGCTTATTGTAGAGCAGCGGAGAAGACATTATAAAATTATACTTTAATTAAAAAGTACAAACCGACTTAGAAAAATAAAAAATCATTATTTTCCCATAATGGCTGCTGCAGCTGGTTAAAACTTTATTCAAATAAAAACTAAACTTAAAAAAATAAATTTTATTTATTAAAATTTAATAAAAAAATATAAAAGTGTTTACAATGATTACACAAGTGTACAGGTGAATACATAACATTATGAACTATTTATAGGGTATGAAAATATAAAGAAACAGATATATATATTATATATTTCACATATATATCCACAAACTTATTGTAGAGCAGCGGATAAGATATTATAAAATTATACTTTAATTAAAAAGTACAAACCGACTTAGAAAACTAAAAAAAATCATAATTTTCACATAGTGGCTTCTGCAGCTGGTTTAAACTTCTTTTTGAAAAAAAAAACTAAACTTAAAGAAATAAAACTTTTATTAATATTTTATTTATTATACCCTCTTAACTGTTCTAAGGAATATCACAAGTTAAGGCTACTAAGTACAATGTCGTCTAAATAATTACATTAAAATCTTCATTTCCTATTTTGTCATCCTCGGGGATAGAAATTTTCTTCAAATTTATATGACTTCACTAAACTATACTGCCTATAAAAAAGTTAAAGCGATTCAGAAGCTTCCGAGAACGCGGTGAATATACATAAAAAAACAGCCGCGTCGTATAAAAAAACACAACGTTCTCGTTTTACTCTCTTGGTGTTTTAGAATCAAATAATTACACTCTGTAAAGTACTATACAGATATAGTTTGACTATTTCAATGAAATCTGTCCACTAAAGAGCTTATTGCTAATCTCGAAATTCTCCAATATTTTCGTAAACTAAAAATATGTACCTAGCTAAATTTTGAAGACGCTCAAGTTGGATTAATGCAGTCTTAAGTTGCATACACCGCCATAATCAAGGATATGGAGATGTCCAACAAGTTTTGATGTAATGAGTTCAAAATGAAGCAATTAGAATAGTATGTTTTGGTAGTTTTTACATTGGCATATTGAACAGTAATATAGCTTATACAATGTCGGAAGAATCAAAAATGCAAGTCCATCTGGCAGGATTGATTTTGTGTGAGGAATAACTGAAATTTTATTGTATTGATTTTAAAACAACCTGTATAACTATTGGCTGCGAAACATTCGATCCTATATATGACAGTGGCAAACGAACATGAGGCTCACCTGATGGTAAGTTACTGTCTTAGTCCTCAGAGATGATAACGCATTTGTAACCTTCTTCGTTCGATGTTGGTTGCAAGTGGACTGCGGTAGCCACTTACGACCAGGTGAACTGTAAATTAATTTGTCACGCCAGTGTTTTTTGTTGTCGTTTCTGAAGACTGAGACTGAGATACTCTGAAAAGATGAAATGCCACACACTGTAAATAAAATAGCTTTCTGTTGCTGCTTGGCGGCAAAAATACGTAAGAGGGTAAAAAATCGTAGGAACACAGTAGCAGAAATGGTAAGACAAGGTAAATTTGCTTTCTAATACTCAATAATTTTAAATACAGCACACTTCTAATGTAATTAACTGTTAAGATAATTACATACTGCATAAATTTAATGTGTATCGGATAACCAATTATGTTGAAATGTTTAAAAAAAATTATGTTGTAAATTATGTATTCATGTTAAAATATACTAATCTGTTAGTTGAATTTATATTAATGAATGTAATGTACCTGATATGGTTCAAGTATCGATAGTCATAATTAATGAGAACAAATTAGGACCGTAAATGTATAAGCGTAAATCTATTATTAAATTTGGATCCAAAACGATTATTTCAAACTAGACCAACTTATTCCAGAATATATACTCTATGTAAATTTTACGACAGAAATTAATATATTTTAAAGCCAGTTCTACTTTAATAGACTCGTAATTATTATCTAATACTAATAAGAGAGTGCAGCATGACAATAAAATATATGTTTGAAAATTAAAAAGAGACATTTTCTATTGTTTGTCTTGATTGATTTTTACATCAAATCGTCGTTGTTGGCGATAAGAGGGATGATTTTTTTCTTGCTCAAAGACTAAGTATAGCCATTCAGCCAGAAAACGCAGCCAGCGTTCGTGGCACAATTGTCTAACCGTGTAGTGGCAATTTAATAATATTCACTTCCCCATATGGTCCCAACATCTTCCTGATAACAGCTTAAAATAATAAAAAACTGCGGTTGTAAACCCGCCTGCCAAGCGTCCAAAAGCAAAATCCCCCTATGAGACACTCTATGGAGAGGCCTATGTTCAGCAGTGGACTTATATAATCTTATATATTATATTAATCGCACAACCGTCTGAGACCTCTTACTTTGCTTTCCATCGCTGCTTTCTTTACCTATCATTATATATAAAAATTACGTGTCACATTGTTTGTCCGCGATGAGCTTCTAAACTACTGAACTGATTTCAATGAAGTTTTGCACATTGTGTGTAGGATAATTTGTATCCCGATAAGTGACCCTCAATATTTTTTATTACGATTTAAGGATTTTTATAGGACAATGGGTCATCGGAGAGGGCAGAACAATGTTAGCCTGGCCAGCTAGTTTTATATAAAAACTAGCTGTTCCCCGCGACTTCGCCCGCGTGGAGTTATTTTTCGCGGAATCCTAAAATAAAAGCAGTTACTTCTTATAACATCAGCTATAGAAAAGTGTTGTTTTTAGACTTTTTCAGGCAATTTATTTAATTTTTCTCTACGTAAGAACCATCTTCGTACTTCAAGGAATATTATAAAAAAAGAATTAGCAAAATCGGTTTAGCTGCTCTCGAGATTTGCGCCTAGCAACAATTTCAGCGATTCATTTTTATATTATAGATAATCAACAAAATCGGTTTAGATTGACGAAGGTATTGAAAATAATTTCAACTGGACACCCTCTTCTTCTGTTCAAGTTGGTTAAAGAAGAAATTGAATTCGATTAAATCCTTTCTTTGACGGAGACTTTTTAACAGTGGTAGAGCCACGCGGCAGCTTTTGCTGTCGCACGGATGGGCCGGCTCGAACCTGGGTAGTACCACGAACTCACGGAAAACCAGCGTGAAGTAGAGGTTTACCTCTGTGTTTTGCTTGGTGAGTGCAGGTGGCCGGAGGCCCTTTTTACTGGAAATGAGGCATTCCATCTTAGTCCTCACGGGTGACAACGCATCTACATTTTTATTTGTAATAGAGGATAGATGTAGATGTCTATGGGCCGCAGCAACCACTTACCATCAGGTGGACTGTGTGCTCGTTTGTCACCCTTATCCTATAAAAAAAGACTGGTTTATTAATATTTTTTTATTAAGGTTCAAGTTTCTTTCAGTTTAATGCGAAACTCTAATAGATGCTCTGGTAGCAAGAGAACATATAGAGAACTTAATTATCATGCACCTGTCATCCATCTGGATTATTGGGGGTCCACCATTCCTTGTGAAATCGAATACCACTCGCAAATTTTCCGGACCGATACGACTTAGGGAGCTTCAAGAAAAGAACCTATTCTTTATTGTAAGGCCGGTAACGCATCTGCAATCCCTCTGGTGTTGCAGTTGTTCATGAGCAGCTGTGAACACTTATTACCCTGTAAGCCTCAAGCTCGTTTGCCCCTTTTTCAATATTTTGACTACAAAATATTTTTTCTATCTAGTTCCAAAGACTCGAATACTCATCTCTCAGTGTCTCCGCATATCAACCAACAATTGGTAAATTCGATTACAATAATGATTGCGTAGCATATTGGTCGGTCATGCGTTCGAATCCCAGCAGGAAACAACATTTTTTTTTTCATAAAATTGAAGTGACATACGACATTCCATGATCGCGAGTGACTACTGCAGCCGGACGCAAAAAGAATAAAATAATTTTTCTCATAAATTTAGTCTATTCCTTTTGCATATTGGCATCATTACAACCACAACAAGACATTAACAACTGAAGGTTATATGTCATGGACCAAGTGATTAATCGGTCATTATTGGTAACGTCCAGACAGTTTTAATTTTCCCAATATGAAGGTGAATGTAGGCATTATGTTAATAACAATTGAAATAATGACGTTGACCGGACTATATCAAGTCCGTTCCTTGCTAAACAGAGTAATAAAAAGGTTAGGTTAGGTTATCTAAGTTATATATTACTTTAGGTAATTATTTAAATCAATATTAATTACTTAGGTCGATTTGACTTGTCATAATTCATATTTCCCAGGCATTATAAATAGTGCCCTTATTAATCTCGTGGTCCATAACATATATTTTTTAAATCCTTAAAATACATGACAAGCGTTTATTCTAAACTCGACCAAGAGGGCACGTTCACGTCGAGGGCAGGCTTCAATTACAAATGAAAAATGAAGAGCATCTAACGGAGCCGACTCATTCGTGTTTTGAAGATGGATTGAAGCTACAAACTTACGTCGTTATAGCAAAACGCAGCTCTGTGCATTAAAACTGTCTACTATGATTGAACAGGACGGGTCGAGGAAGTCAAGTGGACTGTATATTTTATTTTTGCAGGATTCATCCAAATACAAACGAGCACATAGATCTATAAAAATAATTTTTCTCTATTAGAAGTAGGTTCTTTGTCATCACTGATAGTTAAGATCAAGTTTCTCTTTACCAGTAAAAATGTGTGAAATATTAGAACAAATTTGAACATTAAATGTACCTGAATATTGGGGTTTAATAAAAAACAACATTTGACATTAATAACACTCTATTCGTTATAAATTACAATAAATATTCAAATTGTCTGCCACCAAATCTGATGCAGGCCCTACATCTACGAATAAACGCTCTCCTGAGCAGTCACTTATTTTCAATGCGGCTGCCCGAACACGGCTACAAAGAATGGATTGGCTTTACGTAAAGGTAAAAGACCCTTTTTACTGGCAAAGAGGCATTCCATATTAGTCCTCACGGGTGACAATGCATCTGCATCTTGAGTCTTTACTGAGGATAGATGTAGATGTCTATGGGTCACAGTAACCACTTACCATCAGGTGAACTGTGTGCTCGTTTGTCACCCGATCCTATAAAAAAAAAGGTTTTCCTTAAGTTAGCCCCATTAAAAATGCAGGGGCTTTAGGTCTGGTGATCCATCTGTTTGGGTATATTATATATGCAGGAAAACGCACAGTACAGCCTTCATTTTACAATCAATACAATTTTCTCTACTCCACGGGCACCGCTAGCAATAAATTTGGAAGATCGTTTTCAAGGAATTCTAAGTAACTTTGGCCAGTAAGGTTCCAAGGTTATTTAAATGGGCCTATTATTTTTCCCTCTACAATTCCAGTCAAATAATTTATTTTTAATTGGTACGGTGACATGTCTTCACGCATAAACGCGTAAAATAACAGCTCAATGCTGCTGTGTTTCGTATGGTGAGTGTAGAGAACCGGAGACCCTTTTTACTGGAAACGAGGCACTCGATCTCAGTCCTCAGGGATGACGGCGCATCTGCATTTTGATTCTTAATTGAGGATAAATGTAGATGTATAGAAGCCGCAGCATGCACTTACCATCAGGTGGACTGTGTGCTAGTTTGTCGCCCTTGTTCTATAAAAAAAACACGAGAGGTCTTTAGTTGCCAGCTATGGAGATTATGTATTTTTTTTTCTCCAGCATTTGTCGGCGAAACCTCAATCTTGCATTATAATCTTTTGGCTAAAGAGTGTGCCCGCGCGTAACGCGTGATACGGGTGAAATTCGTTCCTTTTTAAAATATCATGCACTTTCAATTTCCCTATTCCCGTGCGTCGAGCCATGGTTTGCGTAGAAGTTGAAGGATCTTGCGCAATTTTGTCAAGCACCACGTCTTCTACATCAGGATGAGCGATTCTTCCAGAGCTTGTACCAGCATCACCACTACCAGGCATTCTTCCTTCTAAGTAACAACTGTGGACTCTTATAAATACGCCGTAATCTGGATGACACACATTAGGGTATCTTTCCCTATGAGGAGCTACGACTGAATTTCATTGCCTCTGCATTCCGCATAAATAAAATGCATGTTTGCTTATTCTTATGGCGTACAATGAACCCGTGGCATTTTGTTCACAATGTAAACAATACAGTTATAAGCCAAGTCGTCACAAATTTCACCATACAAAACAAGTCAATATCAGTAAACAAAACGAATAGTCCTGTAAAATAGCCAGGTTGTCGTTTTAGTCTTAAAACGACGACCTGGCTATTTTACTGGACTATTTTTAAGTTTCACACATGCGAAGTCGCGCAAGTCGAGCGACACACTAAGTTCCCACTTCTCTAGGCTGCCTATCGGTTATTTTTTATTTGATATTTTGCTCACACTCGTTCTAATCATATCCTTTTTATCAAACATGGACAAAAGGCGGGTGGTGCGGGGTGCACGCAGGTAGCCAGTATGACAGTCACAACACATATTTCAAACCCATACAGACTAACATATTTACATTCGTTAAAATATTTTACTTTTTTTTTATAGGATAAAAGTGACAAACGAGCACACAGTCTACCTGATGGTAAGTGGTTGCTGCGGCCCATAGACATCTATATCTATCCTCTGTTACAAATCAAAAGGTAGATGCGTTGTCACCCGTGAGGACTAAGATGGAATGCCTCATTTCCAGTAAAAAGGGCCTCCGGCCACCTGCACTCACCAAGCGAAACGCAGAGGTAAACCTCTATACTTCACGCTGGTTTTCTGTGAGGTCGTGGTACCCCGGTTCAAGCCGGCCCATCCGTGCGACAGCAAAAGCTGCCGCGTGGCTCTACCACTGTTATAAACTTTAGGCGTAAGCTGGATTTAAATAGGCTTTATTTAATGATTTCTTTTTATTACTGATGTATTTTAATGTTAAATATTTAATGTTGAAATCCAAATGGTCAGGTATATTTAATGTTCAAATTTGTTCTAATATTACAAAGTTTGTTGTTGAACCAAATTTCACTTCTTTTTAACACGAATATCAATAATTAATGTAAAAAAACATTAGGTATAATCATGAATAACACGAGTATCATTTTGAAATTAGCTTTAAGCACGTGTTATTTTAAAATTATTGGTCACTAGTGTTGCACTACATTTTTTTAATGCTACGGTTGCTTATACTTTGTCAAAATGAATTTTTTTCACAAATTTTTCACTAGAACAATAATTCAATTTTATTTTGAAAAAGCCATTAAAAATCATAATATTTATTGCTTATCTATCAGCTCAGTTAACGTTAATTACTACAACAATAAAAAAACTGATGGAATTCATTTGTTTGTGGTCGTGGTCTTTAAAAATATAAAATAAGGTAACAAAAAATATCGATATTATTTTTTTTAAACATATCTTTGGTACTTGGTACTTTTTTAATTGTATTTTTTCTGAATGGCCATAAGTTCTGCCAACACCAATTTCAAGGTTATCCATTGGTATCATGGTTATCCGACAGTAAAATGGGTCACAGAGGACGAATGTTTCTTAAATATAGGGATTAATATTAATAATAAAAAAATTATAATTTATTATTTCAACTTTGTATAAAGTTGGGTCCCTCTTTTCTGATCTTTAAATCATAATTTATCCTGTCAGAAACAGCCTGTGGAACTAAACAAGCTTTTGAATGGAGTAACGTCGGGAACATGGACATTTTCCGATAAATTAGTATTCTACTAAACGTTGCATTGCTCTAGCAAATATTATATCAAGTGAATTTTTTATGTTCTTTATTGGCATTAATCTGTGATAGATTTCAAACCAAATATTATCCGGATATTATTATTTTCATTATTTTTTAGAACTAAAGTGAAAAATGAGCTAATATTCCACTTGATAGTAAGTAGCTTGAAAGGGTCCAACAGACGGGGATCAATTGGTGAGTGACCTTCTACCCCAAGAAAATGATATCACACCACGTTGGGTTCGGGTACAACGAGGTGGGTATGTATGACCCAGAGAAGGTGTGCCACTCAGTCAGTCAGTCTGTCGCCCTTTCTTAAAAGAAAGGTTAGATGACTAAGATTACGGGTCCCAATGGAGTGGTTCCGGTCTTGAGGTCAGGTGAAGTGGATTGTAATCGTTATGAAGGTGCAGTGGGAAATAAAACATAAATTTTATCTTCGTAATTTTACTACTTTTCCTATCACACTCCCTACTGTATTCTCTCTTGATTTAAACCGTAAAACTAGTGGCTGCTTCTGAACAAATTTCCAGTGGTGGTTCTTCTCCTTGTGGAGTTTTTCATCTCTTGAGGAGACCCTCCTTTCGTGGGCGGCATCTCAGGGGGACACGACCCCCCCGGTCCTGGATGCTGGGTTGGCAGCTTATAGGTTGGTGTATTGCGCACTTCACGCTATCCAATCATAGGTCGGGACGCTCACTCGTCCCCAGCGTCCCCTGTGCCGGGCGGTGGGCGTAGGAGTTCACGTGGGAGTGGTCGCCCGTCAGGTGGGCGGGCATGGAGCGGTACTAAATTTTGAAGGTGTGGGTGTGGCCCGTTATCTGCGCGGTCGAAAAACTATCTCACAGTACGGGCCACGAATTGTTGGATGGATCCCTGACGTAACTGCTTGTTTCCACGATCACTTGAAGGCAAGGATTTGCTGGGCCTGCAACCTTTTGCGCTGAGTGGCCGAGGTCAACGCGTACCAGGCTGGTGCTGTGTAGGTCAGCCGTGAGCGGACTTAGGTTTTGTAGATACCGATTTTGGTTTTAGTTGGGAGTTTGGATGCCAGTATAGGATATAGTTTCGCTCGCGCAGCTCTGGCCTGTCTCACAACGTGATCGACCATGCGCAGCAAGCGATTTATCTGGCATCCTAGGTACGTGATGGTTCTACTCCAACCCACATCCTGCCCGCGGATTTGCAGAGATAGTGGTGTCCTAGTCAGCCTGATCATGAAGGCGATAGTCTTCCCGACGTTGACCGCCAGCCTCCATTTGTCCAGCCACTCAGGCAAGTAGCCGCTGCAATTTTCTGGAAGCTATATCCACCCGACGTGTTGACGTGAAGTACGCACTGTCGTCGGCATACAAGGCCAACACGACATCTTCTTCCCACTCCTCCAGATGGCCTTGAAGTGTGGGGATGTTGTTAGTGTAAACCACGTACATGTGCGGTGATAGGCAGCTGCCCTGTGGCACTCCCGTTGAAATCAGTCGTGCTGCCGAGACAGCCCCTTCCAGGTTGAACTGGAAGCTCTACCCCTCCAGGAACGATGCTATTAGCCGCACAAGCATTGGCGGCAAGGTGGTATGCTGGATCAATTTGTAGACTAGCCCTGCGTGCCACACCCTGTCGAAGGCCTTCTCCATGTCGAGAAGGGCCCCCACATAGATGCAGCCGAATATAATATTCGGCCGCAAGATAGTGCTGCACGCGGGCCAGATGTAATGTTGTAGAATGTCCCCTGCGGTAGCCAAATTACTCATCGCGCAGGGTGACATGTGGCAGAACCCTCTTCAGGGTGACTTCTCGAAGAGTTTTGCAATGTGCGGCAATAGCGTTATGGGGCGGTAGCTGACCGGGAACCTCCTGTCTTTTCTCGGCTTTGGCAGCACGATGATTTTGCCCTGTTTCCAAATGGTCGGGAATCGGCCAGTTCTCAGGATACCGTTATATAACCAGGTGAGTGCCACTATTACCCTTCTGGACAGCTGCTTGATGGCTGTGGTAGTAATGCCGTCGCATCCCGGTGCTTTACGGGTGGGTAGGCGTATGATGGTACGTCTTACCTCCGCTGGTGAGATGAAGTCATCGCCCCTCAGGGGCAGTGCCCGGTTCGACAGGTATTCCTGTACGTGGTTTATTATATTCTCTTCATGGTCTGCGTTCCCCTCTGCTACGCTATTGGGTATGAACTGCTGCTCAAGGTGCTGTGCCATCAACTCCGCCTCCTTTTGGGCGTCATAGATTCTGCTCCCCGTGCTATCCACTAGTGAGCAGACAGGTGTTGGTGTCTTAGTGAGCTGCCGGTTGAGGAGATGCAGGGAGGCGGGTGTTTCCGAGGCTTCGTCGACTCGCCTCTCCCATGGATCTTCCCTGTGCGCTCTTATTGCTTCCGACAGCTTTTCCGTCAGAGAGTTGAGTTTCGTCTTGAGCCGTGGGCATCGTGTCCGAGCTCAGAGCCTCCTCAGCTTCCGCTTCGCAGATAAAAGAGTTCGCAATTTGCGTGGGAGGAACTCCACGGGGCGCGGGAAGGAGCAGGGTGGGAATGGAGTTGCAGTTGATCTTTTATGGTGTTGTGGAGATGAAGGGCCGCTGTCTCCACATCTTCATGGGTGGTAATAGAGGCGCAGAGCTGGAGGTCCTGCGTGTCTACGTAGTACAGTACTTCCAACCGTATTGGGTACGGCAATAGATGGCACAGCACTATATCTAGGACATCGGGCTGGTATTCGGGCTTGCAGGGGATGTGGTTGGGCTCATCTGGGCCCAGCACTTCGTATCCCCACTCCTCGCCGGCTTCATATAACTTTCTCCCTGGAGGTGTTATTAACGCGGAGCCCCAAGCGGGATGTTTCGTGCTGAGGTCTCCGGCAATAATTGCAGGTGTTGTTGCATTTAGGATGGCTCTTATATCCTGGGAGGCAAACGAGGTTTCGGGAGGTCTCTAAGCGGCGAAGATCCTTGTGTCTTTGGTCCCCACCTTAAACCTTATCCCCTTAGTCCTCGTGGATATGAAATCTGTGTTGGCACCAACTTCTTCGTGCTTGACGTCCCTCCTCACAAGGGCCGTGGTACCTCTGTATGCGACACCTTCCGGGGAGATCTCGTCGTGTCGGTACACGAAGAAGTTGGGGAGCTTTAGTTGAGCAGAGGGGCGCAGCTTGGTTTCCCCTAGCTGCACAATTTGGATATTGTGCTGCTGGACCATCGCTCTTAGGTCGGCGACCTTTCCCGAGATGTCGCCGGGGTTCCAGTAGCACATTCTTAGTTGGTGACCTGCTAACGGTGGTTAGTTGGGCTAAGGCACTGGGAATGGCCGAAAGGGGGTTGGTACCGATAGTCATGGCAGTCAAGACCTCTCCTAGGATCTTAATTACCATTCCTACCAGTTGTGCGAGGACCTCCTTGATGGTGATTGGTACCCGGGGCTGGGTATGGGGTGGGGATGTGACTATGTCAGTCCTTTTTGGTGGGCGTGATTTTCGGAGTTGGATTACATTTAGCTCTTTCTGGCTTGTAATAGGGGGGAAAGTTGTATATCGCGGTTGTGGTTGTGGTTGTCGTTGCTGTGTGTTGGCGTTGATTAGAGGAAGTGGAGTGAACGTACCTCTCGCTTGTGTTTCTTGAGCGGTGGTCTTCTTTTTCTTCCTCCTCTTGCGTTTTCTTTTGGGGCGCTCTCTGCGCTCCGTGGCATCATTCGCCGGAGGGGCTAAGGTCGCCCCGGTCGTTGCGAATGTGGTTGGTGCCGGTGCCGGTATTGTTACCTGTCGCTGTTGTAGCTGCGGCACTTGGGGTGGTTGTTACTGTTATTGACGCTGTTGTTGGGGTTGTTGGCGTACTTGCACTTGTGGCAGTGGTGTTTGTTGCGGCGCTCGTGTTGCTTGTGGGGGCATAGGAGGAGACATCCAGGCCTGTCTCTTTTCGATGGGATAGTTTGAACGAAGGTGACTGGGAAGCCCTTCTTAACGAGGGCCTGCCGTATGTCTTTCGTTTTCATAGTATCCCGTATATCCTAGTTTTCTTATATAAATCTGTTATTATTTCACTATTTTAGGTACAAATTTAGGCACTTTTAACACTGCACTTATCTTATTATTATACACAATTATCCTGAAACTTACTTGTTTCTATACATATTATTCAAATATTCACAAATTGGTTAAGAATAATAAACAATCTATTTTTATCCTTATAGTACATATATATTTAGACACTGTTTAAATCCCATACAATATGAACAACCAATCTGCGCATAACCCTCATCGACTCAGTAGGAGGCTGCTTTCTTAGTCGAAAATTCAAATATCTTTGATCAAACATTATTTGTTTACATAATATACTATTCTTATCTATCCATTATGTATCTTATATCTTATAATAAGAATAAAGTATATTTTATCTAAAATAAGCATCTTGTAACACGAAAATTTTCGTGTACATTATTTTAGCATATTTACGTTATTACATGCGATGAACAGACTTCAGAGCGCCATCTAACGTCATTAGTCCGAAGTAACTAGAAACGTATATTGACGAATCGAGCTAGCTAATTGCATGCAATTGACCTTTCGTGTTAGTTCGAAATCCTACCACGGATCGACGGTGGCGTGTAGCCCAAGGGAGGCCTAGTTCTTTTTGGAGCGAGCCGTTGTAATGATCGGACACGCACATATATAATTTTTGAATCGAAACGCCGGAACATGAATTTAAAGTGACGACTACTTGGGCGTACGGCCCCTTAAACACAATGTCTACGGGCAGTTTAATGTGTTGAAACACATCATCCCATAAATTGTAAGTACTTAATGTTTTTGTCTTCTTAAAAGCACATGTGCTCTAATTAACGGTACACGGTGTTTCATAGATTCTTTTGCCTTGTCATAGGGGTCCTTAGTCCTTAGTCCTTAGTCCTTAGTCCTTAGTCCTTAGTCCGTACTTTGAGTATGGTCCATTATCAAGTTCAACAATGTGAACGAGGCGAGGCAGCTTCAACGGGTGGCTATATTGGGACTGGGCGGCCAGGAGACCGCGACCGGCGTACACCTGGAGGATATCTGTTGCCTCACTGCTTCGCGGGATTGACCATAAACAGTGTAATATTGTGTAATCCACCAGGTTAGTCAAAACCTCAGTTCGTAGGGTATTTTAAAGTGAAAACTGGATATTTGGAGCTATATATGTGAACCGTAGAAGGAAATAAACTACTTTTTGTATGTATATGTAACTTATCATTTTCATTTACTAATCATCCAACAACAGGCGCCCTGGGATACTTTTATTTTGATCCTCGAGTCCCTTAACTCTCCGACAACCGTAGCCGGTGAGTAACGCCCTAAAAAGTGTTATAATCTTATTTAATAAAAGACTTTTATTCGTATTGCATAGCCTATTACTTTGTTACACATGACTCTAAATTAATCTAAAAACAAACTTTGTGGAATTAACTCTCGACCGGTGAATAGAACCCTGAACTTTCGTTTAACAATTATATTGAATGTATTTACTTTTAACGTAGATTACCTTATTATTTGGAATACCTTATATACTTTAATAGCAATGATTTTAAATACGAATTTGTTTATATTTTTTATGAAATGAAAAATGACAAACTATTTTAAAGCGCGTCGCCAAAATGGCTACTATCATGAACACTTCCAACTTCAAACAAAGCAAGGTACTATATCCGTTATCAAATCTTTGACCTAAGGTGTAAATCCTCACAGACACTAATTATAATGGCTCTCCATGCTGATGGACATAGAGAGCCATTATAATAGAACACAGCAACGGACGCACTGATACTTAGCGGAAGAAATAGGTAAGAGAGTGGTATCATCTCAAATACCTAGGTAGTAAAGAAGTTATACCACTTAGTAGTATTATAATAATGAGTTAGATTTAGCTTCATATTGAATATGGAAAATGCTTACGATAGAACTGATATGAGAATACGAGCTTTACACTTATCAGTCTTTCAAGCCGTGTGGATATTTATTGTGTAATATACATGGTAGAGCCATGTTGCAGCTATATTAATAGTATAGTTGTGACATGAATGGGTTGGCTTGACCGGGGAAGGACTACGCTGTAACAGAATACCAGCGTAAAATAGCAGCTTAAAACTGCTGTGTTTCATATGATGGGTGTAGAGAACCGAAGACCCTTTTGTACTTGAAAAGAAGCATTAGATCTTAGTCCTCACGGGTGACAATGCATCTACATTTTGATTCGCAAACGAGGATAGATGTAGATGTCTATGGGCAACTGCAACCAAAAGCCAGTAAAAAAAAAACTTTCATCCTCCAATTTTGTTCCGTGGGTTTCATTAGAGCTGACTATTGGAAATGACAAAATTCTTATGCTTAACTGGGTAAAATATCCAGATCAACAATAATTAGCAGTTTGAAATGTGCGACACGTCTAGCAATGCGATCGTCCATCCAGGTAAGTAATATATGTTCGAGTAACAAAATATAATATGTATGTGGCGGTGCAGTCATCGCGTCATAAGCGAAACATACTGAAGCCTAAATCGCGCTATCAAAGTTCTGAAGTTAACGCAGCTCACATAGAAGCTCATATATAGAACAGCTCCGAAATAATACACGGAGCGTTGGCCGCTCTTCGGGCTGAACACCTTACCTGACTTTTCCATCCACTACCAAATGTATATCGAAAATAAATATTGTTTGATACACTTTTATTATTTTAAAACGATTAAATTGTATTATAAACGTTTCGTCGAAATAAAAAAAGCATATTTTCAGAAGAATGTCTTTCGCTTAATATAAATAACTTTACTACGTGAGGGGACTTATTTTCTGCCTGCCACTTACCGCTGTAACTGTAGATTCATTTGTCACTCGATTCTTATAAAAAAATTCACTTTGCGAATACCTGATGGTTCACACACCATATACAAGTATTCTGAATCAGCTTGGTCCGTCACCGGTCTACCTGATTCATTCTAGCTGCATTTCCATAATGCATCTTTAATAAAGTGCTCATAAAGAAGAAAGATAAAGAAAGAAAATATTTATTTTTCTATGTAAACCTTGTATCATTTCAATTATATATTATTTGCATTTAATTATATTTGAATTACTATTATTATAGCGTCAATAACCACCGTCTAACTTAAGTTAAGTTAATTAATTAAAACACACTAACAAATGTATAAATAACTCATTCCTTCAAGCTCGCCTTTCAAGCATTTAAAATGATAAATTTTCATCTAATTACTTTTAAATTGAACTTTCTGTGAAAGAAAAGTTTCCAAGTTCTAGCAATTTAAGTATCCCGTAATCACTAGTGCACACCCAAAAGAATAATAAAATTATTTTTATTAAAAGTAAATGTCGACTTCAAGGAACTAAAAAATAATAATTTCAAATGGTTAAGTCGGGGCTATAGTATATTTTAACTTCTAAGCCCTAAGTAATATTTTAGCATCATAATTTTACTACTTTAGTTCTTTGAAGTTGGCTTTTACTTTTTGATAAAAGATATTTTTATATAGTTTAGGAGTGAGAAATGAGCACACGGTCCACTTAATGATAAGGAAATGTTGTGGGGCAAACACACCTACATTTATCATTTATTATCCCCCCTGAGAATTCAGGTTGAATGCCTCATTACCATTAAATAATGCTTTATCTAAATTGGTAATTTGGTTTAATGTTAGTAATTTACCTTTAAATGGCAAGATAACTAAATAAATGTGATTTACAACTCCAAATGTCAAACATTTAAATACGAATATTACTTCAAATAGCAAGTAGTTGAGTCTTGTCGATAGTACCCTTTTTATTTACACGCGAAATTCATTTTTGGGGCATTGTTTACGCTTTTGCAACAAAATCTCACAAAGTATACAAAATTTTAATTCTGCTTATTTTAGAAACTTTTTTGAATAATCCTCATTTTTAAGATTGTATAAAAAGGGTATTATAATATTAAAGAATTTGTGGATGATAATAACCCCTGGAAATGATGCGATCGCTACCAAGCAATTTATAATTTGTTTTGTTTTAGAAAATTTTTTCATTCTCATAAAAAAGAAAGTTCCACTGGGTCTCTTGCTGGTTCAACGCCCCTTGGACTGAGGTACAAAACCAGTATTAAGTTCAACATAAAAGTGATTTTTAATAAGTATTCTTTATAATCTAAATAGAATAAAAGTTTCTACTTATATTTTATTTAGCTTCGCTATACCCGGAGTTTTTTGTAGCATTCTTTGGGGGAGGCCTTTGTGAGGGACTGTAATGACGAAATTGAAATAAATTTTACTTTCAAAGCAAAAACCTTATTCTTTTAAAATAGTTTATTACGTTTTAAATTTGCAAAGTAACTTAATTTGTAACTTTAGTAACACTGACTAAATAATTTTATTTATTGATAAATTTACTAAACCCAAATTAAATTGAGAAACATTTTTAAATATTCTCTTATTTCATGGGTTAAACTTAAAAATTGTGCTACGAAAAAATTTGCCCACATTTTTCATTTTTAATTGATCGTTAAATTTTTGGGTTAAGTTTTAACATCGATATAATTTAAAACTGACAGCAAAAGCGCATTATCGTCTGGCTTTCTCAAAAACAATATTACGTATTCATTTACAAGCGAACGCACAGCCCACTAGATAGTAAATGGATGCTTGTAGCCCATAAGCATCTATATCTATCTTCGATTAGAAAGACTGAGGACTAAGATGGAATGCCTCGTTTCCAGCAAAAAGGGTTTCCGATTCTTTATACTCACCATACGAAACAGAAGCTGCAGAACTGCTATTTTAAGGTAGTATTCTGTGAGAGTGTGACCTTCTCCTCACCTTTTCCTGACCTTATCTGGCAGAGCCAACGCATTCGTGCTACAATCATAATAAAGTTGCAATATAGCTCTACCACGTATACATGGTATAAGCTTTTATTTTACTTTAATTTGAATCAATTTAACAATAATGACTAATCATTCCTCCTTCTTGATAGTTTTTGTTTTAAACTTACATCAAGAATGGAATTCCTTTTATTATTCCTGTTCCTTTTACACATCCTTGGGATTATCTTACTAAAAAAAATTTATATGAAAAGATATTTGTACCATGTGATACCATACACACACGAATATAAATTTTCTATGAAGAGGCCGCGAATTGTGAGGTAACCTTATCAGTCTTACCCCATCAGCTTATCATCCCTAGGACTCCCTTATTGCATACGTGATTTGCTACAGCTATATTATGGTTGTAGCACAAATGGGTCAGCTTGACCTGAGAAGAACCCCAATGTCACAGAAAACCAGCCCGAAATAGCAGCTTAATGCTTATTGTTGTGCTTCGTATATTGGGTGTAGAGAATCGCAGACCGTTTTCAATATAAACGAAGAATTCCATTATTGTCCTGTGACCTCGTCCTATATGAGTGACAAGGCATTTGCATTTTTATTCTTAACTGGGTGGATATTAGTAGATAATAGATAGAGTAGTAGATGTCAATAGGCCACAGCATCCACTAACCCTCAGGTGGGCTGTGTGCTCATTTGTCATTCTTTATTTATAAAAAATGGTCTAATACTGAAAATCTTTGAGCAATATAAGTCACAAGTGTATGACAAAAAATTAAAAATCCTAAAGTACACGTCTCATGCTTATTATGTTAAAAATTAAATTTAAATAAATAGAGAATGTGATCTAATTTCATTAATAACTTTTAAACGCTATTGAGTTCAATAAAAAAATCAGTAGGGATCCTCCTTAGAATATATAAAATCTTATCTAATACTATATATATATATATATATATTCATATATATATATATATATATATATATATATATATATATATATATATTCATATATATATATATATATATATATATATATATATATATATCAATCTATTGGTTAAATTTCTATAAAGCGAGAAGCCTCACTGACGTACAGACCAACGAACGGCAATTCGTATATATTTTCAATTACAGTTATTGTTATGTAATCTAAAGAGAATTATTTATAAAAAAAACTAATCTTGTAATTTAATTTCGGTAGTTATTTTAACGTTAACAATAATATGAATTTGATATCTAGCTGAAAGTATAAAAACGATTTTATGTAGCGAAATTCAAGTATGGGCACATATCGAGAGTAGAGCACTCTCTTACGTTGTGAGGCATGCAAAAGAGCACTATAAGAGTATCTTGTAGCATCCGGTGTAATTGCAGTGAATACAGTCATATGACCAGCGGAAAAAGAATTTAGGTAATAAAGAAAACTGTGGGAGTGTAAATTAATTTCCTTGTCGTACATTTCACTATATATATTTTCTAGCCGGTCCCAATTAAATTATTTATAACAATTTTAAGTATTGACATTGAAGGAAAATACCGGGTGGCATGTGACGTTTTGGAGCCGTGTAACACACACTACCTACTTTTAAAACCTGTCACAAATGAGATGGTCCTCACGAGTGCGGAGTTTTGTGCCCAGAACACTCTGAACATAGTCCTCCTTTTTTGTACACTGCGTTACAATTACCTTAATATTTTAACTTTAACTTATTTAAAATTTTATGCAACGCTCTAATATTATATTACATAAATAAATAACAACTCTCATTATTCAAGTGTTTTGATAACTAGGATCTAGCGTAAGAGCACTTAAGCCGGTATCAACGGGGCCAGAAAGCAGAAAGAGGGAGCGTTCTTGACAAACATGCTCGCACTTCTGTGCTAAGCCGGCACCCTCGTTATTCAATAAACAAGTTATACATGTCACGCATACATCTTGATTCCTGAAAAGAAATAAGTTTCTTTTTTGTTGTATTCTCCCAAATTTGTTCACATATCTAAGCTCTATGTGTTTTCTGAAAATTATATATTTTTAGTCAACTTTAAATAAAGGATAAAGTTTACAATTCGACTGTATGTTTTTTAATATACATATACATGTTACGCAATATCTTCAGCAATGGAGAACCGATTTTTATAATTCGTTTTAACAGAATTATAAAAATCGGTTTATAGTTCAGATGTGGTCCCAATAAACTTGAGAAAAATCCACCTTTAAGGGTGCCACAATAAGGGATGAAGTTTTTAATGTAACTACTCAGACAACATTAAGATTGTGATATTCCATAGTCCACTCAAAAGGGTTTGTTTAAAATCCCTATCCTATTTAAAAAAATTAAGCTTTTTTTAAATAGGATAGGGTGACAAACGAGCACACAGTCCACCTGATGGCAAGTGGTTGGTGCTGCTGCTCCATAGACATCTACATCTATCCTCGTTTGCGAATCAAAATGCAAATGAGTTGTCACCCGTGAGGTCTAAGATAGAATGCCTCTTTTTCAGTAAAAAGGGTCTCCGGATCTCTACACTCACCTTACGAAACACAGAAGTGTAAGTTGCCATTTTACGCTGGTATTCTGTGAGAGCGTGGTCCTTCTCCGGTGGAGCCGACCCATTCGTGCTACAACTATACTACTAATATAGCTGAAGCATGGCTCAACCACGTTTAAAACTTTAATAAAGAATAAGGTATGACATTGGTCCCTTGGGAGAGAGGTAAAGCCCTAGTGTGGGATGCTCCTTGCGTAGACACTTTGGCGGCCTTTCATCTCAGGGGTACTTCGTTTAGAGCCGGGGCGGCATCAGAGGCAGCTGAACTGAGTAAGTGGCGCAAATATGAGTATCTGAGAGATGATAAAACATTTGTGAAAAAAATTGAATGAAACTTACTTTTTATTGAAAGTAAGTTGTCATAAGCCTTATATTAGCTTCCCCAGGGCCCTGTCTAATAAACGTTACAATCGGTGCGTTTCTCATATCTAATAAAAAAGTGACAAAAGTACAAAATTGTTTAAATAAGACTCCCAAATATTATAAAAGTAATCATCACTTACTTTCCTAAACTACTATCTTATATTAGTGTTATGTACTATATAGTTTACCTTCATAACCTCGTTGTTCTAGATTCTAGATGTCGTTAGCAGGACTGCTGATCATAAGGTCCCGGGTTTGAATCGCCGGTCGGGCCAAACTCAGCTATTTGATTTTCTCAGAACCAGATTAGTGTCAGTAAGTTAGTGATATTTCTTTCCTGTAATTTTTTAACAAAAAAAATTGCCAACTCAATGTAGCAGTTATACCGTTCGCACCACTTGCAACTACCGCCTTACGCTTGTGAGATTCGTTAATTTTTATCCAATGAGAATACTGCAAGGCGAATGACCTCTATAATATATGGACTGGCTATAACCGTGACATAAGGAGGCGATTTGATTTTCGCCATTTTGACGCTAAAAGCAGAAGCGAACGTCCAGGGAACTATTAATAGAGATAAGACAGTGTGGAAAAGTATATCGATAAGAATTCTATACTCAGACCTACCCGTAGCATCCATTCTATTTATGTAACATATTAATATAATGCCATACAATCAATAAATGTATCAATTAATATCTAGGCCTTAGACGCAACATTTATGCTTCATATAAAACAAGAATCAATGCTGCGTTGATCTATCAACGTTTTTATTCGTAACTACCTGCAAGTACGGATTATGTCGCACTAGGACCTACTAAAACTCCATGATGTTCCACCTGCACCACACATTGACAAGGCCACGGAAACGCTCTCAAGCACATCCGCGGCCCCAACAGCGTGGACCCTCCTTAGTTGAGGACCTCCCTCCCCGACTTCCCGAGCCCGATATGTGGAGGCCATGGAGCCAAGAAAAAACGAGCACTCGGAAGCACCAAATGGTACAGTCCCGCCAAAGTCGCGGAGGATAGTTGAATGGCGCATTACCATGCCAACAATCCTCTTCCCTTGCGACACCACCTCGGCTGCAGCAATATAGAGAGAGGACTCTCCTCTAGCCGCAGCTCACTAACACACATCCAACTGCTCGACAAGCCCACTCAGAGTAGCCACCTTGAGTCAGCCCTTCACTTCGGACCAGCCATGTGAGCCGCCCTTCGTTTACCATGGGTTACGAAGCCACGGCTACTAAATATTGTGGGTATACTCCACTTTTTCAAAGTGGTGCGTTTCTCATATCTAATAAAACAGTCGTATGTGAAATGTTTAGGACAAAGATAATCATTTTGTTTCGTAAGCCAATTCACATTTTATGTGATTTTTAGCCATAATTTTAGTCTAGGTTCTAATTCTAGGTAGGTTGGTTGTTAACAGATATAGACAAGGAACTCAACAACCCTATTCAAATTTATTGTTTATCAAAACTCAGTAATATAAAGACATTGTTGCTGAAGGCAAGCAATTTAGGAACATTTAATTTAGTTTTAAGAAAAATAAATGTATTACAATATTTTCTAGTGTTTCATTATTGTTATCTTTTGCCATAATACAACAATAGGGCATCATTATCATACTTTGATATTTTGTTGTCGGAGTCTTTTGTGTTCTAAATTGTTGATAATCGTGATAATATTTTTTATGGGAAGATAACTATCAAGTGTTGCACCATTTGAAATCTTAATTAAATGGGCCATTTTTTAAACATCTTGCTTATGGTAGTATAGTGCATTTTTTTTACAGACAAGGCGTCAGAGTTATGTGGTAAATCGTTTTTAACTATGACTTAATTAAACTTTTATTTTACTAAACTCACAATATGAATTATTGGATTTGTGACTGCAATAAATAGCATAGTTATGTAGGATAACATTAAAAAAAAACACTGAAAAAACTGAAAAAAGCAAAATAACTTTAACCCCTTAATTTCAATTAGCAACGCGATTTGCCGAAGAGTTAGTACATATCTTTTACTTTTCAGAATCAGCTTGTCGCGTCTTTTAGTCTATAGGAATACAAAATTTAATATACTTAAAAAAACCCACCCTAACAAAAGTATCCAAAGCAACCACTGTTCTCGAAACGACTGTAGCAAACATTTGAAAACTCCACGAAATTAGTTCTAAACCAAACAATCCCTATGAAAATCATGTTGACATTGTGCTCCCAAAGGTTCTTTACTTTAAGACTAATTTATAATATAGAACGTAAATGAAACAGAAGCGGGTAATTATTTTATGTGGCTTTTAAATATTGCCTTAATTAAATAGTGAGTTATTTCAAACTTTAAGAACAAAAATAAAAGCAATATAAATTTTCCTTTCTAAAAATTCCCAGAATTTTTGCCGTCGCCAGCAGATTTTCCTTACCGATCTGACATACAGACCCTCAAGAAAAGAGCCAACTCCTTTGTTGTAGTCCGGCATCCCACCTACAATTTCTCTGGTGTTCTAGATGTTCACGGGCGACAGTGATTACTGACCATAAGATGACCCGTATGCTCTCTTGCCTCCTCTTCCATGAAAATAACTTAGTTCTTATCTATGTGTCACCCCGCTCACCCGCAACTCTATCTCGGCTTCGTAAGGCAGTGTCCCGCCAACTATAAAAAAAATAGTTACTTTGAATTTACTTCTTGCGTTATGACAAATTTCAATAAACAACTAAGGAAATGGAACAGAGATGACAACTAAGTTGTTAGTTCTTAAATTTTAATATAAATTGGTTTTTAATTATTTATGAAAATGGCGCCAACTTAAATATTCAGGCGACCGTAACTTTGCAGTTTAAAGCTCCGGATAAAACAATAGAGATAATTATTTAATGAAACCCGAAGTTGAGGACGAAGCTGCTTTGTCGATTATACTATAAACAGATATATGGAAACTAGCTCAGTGGAAGACCGGGCAAGATGTGACCACCCGGATACTTAAAAATTATCTTAAACCGAAGGTCCAGAGTCAAATAAAAGTGCACTAGCGTCAAATGAGCGTCTTCATAAATTGCGACTTGTTCGCGCCAAACACTTTCAAGGATTGACGCGAGAGGGCGCTCGGCGCGGTGCATTCATACCGGTTTGATTTTCGGTCGTGCGAAAAACGCCCAAGGGCAGTCAGTCGTCCTTAGGCAGTGCTCACGATTGGCACTCTGTCATTTTGTCGGGAACTCGGAATAATTCGGCGCGGCCAGTAAATATACGGTCTTCCATTGTGACGCGCATTCCTGCTGGAGAGCTTCCCAAGGACTCATTGTGTTTGACTCAGAATCTGCATAAGTGCATTAGGCAATATTAGCTAGTGCGGCCTCTGATATTCTAGAACTAACTGTTGCGACGCGAAACGGTAGTGACCTTTAATAAACTGTAAACTCCGTGTGCGTTTTGTGCGTTAACCTTATAACCCGCGATAGTTAGTGGCTTCTATAAGTTAGTAAATCGTACGATAGAGTTAATTGACTGTCATCGTGACGAACGAGGAAAGTGACTGTGGACAACCTCGGAAGGCCCCCTCAAGTTGGAGCGGTGTCGACGCTCGGGCTGCTGCCGACGGCCAAGGTCTAGGTTCAATCACCATCAGTCACACCCAGATACACATCACATTACTTATTTCCTTTTCACTACACAACCACATGTGACCTGACCGACTCCGGAGGGACCAGTCGCCTTGGATATAGGTAAGTAAGCTTCGCCTAATTCCTCTGCCGGTTGACTGGCCGTAGTATAGAACGCTCCCCCATATATTTAGTGTAATTAGGAATTTCCACGTGGCCATATTCTGGCCCCGTCCCTCTGCTGCTCGTCGATGGGATTACTCATGGGCCCTAATCCCGTCAGCCCACGGGTTGGGGCAGCTAGGGGCGTGTACACGACTAGAAAGACCTATCTAAAAAATATCCTATTCAACGATGAGAAGAATTTACGATGAAAGAAAAGCTTCACCGGCAGAACGATAAAGTTTACCTCAGAAATACGAAGGACGTCCAATCTTAAATAATGTTGATGTGCAAGGCGTCAAAGTCAAGGCACAAAATTATCAGAACGACATATTGTAAGCAGTGGTTCAACCGTAAATTGGTACATTATACCTAAAAAATACTGGGTTTTCCAAAATAATTTTTCACCAACCCAACGTTGGATGGAGACCCACTTGCCAAGCTGCATTCACAACAATGATTCACAGTCACCAAGTCCCGACTAGGATCCTCTGGATTATTCTTTATGTATTGAATTAGAGTTAAAAGCTTGCTTTTGACGTGGTAGAGCCACGACGCAGTTATATTATTGTTGTAGTACGAATGGATTGTCTCGACCCATAAAGGCTCTTATAAAATACCAGCGTGAAATAGCAGTGTAATGCTGCTATGCTTGGTGATTGTAGAGAATAGAAGATCCATCTTACTTCTGAAAGTGACAACGCATCTGTATTCTGATCCTTATCTGTGTCTATGATCCACAACATCCACTTATCATCAAGTGGAATGTATGCTCGTTTGTCACCGTTATTCTATGCAAATAAAAAAAAAGTTTCACCTAAAACGGGATTCAGTTAAGTGAGCTCTTGATAAGGAAGCAAAGCGGATTTCAATAGAAAAGATTCATGACGTAAAATACGAATGACCTACACGTTTGAAGTTGGTCTCAGGAGTGACAAACGTCTGTGGTCTTCTATGCTTGATGCGTCTCTCCACATGAAAATGGGTGCAGGTATCTAGGGGTTATAGCGACGTACCACCAGGTGGATAGTCAGCTCATTATTTACTCTAGTAAGGTTACAACCTATATACGTTCCACTGCTGAGCGCAAGAAATGAGAGGAGTCATTTCTGAATCCGTTAAGGAGCAAATTTTGAAAGGCTTCATACTATCTCCTCGAAGTAATAATTCCTCGGACATGCAGATTTCCTCATGATTTTTTCTTTTACCGGCGCACATGTGGTAAATCAGCACTTGAAACTTCAATTACCAATTGATCCCACCCGTTTGTGAAATTTACAGACAGCGCTCAGCCCCTGAACTAATATGTAATATTTTTTAGAATAACAAACGTGTCACTTTATAAAATACCACAAAAGTTTCAATAACTGATCTCATTTTGTTCAACAGTAGAAAACATCAGAAATACATTATTCTTAACTGAAAAACATTTCCTTTTCTTTTTTTACATTGGGAAAATCCTACACGTACCCGCCTCGCGGGGGCAAGGACGGGTTATGTCGGACTCACAGCCACTAAAGCTCCATGGTGTACCAACTTTGCCGCATATTGGCAGGGCCACGGGAACGCTTTCGCACACATTCTTAGCCCCACCAACACCGGCCTCCCAATGGCAGCCCCACCTCGGGGAATACCTCTACTCCCCATTCTCCTTCTCAGGTGAGGCGCACCAGGAACACAAGGCACGCCCCCCTCCACGGCCTCCAACTCTACCTGCATAAAGTGCCCCCCGGAATCTGATACGCGGAGACCATGGGGCCCGGAAAATCGATCGCTCGGTAGCACCGGTTTTCCCGACCCCAGTGGCAGATCTGTAAGTAACGACAACGCGGGAACCCGTTCGGGGGGGAATTAAAAATACCTCGTGTCCAATTAGGATACCATCTATGCTGCATTTTTATTTCCCTTTATCTCTACGTACGAGTTTAACGTTTCTTCCACTTTATATGCTAATTGTAGGTTCAGAACGCAAGGAGTTTAATTGTTACAAAATACATTAAAGTATTAGCTAAGTGAATTTAAAAAGGTTTCCAATTGCGCCTTATCTCACAGGTTTCAAATATATAACTTTTTTTTTTCTGCAATGGACGAGCGTATAATTATTTATCTCATAAAAAAATTATTTAAATTTCATACATATTTGCGGATTTTTTTATAATAATACAAATAACTAAAACTAAAAATTAACACTATCCCACACTCCTACTCCCCGCGGTATAGTGAAAAAAAAAACTGACTGCGATTCCGTGCTGAATGGCCTTTGAAAGAGAAAATCCTCTAGCCACCAGCGGCGATGTCAAGTCGCGGACATTAAATTGGAGTAATAAGCATCTAACCCACAAAAACTACATGTTACATTTTTTTATTGAATAAGGGTGACAAACGAGGACACGCTCCACCTGATGATAAGTGGATGCTGTAGCCCATAGACATCTACATCTATCCTCAAAGAAGAATCAAAATGCAGATTCGTTGTCACCTATGGGGAATAAGATGGAATGCCTCGTTTTCAGTAAAATTGGTATCCAGTGCTTTACGCTCACCATACGAACACAGCAGCATTAAGCTGCTTTTTTACGCTGGTAGAATACAGCGTATAAGTTCTGCCGTCATTGCACTACAATATATTGTTAAGGTTACCTACTTCTCATTTTTCATTCATGACAACCTGATAAAGTTTAATTGCCAAACATATTCTCTAGGGGATATTTGCCGTAGTTGCATGCTTGACAGACAGATTAGCAACCGGCAATTCGCCCGAACTCAATGATTCGAGGAGGCCTATTTTCAGCCGTGTACGGTGACGGACCGTAATATGCCGTGTACATAATGGTGAAGTTTATTTACGTCATTGCTAGGTTATTATATTAAAATATCTCGTGACCTGTTTTAAGAAACATCATTAAAATTATTAAACTAACATCAGAAAGACTCTCACGTTTCTTCTCGTTAGCTGCTCGTTAATTTATTAAGTTGTCTTTGACCTTTTAAATCTGTGGAAATGACAAGATCTTTAATGACTTGCCTAAACTTAATTAATAAGTATAACAATGGGGACTTATTTCCAATTGGCATTACCTCCAATCCAATCTTTGAGGAGGCATATTTTCAGCAGTGGACATGTTAGGGTTTAAAAAAGTAGAAGATTCCTCCCCTTCCAGGTTGGTGGTAGATTGAGCAAAGGTACATAAATCTTTTACGAAAAGTTACACAATAATGTCCTTCAGACTGAATTTCTTACTGACAGACAGTTTCAACGAAGACGATGATTGTTGCACAGTTGCACTCTATTCCCTCACTCTCTTAGTCCGATGGCACAGCAAATCGACATGACTGGAGAGAGATCAGGCGCAGGATTTACGGCTTTACATGCTTTCCGAGGCACAAGGGTGCAACGTCGCCAGCTTCCGGATTCCGGGGTACTACTAAGAATTTATTTACAGAAAAACTTACATAACCTAAATATAATGTGAGGCATTCCATCTTAGTCTTCAGTGATATTAACGCATCTGTAGCCTTGAGTGTAGTATTGAGATGGTTGCAAGTGTCCAAGGGCTGCAGTCACATGCGGACTATAGGTACATTTGTTACTTCAATTTTGTTTTAATGTGGTTTTTATTTTTAGAATAATTGTGTTAAAATTAAGAAAAAATATTAAGTATAGGATCCATTGCAACACCTTCGTACACATAAATATAGAAAGTCGCGAAATTACCCTAACAATAGAAACTGCAATGAGACATTTAAAAAATTTGAATTAATGTCATCCTACTTTACAGGACTTCGCTAATTACGAAAGTTAAAAGTAGTCATGGACAGAAGGTCGGTAGCAGGTGCTCTTTACAATATTATCATTTAAAAACTCTAGTATTTGTTTCTTCTAATTTAGAATAAAGAATAAGAAACCTCTCATTATTTTATTTATCCACGGCAGAGAGCAGCTGAAGCAGGAGACGGGCAGCAGCATCTTGCTGATAACAAGTAAAAATAATAAAAAAATGCGGTTGCCAAAACGCCTGCCTAGCGTGTCAACTATGGCAAATTCCTAAAACTTCATGTTTTTTTTTAAATTATCTAGTCGTTATTAAAAAGTTGTGCCAAAAATTTCATAGCCGTAATTAACAAAACCAAACAAAAAATGGTGTTAGCCAAGCTAATGAGATTTTTCGCTTCTCTTCTGGAGAATGATCCCATGAATTTTTAAAAAAAAGAAATTCACCCCTTCCAGTGGCAATACAGGAGATGAAAATTTTAATCGAAATATTTAGACGATATATTTTAGTCCAATCAAAAGTTTAAAAAAGGTACTTTTAATAACAAGTAATAGCTAAATTTAAACAACTAAAAGAATGAAACTAATTTTTACGGATTTAATTTTTACGCGTTTAATTTTAACTTTTTTAATTCCCGACGTTTCGGGTGCTTTACAGCACCCATGGGCACGGGAGGGACTGAGGTGTTTGAAGTCGCGATGTCGTATTTAGCCCATCTACCTTCAGTTTTTTAATATTAATTTTGGTTCGATTTACACATAATGAGCTTACAGTATCTTGAAGTCTAGCAGTGGTATACTTAGGTTTGGATTTAATTTTATTAATTATAGGATCCCAAGCAGCTGATAGCACCCATCCATCTTCTCTATTTAAGTTATGATGTTGTTTTAATTTCAATAGCCATGCGAATCATCCTTGGTAGGAATCGGTGTTCTTTTGCAAGGATTTGTAGTTAATTAAATCTAGTGTAGTGGCAGGGACGATCTTGAACATGTTCACAAACTGCAGACTTCCCGGAACGTTGGTGTTTCAAGTCAGCTATATGTTCTTTTACGCGAGTTTACAGATCTTTTTGTTTGTACTATGTAAGAGACACCTCTGTCACAATCAGGCGTGTACACTCCTGCATCTTATAGAAGAATATTATGACACTTGATGGATGGTAAAAATTGACTAAACTTCTTCGGCAGCTTCAAGTATGTTTTAATGGAAGCTTGTTTCATGATGTAGCCAACCTTGTCTGTGACTACTATGACGTCACAGACAAGGTTGTCCTATGACTAAAACATCTAGGAAAGCCAAAGAATTGCTTGTCTCAACTCCATTGTGAATTATTTTATTTATGGAATTAATGGAGTTTATGGAATTAAGGTGGTCTAAAAATGGAGTTACTTTGTCAGATGGTAAAATTGTATGGTTGCTTGTAAAATCTTGGATTTACAGGAGCAGTAAGTAGAGCTTTCTCCTCAAAGTCCTCCATGAATATGTCGGCGACTACGGGAAATGCAGGTGAGCCCATCGCCACACCGTTTACTTGCTTGTAGAACTCTTTCTTTCACAATAGATAGCCAGATGTGAGGCAGTGTTTGAGTAATACTGCATATCTGTAGGCATGTTGTTATCTTCTGGCTCCCTAGTTACAATTGAGATGCAGTCTTCAATAAGTAAGCATGTGAATATTGACTGAAAATCAAAACTGATCATAGTTTCATTATCGTCTATATGTAGGTCTTTTATCTCACTTACAAAATCGTATGAATCCTTTGTGTGTGCTCTGATGTGTCCTCTCAGTAGTGATAGTATTTTTATCAAATGTCTAGCCAACTTATGTGTTGGTGAATCGATCTGGCTCACTATGGGACGTTAAGTCTGTGTGTTTTCAGTAACCAATACAAACTCGGTGGCTTAGCACATGATGGTATTGTCGAATTCACGTAAGATTTAATTTTTGAAGTATTTCTTTATTAAATCGATAGTTATTTTAAGTGTATTAGTTGTAGGGTCTATTTTGACCTTTTTGTATGTACTTACGTCCGATAAAAGTTGTATTTTGAATAATGATTTCTTATATTTACGCGAACACTACACTTTGAACAAAACTACCCTTACGGATTTTATCGCGTTTAATTAAGTTATTTTATATTCCCGACGTTTCGGTTGCTTTCCAGCAAACGTGGTCACGGGGGACTGAGGTGATTGAGGTCCCGATGGTGGAAGTCTGCAGTTTGTGATCATATCCTAGACGGCCCCCGCCATTACATTAGATTTGATAAACCACAAGTTCTCGCGAAAGAACAAAGAGCTAATAGTTTTATTTGGTAAGGCGTTCGTTGATATAAAATAAACGCGGAGATCCAGGAAGATCCATGTCAGCAGAGTTAGCACCGCGTCTCACGAGTGCCACCTGCAACAGTGCATCTCTTTGTGCTCGGCGTGTGAACTTTACTACAATTGATCGAGGGCTTGACACCGGCTGTCCTTTAACAAGCGCCCTTATTGGCCCGACGCGTTTTACACTTACTATACAGTAAGTAGTACAGTATGAAAGTAAGCGTAACGTGCATTAGGTTTTCATTTATCACCTCTGGTATACCCGCTATCATCGCATCATTGGATAACATCTCCTGCTCACGGTCTTGAAAGTCTAGTTTCAATTGAGTTATTGTAGTTTCCAGGTGTTCAATTCTGTTAGATTCTTTGTCATTTTATTTTACTTGCAAGGACTCTAATTTATCCTCTAAATAAACAATTCGTTCGTTATACTTATTCATAACTGCGCTTAATTCAGATAAAGTGCTATTATGTAACATTTCATTACGGACTGCTCGTAATTCACACCAAAATAATATCCTTAGCAGAGTTTAAGTCTGAGATCTCAGAAAGAGACATATTTAGTGGATTATCCGTATCTGTTAGTCTGACTATTTTTATCCAATGCGTAATATTATGGGAATTTTCGACTCAACTAAGTCTTCCTGTGATTTATGTGATATTGTACTCGCGCGTACCGGTGTATTAGTATCATCAGTCTTTGGCTGCTTACTGCGAAATTCTATACATTTCCAGGAACGTTTTTCTCTTGATCCATTTAATGAAAACGTTTATTCGAAAAATTAGCTCAAAGTAAATGATATTTTAACTTTCATATAGAACATCCTAAAATTCTCCTTGCGGCAAGTTTTATTATAGCCCGCACATTTTTCTATCATTTTGCTATTCATTCATGTCCCTTGGATGCAATATCAATATTAACTTAGCGGTAGACTTAAAACAATCAGCTGATCGTCAGCAATGCGGCCAGGTTGTTAAAACTTCTAAGCAACGAACTGTCCGATGAAATGAACGTGAGTGCCCTGCAGATTATGTCGCTTACGCGTTATAGTTAATAGACTTCTCAAAAATACGTTTGAATATTTAATTTTAATTTTAATTAGTGTCAATAAAGGAGATTACAAGGACGAAGAAAACATGGCTGTGTACTACCTCTTAAATATGAAAGGTGTCTATTAAGGCATATCCTTTATACAATTATTTAATTTTACTATCATTTCCTATAACAAGATTTATCTAAAAAACCTTTTTATACCTTTCATAAAATTAGTGATTTCAATCCGCGTAATAATCTTAATATGCTGTTTCAAAGTACAGGCTCCTCGTATAATAAACTCATTTTTAGGTAGATTTATAATTACTATTTACAACAGAATTCCCTGTAATTATACTAAATTGCTTTTTCAGAATTCATAGAACATTTGAAAATATTCTATTGAAAAAAGATTATATTAAATGACGAGTTTATGATTAGTTCAAACATAAGAATCCTTTATTTTTTTTTGTTATTTAATTCTTTGTTACATTTTCTTGATTTGTGTAGGTATATATACTTTATATGGGACCATTGTAACTACTAAGAGAAACAGTCTACTTGTGAGATTCTTGCCGCTTCCTCACCCAAAGTATCACATAGTAGGGACTTGTAGAAGTGATGCCGCAGGTTTATGACTTTCAAATATTGCTTTGTTAATATTAATCTATACAATAATAATAATCAGTTGTAGCATTTTATGAAAGATATCATCACTTAAGAACGGCTGGACGATTAGTATAAATTTTTTGAGTATGTTTGAGTTTAGGTTTATAATTGGGCCCGTTAGGTGTAGACAAGATCCAGTAAACACCTGTGCAAAGCCGAGGTGGATCGCTAGTTTTGAATAAAAACACCTTGATAAATTTATAAGATTCTATATCTTTATGTAGCTGTCCAATGAACTCTATATGAAAAACTAAATGTTGCTTCATTTTAACAGAAAATTCGATACGCGTTTGATATTTTGCAGCAAAAATTAATAGTCAGGCTTTTAAACGAAATTGCTTTTCAAATGGAATTCATGCGGATTGCGTAGAGAGATTTATAGCCTGATAGTTGGACAATTTATGTATGTACGTACTCGTATCTATTATCTATGAAAACGTGTATGTAAAATAGCATTCTAAGATAGTTAACAGATTAATTATAGTATTCCTGATTGGTGTAAAATAATACATTTATCGATTGTTCGGTACCGTTGCATCGCATAGGCTAAGCGCTCAAGCAAGCGATTCGGGTTCGATCCACGCCAGCACTAATAAATTGTTAATTGCAGTTTTAAGTAGTCATCATATTCGGCGGAGAAGAAAACATCGTGAGGAAACCTGTATGTAGAAGAAATAAAAAAAAACTATTTCGAAGACATTTGAAATTTGCCAACGCACATTGGGACAGCGAAGCGGACAATTACTTGTCCTAAAATCCACTCATGAGGATCTCATTCAAATCAGATCCCATTAGAGGAGGCCTGTATCCAGGGCTGGAACGTATACGCCTTCTCTATATAAATAAATTAAATATATAAGTAGATTTACTTTTTACTTTACAGCTGTACGGAATTTCTTCCTCATCACCATCATCATCATTAACAGACTATAAAAATCCCATTGATGAACACAAGCCTACCCCATAGATAAGCCTCATAAGTGAAATTTTGGCACAGTTCCCCCGTCTTGTTATCGGGTTAACAACGGCAGTTTTTTGTAATCTTGAGTTTTATCGCTTCGTACAACACCCACAGGATAATATTGACCTTCTTACACTGCCATTATTCGGTGATATTTCTTAAGCTGTATATCCTATTGAGCAGCCTCACGCCGAGCAACCTCAACTTTGGACAGAATGAGGCTGCTCACCTTGAGGCAGAGGGTCGAGGCACGTTGCGGATCAAAGTGAGACGAGCGATCCAGTTAAGAGCAATAGTGCGATGGCACCAGACGCGCGTAGAGTAGTTGCTGATTTAATAGCCATTAGCACTATTAAAAAAAGAGAATACAACAAAAAAAATACAAAAAATGAAGCACCAATGATGGATAAAAGAGTTTTCTCGCAATAGAGTTCAGCATGGAAGTGAGCACTGCAGTATCGTTGTAGATCTTCATTGCGAGTTGCGACCTGAGGTGACACGCCCGTCTCCATTAAACGCACGGCTAATACTGAGGCTCCTTTGAGTGTGTCTAAAAACCGACAAAATATGAATCGGCCTGCGGCAACGAATTGGCTCATGGTGCGGTGTGCCTCAGGTTGAGGCGTCCCGTCTCCAGTTGCGCAGCCGCGGGCACCTGCGCAACCCGAAGCTTCCTCTAGTGGATACTTAGCTCAACTCATCATATTAAAGTGAATCTACAATAACACATCAGTTTATAAAACTATAGTGATGATGCCGATGATGATGAACATAATATTTTTAAATGCAATTATTCCTTACAAGGGGAAAAACGGAAAATCTACTATGTATAATACTATATTATTTTGGTATGTAAGTAAATCATGTTGGAAAAATTAATATTAAAATGTTTTTTTAATTTTATTACATACTGCTATATTCCGGTTTGTGGTTTAGCACGCTCAAGACCGCGGGTTCTAATTCCACACACAACAGATATTTTTATGGCTTAATAATTATTCCGGGTCTGCAAGCTACCGTAACGTTTTCTTTAAAAAAAAATTAAGTAGTAGTTTTCTGTAAAATACAATGAGTGCACCTTTATGCGGTTAAATAAAATGTATTTGTCTTATGTATTTCATTTTCCTTATTTATTTTACATAAAACATATATCTGTATTTTACATATTTTATTCTTCGCCGTGTAGTGGCGGTCAAGAATATCCACTACCCCATAACTTCTCGTGGGTGTCGTAAAAGGCGACAAAGGGAGGCAGGCAGGAGACGGGCAGCAGCATCTTCCTGATAATAACAAACTTACAATAAAAAAACTGCGGTTGCCAACCCGCTCGACAAGCGTGGCAACTATGGCAAATACCCCCTATGAAAGTAACAAGGAGACGGCCCCCAGTGCCCAGCAGCCCCGCTATTCCTGGCTACGGTGGCGACTGTGGTAACGGCGGGGCAGGGGGTGCTAAGAATCTCCAGTGGAGGTTCAGTTGCCACCTAAGACGACTCGACCTGGCAACATACAACGCACGCACCCTGAGGACTGACGAGAAGATCGTGGAGCTGGAAGAAGAGATAGACAAGTTACGCTGACATATTATAAGATTATCCGAAGTCCGAAGAGAGGGGGAGGACACGGTAATCCTCGAATCCGGCAACTTGCTCTATCACCGGGAGGGCGACCATCTGTCCGAAGGAGGTGTCGGATTTATCGTCCACAAGTCTCTCGTTAACAACGTTGTAAAGATTGAGAGTGTGTCGACGAGAGTTGCGTACCTTATACTCAGAATCACCAATCGGTATTCGCTGAAGGTCATACAGGTTTACGCACCAACCTCGGCACGCCTCAATGAGGAGGTGGAGGAAATGTATGAGGATATCTCTAGAGCCATGCATTCCTCCAAAACCCAATATACGGTGTTAATGGGAGACAACAATGCAAAACTAAGCACAAGAGAGAACGGTGAGCTGAAAGTAGGGAAATTTGGAATAGGGCAATGGAACCCAAGGGGCCAGCAGCAAGCCGACTTCATGGAGAAAGAGGGACTCTTTGTGATGAATTCTATCTTCCAGAAGCGGCCCCACAGGAAGTGGACCTGGTCGAGCCCCGACGGTTCGACAAAAAATGAGATTGGCTTCATTATGACGACCAGACGACAACTGTTCAGTAATGTCTCCGTGATCGCGAAGGTGAAAACTGGTAGCGATCATCGAATGGTTAGAGGCACACTGAACCTAAAGGTTAAGTTGGAGAGGTCTCGTCTAATGAAGTCAACGCTCCGTCTCCCTCGTGCTCTGTTCCAAAGTCCCGAAACCTTTCAGCTCGAGCTACAAAACCGATTTCAATGCCTAGAAGACTGCAATGAAGAAGAGAATTCACTGCCCGAGGAAGTCTCGAACCGTACAGTCAACCTTGTACAGCTCGAGGACCCTCAAAAGCCATGTATGAGGCACCGAGTCGAATGCCTTTTTGTGGTCTATCCAGGTGGCGGAGAGGTTCCGACGGTTGCGTTTAACCACCTTGCCAATGACCACGTCAATGAGGAGTGGTTCCTTGGTACCAAGACCACGACCACCACGATAGTGCTAATGACGAGTTCAGGTGATGAGTGATTCTCGTGCACAAAATGGATGTTAGTGTCTTGTATATGGTAGGTAGACACGTTATGGGGCGGTATTTGTTTGGATCTGTGCAATCCCTGTCTTTAGGAACCAAATGAGTGATCCCAGTAGTGAAGAGGCTCGGGAGCGACTTTTGGTCGAGAGCGTCTTGAAACTGGCGGGCGATCACAGCGTGACACACCACGAACCCCTTCATCCAGTAGTGATGCAATCCGTCGAGTCCCGGACTTTTTCATTTCGAGGCCCTACGGACCGCCAGCTACGTCGTCCGGCGTTATGATGACGGGATCCATGGGCGTAATATTCACACACTGACTCACCACAACTTCCGTCCAAAGGCCCTCGCTGTGGTTTACGGGCTCTGACCACAGGCCGCGCCAGAATGCGATAGTGTCGGCCTGTTTCGGTGCTGGGCCCGTTCCACGTACCATTAGTCGCTCCAGTGATTCATAGAGATTCTTCTGATCACTCTGGAAGAGACGATTCTGGTTGAACCGTGTCGACCTCTCGGTATATCGCCGAATCCGCTTCCCCCAAGCAGCGTTTCTTTGCTTCAGATCGTCTATGCACTCCGTCAGTTTTTGCGTTACATCCGGCTGGGACAAACTGATATTTGTCGAAGCAAACGCCATTCTGACAGTGCGCACAATTCTCGGCCTATTATTGCCTGACCTGAAGCGTATTAGTCTGCCGATGAGGACCCTTGCCTTTCATCCCAGCCTGGAGAAGAAGAATTGAGGACCAGTTTAGAGACGTCTCAGAATTCTGGATTTGAGACACGCGGGTAGCCACAAAGTCCTCAAGATTGTGAGGTGCAGCTCTGAGCCAACAAAGTACTATCTCACTAATGTCAATTACAGACTTCAAAGACGTATGAACGTGGTTCAGGAGTCGCATGAGAACAGAGGCTCTGGACAGTTCCAATTTAGGCATAGTTAAGCGGGACCTAATGGGAGCAACCTTGTTTTTAGCAAGTACGAGATGGACGGAAGTATGGCCAGAAGGGCTCACAGTCCGCAAACATATGACAGCAGCATAGCCTTTCTCAGAGGCATCGCAAAACCCATGTAGGGTAGCCCTGCATCTCCCTGGCGGGAGGAAGCACCTTGGCATGGAAACCCGGTTGATGTCCGGAAATGAGGACATAATGGAGAGCCACTCTCGCAAGAGGGCACCGCTAATAGGCTCGTCCCAGGCCAACCCGGATATCCAGAGCCCTGCTCTCTCTCAGCGAGTTCAAGGAGGAATCGCATGGCGATATACGGGCTGGACCGGAGTCCATAGGTGGTGGTGTTCAACTCAAACACCTGTATTGGATCGCTGGGCTTCTCGCGCCACAATATCAGCTGTCATCATCACGATGGACCACTGATTGTCGAAACATTATCCGAATGTCAGGTACAAAAACCACTTGGTGCCGACGGAACTGGGTCAAAATGTCGGATATGTCCTTGATCAATTTAGGACCAGAGTGGAGACACTGGTTCAGGGACACACCATTTGACGAGGGGGCGGAGCCGTCAAAAACCACCAGAATCTTACTCTCATGGGTCCTCAAGACCGCATGGTGAGGGAGGAAGTAGTTCTCCTGTGAACGCCATTCGAAGTTGGACGGTGACATGTAACCCAGCTTTTGATACTCGCGCATGAACTCGACCCCCCCGCCCCTGGGGGAACTACCCCCCGACTTGTCGGGGGGGGACCCCTTTAAAACCCAAGAGCAAGGTGGCCGACAGGCGAGCGCCGAGCATCGCCCGACAGAGGGCGTGGCTGAGTGCCCCCGCCTGTGGGAGCTGAAGGCCCGGCAGAGCCCCGAGAGGAAATGCCGTTCGCACCCAGGCACAAAACGGCATGTTGGTTGCCCTGGCAGTGCGGACAGGGCCGCTGGTGCGGGCATTCTTGTTGGAGGAGCCTCTCCAAGCACGAGTAGCACCAGCGGCGCTCCTTCGCAATCGTTCGCCTCACCGGGACCAGCTTACCCAGCAACTTCGGGCACGACGTCACCCGGTGATCGGATGCTCGACAATAAGAGCAGGGGGGCGCTTCCCTGGCCGCTAGGCTGCTATAAGATGGTAGGGGGCGGCGCCCTCCCGCGGGCGCTCCTCTCGGCCTTAGGGGGGTTGGCGACGACTTAATCGTCGGATTCCGCCTTTCCCTGGGCACGACTCGGTCGGCAGCTTGCAGGGCCTCTACGGCGCCTGCTGCATTCTTCATTTTCCGGCACTGCTCCTCCAAGAACCGCAGCAGGTCCCTGAAGGGCGGAATGTAGGAGGCGCTGTCCCCGCCGTACCTCTCCTGAAAATGGAGCCGAAGATCAAGAGGCAGGCGGGACAGCACAATGTGGAGCAATAAGAAGGACCATTCGTCCACCGGTAAATCCGCCTCAACGAATTACAGGCCACCACGACTGGATTTACGATGTCCGGACGTAGTCTGGTCCGGTCCTTAAGTAGCGGTAGGTTTATGAGCTGCCTAACGTATTCGTCCGCAATCCGCCGGACGTTGGCATACCTGCCGGCGAGGAGGTCCCGAGCATTGTGGTTGGCGTCGTCCAACAATTTCAAATGGCCGACGACGCCCAGGGCCTCCCCCTCCAATGATGCCAGGAGGTACCCCATCTTCTGGTTGGGTGTCAAGTCCCCCCGGGCATCCACTAGGCTATCAAACAGACCGACGAAAGTCAGCCATTCGGAGAGGAGCCCGGAGAACCTTGGCAGGTCCAGAGTCGGGAGTCGTCTTAACAGCTCCGGCTGAGTAGGCTGCTTCCAAGGGGACTCGGGCAGGCCACTCAGCCGAGCTTCACGCGCTTCATTAGCATACTTGGCCCCAGCCTCGATCAAGTCGTTCGTGAGCAAAAAGAACTGCTCGTAGTCCGCGAGGCAGGAGTCCAGGACTCGCTTTTCTGCATCCGAGGCCTCGAGCTCCGCGTAAGCCTCCTCCACTACGGCCCTTCGAGCATCGACCTGCTCGAGCCACTTCCCCGAACTATAGACCCTATCCGGTCGACCTATCAAAGCATGGGTGCTAGCAGCCCAGCGCAGCTCCGCCTTCAGGCGGAGCATCGCTAGCTTGTGCGATGGCATCATTCCCAAATACAAATTAATACGCGGCACAAATACATATCAAATTAACAAACAACAAATACAATTACTATCAAATCAAGTTAAATACAATTACACAAATACAAATTACACTACACGGCAAGTACACACTACAGTCGGTCAGAAAAGATGCCTCGCTGAAGCGACCGACCCTTCGACAATTCATCATTCATTCATCATTACAGGTTTTTTGTGTTGTATATAATATATCGAATATTATATGAGTCTATCTATGTGAGAGGCATATTTTCAGCAGTGGACATTTTGTAGATAGTAATAAAGGAAAAGAAAATCCTAATTGTTATAATCAATATTTTCATAATGCTTAGTATTACTACTGTGTAGTGGCGGTGTAATCATATCCACTACCTCATTTATCATCCTGAAACAAATCAGGAGATGGGCAGCAGTGACTTCCTAATAACACCTCATAATTAAAAACCTTCTGTTGCCAACCTGCTTGCCAAGTGTGCCAAATATCCCCCATATTTGCCATAGTTGCCACTTTAAGGAAATCTATGGGGTACGCCTTCATTCAGCAATGGACTTTAATAGGTTGTAACTTAGTAATAACAACATAATCATAAAAATATCGCAGACAAAATAATTCGAAAGCCATTAGTGATTCGCACCGGTGATATCCATTAACGTGAAATATCCGTTGCGGATTTATCATCATTTTTCATTCTTAATGCTATATTGCCTGCGACATGCGGGTCAACCTTATAAAATTAATGTGAGTCACATACATTACTTATATTATCTTGTGGACTATCAATCAGTACGTGTACTTATAACGTTAAGGTCGCGTAATGTGACTTTATATGTTTTTTCAAATATTTATGTAGGATTGACATATAACATGGAATATAATGATATATAAAATGGCGAGAAGAAAAAGTACATACTCGGATAGCTGACGTTAAACATCAACGCTTTGGAAAGTCTGTAGATTGTGGTCATATCATTTATCTAACACTCAAGAATAACCCTAGATTTGAACCCTAGATTGGTCGCTAAAACTAACATTAAAATGGGTGAATACCAAGCATTCTCTGTGAACCATTGTCAAGTGCTGCTCAGATTGTTTATTAGTTAGTTATTACATTAGTAATTCGATCAATTATTTGTGTCTTTTAGTTATAATTAGTAAAACGTTCTTTTAGTTAAACGTCGTGATACGCCAATAAAAACACAGAATAAAATTACATCCTACTTCATACCTCATCATCATCATCATTACAGCCCTTCACAAGTCCACTACTGAACATAGGCCTCCCCCAAGGAATGCCACAAAGCACGGTCCTGAGCCACCTGCATCCATCGACTTCCTGCATGTCTTACCAGGTCGTCACTCCATCTCGTGGGGGATCGCCCTACACTTCGCCTACCGGTACGAAGCTGTTAAGGACCACGTCTCAGTTCCGTAAGTCATCACTGGCAACACGCACTTATTGTACAATTTCATTTTAAGGTTTTGAGGTATGTCTGACGATAAGATGTGTCGTAGCTTCCCGAACGCTGCCCAGCCGAGTTGAATACGTCGATTGACCTCTTGGTCGAAGTTGGACTTACCTAGTCGGACTATTTGTCCCAGATAAACATACACGTCAACAACTTCGAGCTTAGTGCTCCCAACAACTACCGGCATAGGTGTGACATGGACATTAAACATAATCTTTGTTTTGTGTTCATCTTAAGACCTATCCGTTGGGAGACACTATAGAGGTCATTGAGCATAGTGCTTAGGTCCTCCAGCGATTCTGCCATAAGGACTATATCGTCAGCAAATCGAAGATGAGTGATGTACTCGCCATTGATGTTAATACCGTATCCTTTCCAGTCCAGAAGCTTAAAAACGTCTTCCAATGCAGCGGTGAAGAGTTTCAGGGATATAACGTCACCCTGTTTCACACCTCTCTGCAATTGGATAGGTTTCGTACTCTGGTTCTGTACTCGGATAGCCATCGTAGCTCTACTGTACAAGCACTTCAACACTTCGATATACCGACAGTCAACTTGGCACAGCTGAAGGGACTGCAGTACCGCCCAAATTTCGACTGAATCAAAGGCTTTCTGATAGTCCTCATACGCCAGGCATAGTGGCAAATTGTACTCCTCGGACTTCTGTACAACTTGCCGAAGGGTATGTATGTGGTATATAGTGCTAAAGTTCTTTCGGAGACCGGCTTGTTCGGGAGGCTGGAAGTCGTCAAGTCTGCATGCGAGACGATTCGTAATGACTCTCGAAAACAGCACGTAGACGCGGCTCAGAAGGGAAATCGGTATGTAGTTCTTCAAGAAAGCATTGTCACCTTTCTTGAAGAACAAGACCACCGCACTTCTGCTCCACGCCTCCTGTGTAATACCACCACGGAGGACGGAATTAAAGAGCCTCTGAAGGACTTCCAGTACCGGTTTTCCACCCGCTTTCAGAAGCTCCGCTGTAATTCCGTCCTCGCCTGAGGCCTTGCCGTTTTTAAGATGCTGGAGAGCCATTCTAATCTCGCTCAGACTGACGTCCGGTATAGCTTCGGAATAGTGTCGGATAAGACTCGCTCTTGGTACGTTACTCACACTTGCATGTGGCTCCAACGATGACGTGTACATCTGTTCATAGAACCTCTCAATCTCACTCAAAATCTCAGGTGCCCCGGAAACGATGCTGCCACACTCGGTCTTCAGCTTTGACAGTTGGCTCTTTCTTGCAGACAGATCTCTGGCAAAGACTTTGGAGTCTTGGTTCCGCTCGACCACTTCTTCAATACAAGCTGTATTAAAGTTGCGTATGCATTTGGAGATCTGTCTGTTAAGTTGCCTGTATGCTGTCAAATCTGTTGAAGAATGCAGCTTCATCTCTCGTCTAACAGCCATGAGATTAAGAGTGTGATCGGAGATTTTTTGTGTTCTTCTGCGGCGGATCTTGCAGAACTTAGCTCCGACCGCATGGACAGTTTCCACGAGCTTGTCATTCATATCGTCCACTTCATTGCAGTCTTCTAGGCACTGAAAACGGTTTTGTAACTCGAGCTGAAAGGTTTCGGGACTTTGGATTAGAGCACGAAGGGGACGGAGCGTTGACTTCATTAGACGAGACCTCTCCAACTTAACGTTTAGGTTCAGTGTCCACTTTCTGTGGGGCCACTTTTGGAAGAAAGAGTCCCTCTATCTCCATGAATTCGGCCAGCTGCTGGCCCCTTGGGTTCCGTTGCCCTATTCCAAATTTCCCTACTTTCAGCTCACCGTTCTCTCTTGTGCCTAGTTTTGCATTGAAGTCGCCCATTAACAACGTATACTGGGTTTTAGAGGAATGCATGTCTCTAGAGATATCCTCATACATTTCCTCCACCTCTTCATCGGGGTGTGCCGAGGTTGGTGCGTAAACCTGTATGATCTTCAGCGAATACCGTTTGGTGATTCTGGGTATAAGGTACGCAACCCCCGTGGACACACTCTCAATCTTTACAACGTTGTTAACGAGAGACTTGTAGACGATAAATCCGACACCTCCTTGGGACAGATGGTCGCCCTCCCGGTAATAGAGCAAGTTGCCGGATTCGAGGATTATCGTGTCCTCCCCCTCTCTTCGGACTTCGGATAATCCCATAATATGCCAGCGTAACTTGTCTATCTCTTCTTCCAGCTCCACAATCTTCTCGTCAGTCCTCAGGGTGCGTGCGTTGTATGTTGCTAGGTCGAGTCGTCGTAGGTGGCAACCGAACCTCCACCGGAGATTCTTAGCACCCCCTGCCCCGCCGTTACCATGGTCGCCACCGTAGCCTGGAATAGCGGGGCCACCGGGGACTGGGGGCCGTCTCTTCGTAACTTTGATCATGGGGGGTATATTGCCATAGTTGCCACGCTTGGCGAGCGGGTTGGCAACCGCAGTTTTTTTATTGTATTTTTGCCGTTACCAGGAAGATGCTGCTGCCCATTTCCTGCCTGTTTCCCTTTGTCGCCTTTTACGACACCCACGGGAAGATATGGGGTAGTGGATATTCTTAACCGCCACTACACGGCATTTATTAATCTATATTGAATAAAAATCGTAATAAAACGACAAAAAAATAACACACAAATTTAAAACGATATTTCCACAATTATTTCTTATGCGGCATCAACGCGCCGGGTATCAACAAGTATCATAAATTTATCACCCAAGTCATTAATTGGTAAAAATTTTATAAAATATGTAAATTATTTTTAAATGTTAGTTACCATCACAATAAAAATTAAACTAAAAACATAAATTATCGTACATTCCTCCCAACGGTGTAAAAATACGGACAGACATCTAGACCCGGAACTATAATTTTAGTCCTCACTCATACGTAGATTCCGTCTGAAATTCGAATCTGCAACTAAAAACATTAGTAAGTTTTATAAATTAAACTATTATTACGAGTCATTATTTATTGACTAATGATTTAAATAAAGTAATGTTACAGCCGATATTGTATGCCCCACCGCGCTGCCACGGACTTCACATGCCGTCGGAATATATTTTTTAATTTCTCAGACGTGCAGGTTTCCAGGTTTCTTCACGATGATTTCCTTCACCACCGAGCACGGGGTAAATAAGCTCCTAAAATTCTAAGTATAAGTTTATTTAGTTATTTATTTATGAAGCCGTAGTAGCTCAGGGGCTTAGCGCTCGCTGTATATGCGAGCTATGCGAGCAACCCAGGTTCGATCCCGCCGACACCAATGAAATTGTTAATTACAATTTTAAGTGCTGAATTACCAAGTCCTCGGTGGTGAAGGAAAACAATGTGAAATAAAATAATGTGAAAATAAATTAAAAAAAGACGCATAGAGTCCTCCAAAATGCATTGACACTGACACTTCATTGCGCTAAAACCCTCTCAGAAATGAGAGGAGCCTGTGCCCCGCAGTGAGAAGTATATAGGCTTTAACTTTAACTTTTTAGAATTTTTTTTCAAGAGCACTATCATGATAAGTACCATATCATTCTATATATGTATTAACAGATTTTACTGACGACTAAGTATAGAACTCACTTACAGGAAGCACAGCATGTACAGTTGTAAAAATAATAAATAAAAATAAGACAAAACAGTTCTAACATATTACATTAAAAATAAACAACGATAAAAATGCATTGAAACTAACGAAAAATATCTTATATTTAAAACGAGCATGATCTAAATAGGTCATCACTGGGAAAAAAACCCTTTCCAACGCCGAGCAAATCTCGGTCGCCCAACTACCTAAGAATGTAATGCTTATGATTCAAAATCAAGATTTTGTATAGCAATTTCTTTGATACTGGCGGTAATCAAAATCGGGTTGCTCGCATATTGTGTTTACCCTGAACTACTACAGCTCCCTGAACTATGGAGTTATTAATAATTTATTATATTTGATTAGATAAACATGCATTCTTAATAAAAGTTATGATCGTAGCAAAAATACAATATGATGCATTATACAGCAGTTCAATTCCAATAAGAGTATTTAGACTGGGTGAATCATCCAGCATCAAATATTATGGGCCTAAAGTAAACACAAGAAAATATACATCATGATTGCAAAGTATATCTCGACAAAACTTCCTCGCTCTCCGAACACAACTTTAGAAGTCTGGCAACACACAAATTAATGATACCATCGAAAATTATTTACAAGAAACTTTTCCTTGTTCCGGGTAAATCTTAAGGAAATGTTTTGGTATAATCTTGAATACTTTTTATTACTTACTTGAATTTAAATTTGGGTAAATTTCACCACTCATACATATTTATAAAAAAAATTGAATTATTGAATATATAAGATTCTTTAAAACATATAGTTTCACTTGTGAGTGAAATTATGTTTCACGAATGAGGTACGGAAAAGTAATAAATAATTTTTAACTTCTTCCTTTACTTCTCTAATTTTCGGAATATTGAGATTTTTATAAGAAAACTTATGTGACCAACGAAATTGCAACCCACCTGATTAATGGTAAGTGATTGCTGCTGTAACCTATAAGCACCTGCAACCATTTTCAAATAAAGCCTATATTTGAGTTGTTAATTCTGAGGCCATCTTTTTAGAATAAGAGTGACAAATGAACACACAGTCAACTTGATGGTATGTGGATACTGTCCACTGTCCACTGATCCATAGATATTTTAGCCTATCCTTGATTATTAATCGAATTTCACATGCTTCGTTACCCTTGAGGACTGATATGGAAAGGTTCAATTCCAGTAAAAATGATCTCCGGACTCATCATAGAGAACGTGGTTCCTTTCCCTGTCGAGCCGACCTATTCCTGCTACAACCATAATATTGCTGCAGCCTGGATGTACCACGTTCAAAGTTAATCGGTAACTGTACCTTATTAGAACAGAGTTCTAAAAATGAGAAATTTCTATAATATTCGATGCATGTGTTTATTATTTTATATATGCAAACGAATTTCTCAAAGGCGGCTGTACCGAGTTTGTTAATTCTTATTTTATTAAACTCAGTTAAGTTTTTTTTAAATCATTCATAAGGGTGGAAAAATCAGGACTAAATTTCTAATGTAACTATTTAGACAAAATACTAGTTGTTTCCTTGAAATTGTGATGTTCCTAAGTCTGAGTGGACTAAAGGAAAGGAAATGGTAAAATAATTAAATTAAAACAAGTAATTTTTTATACTGCAATATTGTCTATAATAATGATTTATTCTATACTAAATCTTAGCGCCGACTTCAAAAGTTATTATGTCGTAGTTTCTTTTTTGAAGTGGGTTTAATTTAGTTTCGTTTAATTATTATTTCTTAAATTACATGTATTTACTCTTTATGCAATTGTTAATTGGATTGAGTCACTAGTGCCCATGAGAATAAAATGTATTTCAATTTACATATTCGTATCTTCAAATGGCTTAAGAATCGAGGTATCTCCCGCTGTAAATTTCACCACGCGTAACCGCGGCGGATATTTCCTTAACCCTAAACCCTATCAAAATGGGAGGGAGGCTGTTCAGTAAGCGGTCTATAGGCTGTTGAATATTTCATCTTTAATAAGCTTCAAAAGATTTATGTACTAAATTACATAAGCAAAGATAATAAGCAACATAAAATATAAACTGTGATGCCATCCACGTTTGTAAAATAAACAGGTTAACCTTGGAAACTTGCCATACATGTAAATATGATAAGAATATGAGCTTTTAAATTGAAAATATGGTAAAATACGCCATTATCATTACAGCCCTTCACAAGTCCACGACTGAATATAGGCCTCCCCCAAGGAATGCCACAAAGCACGGTCCTGAGCAACCTGCATCCAGCGACTGCATATCTTACCAGGTCGTCACTCCATCTAGTGGGGGACGCTCTACACTTCGTCCGCCGGTACGAGGCCGCCACTTGAGAAATAAATAAAATAATAAATACGCCATAACACCATAAAATGTCGCTTTAAGAAGGTTTGAATGAACATACCTCTACATTTCACATTTAACAGAAGGAAACCACTCGTTGAATTTATTTTCAACGTACAAGTAAATCATATTTGCATTAGATAGATGCTAGGGTGAGCATGTTTATCTACCGACTTCAAAAAGGAGCCGGTACTCAATTCTACTGTATGTTTTTTTTTAATGTGTGATACCTCATAACTTCTTACCGGGTGATTCTTTTTTTGTTTGAAAGCTGGTGCTTCACATGTGGTCCATTATAAATTTTATCAAGATCTGACTAATAGTTTTTGAGTTATTCATAATAATTTGTATTGAAGTCGGTTGTACAAAATTTTAAATTTTAAATTATTGAAGTAATGTTTTTGTACTAGCGTAACAGATACGAGGTGGCGCCATAATAAACTTCATCTATACCCTTTAAAATTACCATTCTCAATCACACCAAATCTATAATAATAATGTCCTTAAAAACTAAATTTCGTTCACCGCGGTGAATCTCAACAGAGACTGGTGGAAACAGGGTTAAAGTGCCCGAGTGTATGCGCAAACACAGGCACTCTCCATTCCATCATTGTCATAGTCCGATGACAGTAATATGATAATCTGATACGACTGGAGAAACATCAAGTGTAGGACCAACGGCTCTACGTGCTTTACGATGCACGGGTTCAGGAAGTTGGCGTGAAACACCACCAACTTCCTGATTTTGCGCTGCTACTAAAAAAATTCTTGAAAGAAAAACTAAATGACTAAGAGAAACTAAGAAATATAAAATAAACATCTATCTCGCATTGACCCCTTTTATATGTCTGGCCAAATTATGTTTTTTTGAATTATGTCTTAGAATTTTCAACATATAAAATCATTGAATGAAACTAGTTTTTATGGATTTTATCGCGTTTAATTTAACTTTTTAATTCCCGACGTATCGGGTGCTTTACAGCACCCATGGTCACGGGGGCGACTGAGATGTTTGACGTTTCGATGTCATAGTTAGCCCGGCTACCTTCAGTTTTGTTTATATTAATTTTTCATCCGATCTACGGAGAATGAGCTTACAGTATCTTGAAGTCTTGCAGTGGTGTGCTTGGGTTTGGGTTTAATTTTATTAATTATGGGATGCCAAGCAGATGGCAGAACCCATCCATCTTCTCTTTTGAAATTGGATGTTTTTTTAATTTCAATAGCCTCGCGAATCATCCTTGGTAGGAATCGGTGGTTTTCGCGAGTATTTCTCGTCTATCAAATCTAATGTAATAGCGGGGACGATCTTGAACATGTTCACGCACTGCAGACTTCCCGATACGTCGGTGTTTCACGTCAGCTATATGATCTTTCACGCGGGTTTTTATAGATATTTTTGTTTATCCTATGTAACAGAGACCACATTCACAAACCAGCTTGTACATTTCTGCATCTTGTAGAGGGATATGACACTTGACGGATGGTAAAAATTGACTTATCTTCTTCGGCGGCTTGAAATATGTTTTAATAGAAGCTCGCTTCAAGACGTAGCCAACCTTGTCTGAGACCCCTCTGGCATAGGGTACATAGACTGCATTCTGCGTAGATAGGACGAAAAATTAATATACAAAACTGAAGGTAGCCGGGCTAACTATGACATCGGGACGTCAAACAGCAATCCCAGCAGCAACCCCCCCCCCCCCCCCCCCGCCACGCCTCCCCTCCCGTAACCATGGGTGCTGTAAAGCACCCGAAACGTCGCGAATTAAAAAGGTAAATTAAACGCGATAAAATCCGTAAAAATTAGTTTCATTCAATGTGTAGTCTTCGCGAAAATATTAGAAATCATTATATAAAATCTTGTTTATGTATATTGTTAAATGTACAAGTTGCAAATATTAATTGAAAAATAAAATGACACAAAAAAATTTTGAGGACATTTTTTTCATTCATTTTATTTCTATCAATTTTTTAGAGCATTACCTGAGGACTTAGATGAAATGCTTTATAGCCTGTTATTATAAGTTCTCGCTTACTAGCCGGAATACAGCGTTAGCTACTATGTGGTAGTTGAATAGGTTAACTGCTTTTCTACATGGAATTCCATCTGGCCAGGCACCATCCTCATACCTATTTCTACCGTCAAACAACAGTGCGTGCACTGTTGTATTTTGGTCTGCAGGATAAAGAACAAGTACAGTTACAGGCTGTGTGACATTCTAACTTAGTCCTCAGGGGAGATAACGCAAAACAACAATTTGATTCTTGATAGAGGATAAAGTAGATATCCATGGGCTGCAGTATCCATTTACCATCAAGTGGTTTGTAAGTTAGTTTGTCACTTTTATTTTATAAAAATAGTTTAAACGTGGTAGAGCCATGCTGCAGTTATATTAATTGTATAGTTGTAGCACGTATAGGTCTGCTTAACCGGGGAACGGGGAACCTGAGACCCTATTTATTTGAAAAGGGGCATTCCATCTTAGTCCTCACGGCTGATAACGCATCTGCATTTTGATTCTCAAACGAGGATAGACGTTGATGTCTATGGGTCACAGCAAGCACTTAGCATCAAGTGGACTGTGTGCTCGTTTGTCCCCCTTAATCTATAAATAAAAAGTTTTCGTGGTATTTACTAACACAAAAAGACTCCTAAGCAGAAAAATAAACGTTTAATAAAAAGATAAAGCCGATTTCAAAAAACTAAAACGAATAAAACAATTTACGGTTCCGTAGCGCAGTGGCTAACCGATTAGTTACGGCGCTGATGGTCACAGGTTTGAATCCCGCACGGAACAAAAAATTGTATGCCTAAACGCAATTGTTCCATGTCTCGATGTATGCCCTTGTGCAATTTATGTATGTAAACTGCTCCCACGATGTAGAAGGAAATCTTAGTGTGGAGTTTTAATCAACCTTTGACTGGTGAAGTGATTTTATTGTAACATAACCGCCGGCCGCTGCTATATCTGGTATATAATACGTATATTAAATATGGTAGGTTATTCTAATGTATATTTTGTATTAAATTATATACTAAAGTAAAAATTAAAACAACTTCATGTAGTCTAAATGTAATTTTCAATTATGTACTGGTAGTTACAAAGTTTTTGGTCTCTATAATCGAAAAACTAGGCTCAAGATCAACAATTGCTTATAAAATAATAAAAATCAACATAATTATAACATATATGTAAATATATATATATATATATATATATATATATATATATATATATATATATATATATATATATATATATATATATATATATATATATATATTATCAAAGTTAAAACACTAATCAACTTAAAAAAAAATTAAACTCTTATCACAAGTGTCGATGTGCCAAAAATGACAACTGTCAAACTTTAGTATTTTTATTGACAGTTAGGGCACAATTGCATCGCACACTGTAAACACACATATTTGTCGCATGACATATATTGGTAATTCGATTTACGGTTCAATTTAGGAGGACAACTAGCACAGGTTTTACGTATTTTCAGTCTGTTTTCAGGATTTTGTGGTTTAGGTGGTAAATCAGAACCCAAAATACGCACTTAGTTGATTTTTATATCACGTGGAATATGAGTATTATAAACTCTGCGTTTCATGTGTTGAAAAATCGTGTTTCTCACCAAGATCTTGATGAACATTGATCGGGCAATGGTATTGGCACCACCAGCTTGATAAAGAACATGGTTATTTACTGTACTTATGTCTAATATTCAATAAAAAAGTACCATGGGCCACCTTCGCGATCGGCGACTGCAGGTGTAGATGGAGCTTTTTTTGTCTATTTCGTCAACTCCTCCTTTTGTGGAGTTGTCATAAGCTATAATTTCAGGTTCATGTCTTCTCGTCAATTGCCTCACAATGATGCATTGAAGAAATTAAACACACAGCTTATCCTTTCTTTGGATCGTGAGATATCAGAGTCATATTATTAGTAAATCCATAAAGTGTAGATCACACATCTCTTGTTTTAGATGGCTGGAAATCCTTGGGAAGTTCTTTTTTATTCTTTTTTAAAGTACCTACACACGTCAAACCTCGTTTCTTTAGCGCATCTACCAATTGAATCGATGTAAAGTAATTATCGAACGTTACACTGTTGTGAATGGGTTTTGTCAAGCGAATCACTGCTTGTAACGGAAATTGCAGCCAGCTTATCATTTTGTCTTCTTTCATCTCGGTCAGCCCCAATATCAAACCGTAAGCATAGTAACAGATTCAGAAACATTTTCTGCGACATTACTCATCTGAAATATCCCTTCCCGTCCCATCAGTGGCAAATATGTATTCACAACTTTCGTGGTTGGACTTGAACACAGCTGTATACATAAAAAGACCAAGAAATGCATGCAATTCGACCATATCCATGTCTTGTAGCTCAGGTAGATTTTCTCTAATGTACTTTAATCTTAGTTCACCAATTTTCACATTTGTCTATTTCAAAATTTCTTCTAAGATATCTAAACTTATAATTTTCTTCCACAGAGAAAAAGGGTCTGTTTCATAATATTCATTCAACCTTAACTCAGGCACACGAGCTATAATGTTATGTCGACATGTCCTCACAGCTCTGTTTGGTGGATCTTTTGCCCATTTGAACCGATTATTCCCATAGAAACATCTAGATAATCTTGGCAAAGGTTCGTCACTGTCACTTTCTGAAAGCTGATTTTCCTGATGTATTATTGTTCATCTTCAGAAGCACTTGCTTCCGTTTCCGTGTTGTGGTCGCTATGCTCCGGGGCATAATTTTCGGGAACGTCTTCAGCTTCCGATCCACTTGAATCTTCTTGGGCTAACCATTCTGCAATTTGGCAATCAACATTAGGCTTTACGACTGATAAGACTTTTCTACTTGTATTTGGCACTGCATTTATGTCAACAACCTCTCTACGTTTTTTTTAGGAGGTCCAGGGTTATTCATTGTAAATAATATCTGAAAATAACCGCAATAAATCAATATAGTGAAATTCCAAAAAAAAAGTTGCGTAAGTGGTGACATAAGGTCTGAGGCGCCGCTCGAGAATTTATAAATCGATCTAACTTATCGATTTGGGCCTGGCCGAAGTAACTATGCACCTCTAGTGCACTGGCGATATTAAACTCGAAGCTACTCAGGCGCTCAAATACGGGAAATGCAGGGAAGGGGGTGATATGATGTTCCGCTAGCGCCGCTCGGCCTGTGAGACCGCACGTCACCGGTTAAAAAAAAAGGGAAAAAAATTACACAGAAGAATTAAGCTTCACTTCAACTTAAAAATGTAAAATTATTTTAATCTTTTTAGTTCGTTGATTTTTACTATTTATTAAAAACAATTTCTTACCTTTTAAGTAGACTAAGGGATATTCGTTAAGATTTCGTTCATGATTATTAATTTATAGTTAGTAGTATATAGTTATTATTCATACGATTATTCGTCAAGAATCAATTATTAAAATATATTATATATATCTCAATAACATAAATGTGGTTAAAGTTATCTTGTTTACATTGCCTTACATAGAGGAGTGGCCACAGGAAAATATACTAAGACATAATTTAAATTTAATGATGCATAACTTGACATGTAACAATAACTTAAATTTGACATTTAATTGTAAGAATAATTGAATAAAACTATTTTTTACGGATTTTATCGCGTTTAATTAACGTTTCGGTTGCTTTCCAGCAACCGTGGTCACGGGGGACTGAGGTGATTGACGTCCCGATGTCAAAGTTAACCCGGAGTACCTTCAGGTTTTTAATTATTAATTTTGGTCCGATCTACGCAGAATGAACTAACTGTGTCTTGAAGTCTTACAGTGGTATGCTTGGCTTTAGTTTTAATTTTATGAATTACAGGATCCCAAGCAGGTGGTAGTACCCAGCCTCCCTCTCTATTGAAATTAGGATGTTTTTTAATTTCAATAGCCTCACGTATCATCCTTGGCAGGAATCGATGTTCTTTCGCGAGGACTTGTGGTTTATCAAATCTAATGCAATGACGGGGGCCGTCTAGGATATGATCACAAACTGCAGACTTCCCGGAACGTTGGTGCTTCACGTCAGCTATGTGTTCTTTTACGCGGGTTTTTATTGATCGTTTTGTTTGCCCTATATATGAGAGACCACACTCACAATCAAGCTTGTATACTTCTGCATCTTGTAGAGGAATATTGCACTTGACGGATGGTAAGAACTGACTAATCTTCTTCGGCGGCTTGAAGAATGTTCTAATAGAAGCTCGCTTCAAGATGTAGCCAATCTTGTCTGTGACACCTCTGACATATGGTAGTACAGCAGGCACACGCTCGACTGTGGCCGGCTTCACTCGGTCACTGTGACGTAGGTGCGGAACCCGAAGCTTGTTGTCGTGCAGAACCTGCTTGACGTGCTGAAGCTCGGCGGCCAGGTGTTTGCTGTCACAGATCCCTCGTGCTCTCTGCAACAAAGATTTGCCCACGGTAGCTAACTGTGAAGGGTGATGGTGGGATTCACCGTTTAAGTATCGGTTTGTATGGGTCTTTTTTCTATACACAGTGTGACCTACGGTGTTATTAGGATTTCGAATGACTAACACATCTAGGAAAGCTAAAGAATTATTTGCCTCTAACTCCATAGTACATTGAATTTTAGAGTTTATGGAATTAAGATGTTCTAAAAATGCAGTTACTTTGTCTGATGGTAAAATTGTGAAAGTATCGTCTACGTACCGCTTGTAGAAACTTGGAGTTACTGGTGCAGTAAGCAGGGCTTTCTCCTCAAAGTCCTCCATGAAAATATCGGCGACAATGGGAGATACCGGTGAGCCCATCGCAACACCATCTACTTGCTTGTAAAACTGTTCCTTCCACAATAGGTAGCCAGATGTAAGGCAATGTCTGTGTAATACTGCATATTCTGCTGGCATGTTGTTTTCCTCTAGTTTCCTAGTTATAATTGAGATGCAGTCTTCAACAGGTAGGCATGTAAATAGAGACTGAACATCAAAACTGACCATAGTTTCATTGTCAGTAAGACATAGGTCTTTTATCTCACTGACAAAATGGTATGAATCCTTAGTGTGTGCTCTTGTATGTCCTCTGAGTGGTGATAGTAATTTTGCTAAGTGTTGAGCCAATCTGTAAGTTGGCGAATCGATCTGACTCACTATTGGACGTAATGGAGCGTTCGGTTTGTGTATTTTTGGTAACCCATACAACTTCGGCGGTTTGGCACACGTAGGTATTATCGAATTTACGTCTAGATTCAGTTTCTCGGAGTATTTCTTTACATTTGATTTGGAACCAGTTCCAAGTAATTTAAATTAGATAATAAGACAATAGAGGTAATCTCTAGCAAAGATAATTTAAATAGCATAGAATGTAACTTACCAATACATAATTTTGCAATTTTACAAAATAACAATAATAAAAACTGTATCAACCTGGTGCATCAAAATATACAAGGTATGTTAGGCAAAGAATTAGAAATTGAATTATTTTTAAATAGTAACAGTATACATATTTTATGTATTACAGAACATTGGTTGAAAGATTACAACTCCATATTTAATTTTAGTAATCACCAGGTGGTCAGTTCGTTCAATAGAGATACTAAATTACGTGGTGGCTCCTTAATATTAGCTAATAAGTCCTTATCATGTAAAAAACGTAAAGACATTGTGAACCTCTCTGTTGAGCGTACTGTAGAAATGGCATGTGTTAAGCTTGAGCACCTTATTGTTGTCAGTGTTTACAGACCCCCATATTCAAGTTATGATACTTTTGAAAAATTTATGGACGAAGTTTTAGTTAAGCTTAATAAACAGAAAAAATCTCTTGTAGTGTGTGGAGACTTTAATATCAATCTCCTGGAAACTTCTTCCATCAGTATTAAATTTTGTTCTTTTTTCAAATCCTATAATCTTAATAATTTATTCTTTGAAGTTACACGTATTGCAGGGTGTAGTGCAACTTGTATTAATAATATTTTTACAGGCGTTGTACCAATCAACAAATCAATAATTCAAAAACTTAGTTCAGATCACTGTGGACAACTGGTTTCATTACCTTATATGCACAAAAAACAGGTAATTGAGAAAATTGTGTTTGTTCCGATTAATGCAAAACGCCTGGAGAGATCTAGAAGTAATATGGTAAAAATCTCCCATCGCTTTCTTACAAGAACAATTCAGACTATTGATATGGAATATTATTTACCCTTATAAGCAGTGAATTTAATAAAACTTTTACTTCTAAAACATTCTCTAGTAACAGTCATAAGGTATTTAATGAGTGGGCGATAGTAGGTATTTATAAAAGCAGACGAAGATTATATGAACTTTGCCATGAAAGATCATATAATCATTCCGATACTTTTAGAGAATATGTCAAAAATTATTCTAAAATGTTTAAAAGAATGTGCTCCACAGCCAAATTTTTACATATTAGCATCAAAATAAAGACTGCTGAAAATACAATTAAATTGACGTGGAGTATAATTAACAGCGAAACTGGTAAAGAGAAACCTCGTAACTCAAACTATCAATTAAAAATTAATAATGAATTAACTAAATCAAATCAAGAAGTTGCAGCGGTGTTTGAGAAATATTTCACTGATGTTTCTATCTTGACAACAGAGTCATTGAATACTTCTCCAACTGTCGCCGAGTCATTACTTAAACAGAATGTTAATACCTGTTTAAAAGAATTTAGATTTGAAAAAGTACTACCGCATAATATTGTAAAATACTTAAAAACCATTGATGTAAAGAAAACCGCAGATTTGTGGGGGATTTCCGTTACAGTGATTGCGTCCATAATAGATTTAGTTGCATCTCATCTTGCTATTATTTTTAATACTTGTATCGATTCTGGTGTGTTTCCTAATTTAATGAAGTATAGTAAAGTAAAACCTTTACTTCAGTCTGGTAGTACATTGGACCCCGCCAATTATAGACCTATTTCTGTACTACCAACTCTCAGTAAAATTTTTAAAAAAATAATTTTGGATCAATTGTTAACTTTTTTTATACAAATAAATTACTTCATAAAAATAAATTTAGTTTTACAATGGGTCGCTCGACGTCTGACGCCGGTGTTGAGCTTATGAAATATATTTTTAATGACTGGGAGAATTCACAAGATGCCTTAAGTATTTTCTGTGACCTTTCCAAGGCTTTCGATTGTGTTCATCATGATACATTAATCAGGAAACTACAACATTACGGTGTAAAAAATTTGGCGCTTAGACTTATTACTTCATATTTAAGTTACTGAACTCAAAAAGTCGTCATCAATGGTAAATGTTCCTCCGGATCGGTAGTATCAATGGGCGTTCCTCAGGGCTCGATTCTTGGCCCATTCCTGTTCTTAATCTATATTAATGACTTACCTTATCTTGTAGGGGACAATCAAGATATAGTATTATTTGCTGACGATACCTCTTTAATTTTCAAACTGAAACGGCAGTCAATTAAATATGACGATGTAAATAATGCTCTATGGAAACTAGTACATTGGTTTAACGCCAACAATTTGCTCTTAAACGGCAATAAGACAAAATGTATTAAATTTACAATACCTAATGTAAAACATTTGAAAACCAATGTCCTCTTAAATGGGGAGGAGTTGAGTCTTGTTGATACCACTGTTTTTCCCTGTAATACTATTAACGCGAAACTTCAATGGGGCCCCCATATATCTAAATTAGCAAGCAGACTTAGTTCTGCAGCATATGCTGTAAGAAAGATTAGAAGTCTCACAGATGTTGAGACAGATAGGATAGTGTATTTTAGTTACTTTCATAGCGTAATGTCTTATGGAATTTTGCTATGGGGTAATGCGACTGATATTGAAGCTATATTTGTTTTGCAAAAGAGAGCCGTACGGGCGATTTATAATCTAAATTGTAAAGAGTCCCTCAGAGAAAAATTTAAAGAAATAAACATATTAACTTTAGCATCGCAATATATTTATGAAAATGTAATGTATGTACATAAAAACATAAATAGCTTTAATAAGAATAAGGATGTTCATACCTTAAAAACTAGGAACAAATATAAGCTTGTAATGTCACTTACTAGACTCCACAGAATTAGTAATTGATTTATGGGGCAATTTATACGCTTTTACAACAAAATCCCAGAACATGTTCGAAGTTTGTCAATAAACAAGTTTAAAAGTTTTATTAAAGAAAAACTGTACAAAAAGGGTTATTATAATATCAAGGAATACATGAATGAATATAACCCCTGGGAATAAGGTGATCGCCACCATGCTGGTTCTATGAAAATTCATTTAAAATTGTATAAACAAATTATTGTTAAGTGAAATTATGTTTAAAAAAAGTCCCGCTGGGTTTCTTGCTGGTTCTTCCCAGGACAGAGGTATTTTCCGAACCATTGGTAAATAAAATAATGACTTTCAATAAGTATTATGTAATAATCCATATTGAATAAAAATCATTCTATTCATTTCTATTCTATTTTATTTTATTTGTATAAAAAGTTATTTTAAAAACTTCATTCCCATTTAGCCACCTTTAGGGATGGAATTTTTACTCCAAATTTATATACCTATTTGATACAAAAGGAATCACAGTTCACAGTTGACCCTACAGTCAAAGTGTAAGCCACCTCCTTTTTTGAATTCGACTAAAAATTCCTACCACGAGTATTTCAAAACTATGTATCTTGATCGCTTCTGGGTTCTGGTATATATAAATAAGTTACCTGTTAAATTACGTTTAGGAAAGGCAACTGTTCCAATTCCTTGAGGCTTCAAGAGCGGGGCGAACATAAAAAATGATATCTTCTTTTATACTTTAATCCTCTCATTAGTTGTGAGAGATACAGCCCACGATCCGGGCTTATAACTTATTCTGGATCTACGCGTTCCTTTATGAACGTGACCGAAATAGATTTCGCGGGCATTATTTTTAAAGGTGCATTAAATTTCAACTAAAATGTTTTTTCTTACGATTTTTATTTTATTTTCAAATGTATTTAAAACTAGCGACCCGCACTAGCTGTGCTTGTATGGGATATATTTACGTGGCGTTATTTAGACTAAATGTAATCAAAGACCATTTATTATATCAATTTTTTTTTTCAATAAATAACACACAGATTTAAAACGATATATCCACAATTATTTGTTCTGCGGCATCAACGCGTCCTGTACCAACTAGTATCATATATTTATTACCGAAGTCATTACTTAGCTAAAACTGCTATTAAATATGTTAATTATTTTAAATTTTTTTTGGATAATGGTAACAAACGAACACACAGTCCACCTGATGGTAAGTGGTTGCTGCGGCCCATAGACATCTACATCTATTCTCGATTACGAATCATAAAACAGATGCGTTGTCACAAGTTGTAATGCCTCGTTTCCAGTAAGAAGGTTCTCCGGTTCTCTACGCTCACCATACGAATAACAACAGCATTAAGCTTCTATTTTACGTTGGTATTCTGTGAGAGCGTGGTCCTTCTCCGGTCGAGCCGACCCGATACCTACTATTAATATAGCTGCAGCATGACTCATCTGTCACGTAATAAAATATATAAATAATATTAATTACCGTCCCAAAAAAAATTTACAAAAATTTAAATTATCGTACATTCCTCCCGGCGGTATATAGCCCAGAACGCTGGCTGAGTTTCAGCGCTCAATTATTTCAATATAAGGGTTTATCGGCGACGTCAAATAACTTCTCCTTACTTTAATTTACTTAACTGTCCAGAAATAAAACTATTTTTTCTGAGAAATTAAGGCGACATAATGCATTATGCATCACCTTTTTTCATCCCGTGGGTGCCTATGTGAGAGGAAGCAACTTTATGAAAGGCCAGAAATATCGCGTTACTTCCAAAAGAAACCACTTTTGCGATCCGTCTGTTCACTTGCCTGTATGCTGTCATATCTGTTGAAGAATGTAGCCTAACAGCCATGAGATTAAGAGTGTGATCGGAGAGTTTTTGTGTTCTTCTGCGGCAGGTCTTGCAAAACTTAGCTCCGACCGCATGTACAGTTTCCACGCGTTTGTCATTAATATCGTCCACATCATTGCAGTCTTCTAGGCACTGAAAACGGTTTTGTAACTCGAGCTGAAAGGTTTCGGGGCTCTGGAATAGAGCACGAGGGGTACGGAGCGTTGACTTCATTAGACGAGACCTCTCCAACTTAACGTTTAGGTTCAGTGTGCCTCTGACCGTTCGGTGATCGCTACCAGTTTTTACCCTGGCGATCACGGAGACATCACTGAACAGTTGTCGTCTGGTCGTCATAATAAAGTCAATCTCATTTTTTGTCGAACCGTCGGGGCTCGATCAGGTCCTGTGGGGCCGCTTCTGGAAGAAAGAGTTCATCATAAAGAGTCCCTCTTTCTCCATGAAGTCGGCCAGCTGCTGGCGCCTTGGGTTTCGTTGCCCTATTCCAAATTTCCCTACTTTCAGCTCAACGTTCTCTCTTGTGCCTACTAGACTACCTAAGATTCGATAGACCAAAAATCCTCGCAAAAGAACACCGATTCCTACCAAGGATGATCCCCGAGGCTATTGAAATTAAAAAACATCCTTATTTCAATAGAGAAGATGGATGGGTGCTGCCATCTGCTTTGGATCCTATAATTAATAAAATTAAATCCAAACTCAAGCATACTACTGCAAGACTTCAAGATACTATAAGCTCATTCTGCGTAGATCGGTCCAAAAATTATATTCAAAAACTGAAGGTACTTCGGGTTAACAGACCACGGGAACTAATCGAACGAATTATTTTTATTAATAAAAAAATCGAATTATTTTTATTAATTCCCGACCGAAACGTTAATAATAATTAATAATAATAAGTTAATAAACGCGATAGAATCCTTAAAAGTAGTTTTATTAAATGTGTTGGTTTCGCGTAAACATAAGAAATCATTAAGAAAGTTTAAGGTTTTGCTTTCATAAGTCTTTAGGGACGACAGTTTGTAATGGTCAGTATATTTTGTTTTAAATTGTCCTTTTGGTATTTTAAGCTAAATTGAGTCAGGCATAAATTTTGTTTTATTTATCGTCCTGGAAATCCTAGTAATATAAGAAGTATATTTGAAAAAATATATGAAAATATTGTATTTAGCTTATAATAAATTACACAGTCTTCCTCCTTCCTTCTAGGACTTTCTTCCAACACTCTACTTACTGGTACCTGGCTGCCACTCGAAAAATATTTTTTCCTCATCATGCAGGTGGCTCAGGACCGTTTTGTGACATTCCTGTGGAGAAGTCTATGTTCAGCAGTGGACTTGTAAGAGAAGGGCTTTAAAATATTTATTAATTAGTAATTAATACTTTGCTTGGAGCTTGGGGTTCGATACAGTTAAAAACTGCCGAGTGAATTACCAATTTTGGTAATTCACTCGGCAGTTTTACACTAGGCAGACACTAATTACACAACACTAATAACAAAGTTACAACTTAAAACCACACTAGTAACAAAACACAATTGTACTACTGATCACTTTAATTCGCAGTTGTATCGCTTCAAAGTATTCGCTTGTATCGCCAATTCAATACTACCTGGGTTTTTTTTAAAGTATAAGGGTGAGAAACGAGCACACAGCCCACCTGATGGTAAGCGGTTTTTGTAGCCTATCTATCATCTATCTAACATCTATCCTCGTTTGCGAATAAAATGCAGATTTATTATTATCCTTGTCAGTCGTGAGGACTAAGAAGGAATGCCTCTATTCCAGTTAAAAGGGTCTCCAGTTCTCTAGACTCACCAAAGGAAATATAGCAGCATTAAGCTGCTATTTTATGCTGGTATTCTGTGAGAACGTGGTCCTTCCACGGTCGAGCTGACTCATTCGTGCTACAACTATATTATTAATTTGGCTGTAGCATGGCTCTACCACATACAAATTACGGTCTATACCGGCCTTATATAGGGCCTCACATAAGTTTCAGGACCTTTTAATTAAGAAACATCTAGAATGAAGTACATACCGGTTCCGAATGAGTTGTCGATAGCTCTGGCATGTCCTTCCATGGAAATTTCTAGAAAAATCTTAACTCTCCTAGTTCTGCTACTCGATCCTAGACGGTGCAAGTGGTAACTAGTGTCGCCATGTACCATGCATTAAGTGTGGCGCGCAACAATACTATTACTGAGTAATAGGTTCTAATACAAGACGTCTTGCACCTTTGACTATGCCTATCGGTGGTCTGGGTATTTCACAAAGTAGTACCGATATTTTTCGGAAGCCCTAAGATTTTTCTTTCCTTTTACATTATTTTGTTCACTTCGTCATCATCATCATTTCAGCACTTCACAAGTCCACTGTCCAAGTCCACACTGCTGAACATAGATCTACCCAATGAATGTCACAAAGCACGATCCTGAGCTACCTGCATCAATGCGTCTACTTAAAAGGGTAAAGTAAATTAAATGAAACTAATTTTTACGGATTCTATCGCGTTTAATTTAACTTTTTAATTCCCTACGTTTCGCAATAGAATCCGTAAAAATTAGTATCATTCAATGTGTAGTATTTTTAAATATAAGAAATCATTGGAGTAAGATTAAACTTCAATAAAAAGTAAAAGTCGGCTTTTAAAAGTATAATTTGGAAAATATTTATTATATTTTTCTTTGAATTTAAATTTTTATTTTTACCGTTACCTCTACGATTTTTTCTTGCATAACACACAGTCCACCTATAAGTATGTGTTCGTTTGTCACCTTTACTTGAAAAATATATATTAAAATATCTAATGGTAATAGCATTAGCTATTTTAATATATTTTGTATCAAAAATAATCTAATATAATTTTATCTTTGTATTTAAATGATGAACCTACATTAGGTTGCATAGAGGAACTAAAACGGTGTATGACGATAGCATCTTATATTTTGTAAAAAAAAAATTTATATTGATACTTTGATAAAAAACGGTTTTAAAAAATTTTTAATGGTAAATGTCAGCGTTTTGGCGTTGCTCGGTGTAGCCACGCCAAAGAGTAGCCTATCTGATCAAATGCTCCTTACCGTTACAGCTTATTAAAGTTCACTACTGAACATAGTCCTCCCCGGTAAATTGACTCATAGGCCATAGCTGCCATGCTTGGCAAGCGAGTTGGCAACCGCAGTTTATTTTTATTTTTAGTCGTTATTAGGAAAACGCTGCTATCCGTATCCTGATTTGTTTCCCTGTGTCGCCACTTACGACCCCCACGCGATAATATAGGGTAGTGATTATGCTTCTTAACCTTCTCTAAAAGGGGAGCTCTGTGCCCAGTTTTAAGATTTATAAGATGTAATTCTACTTGATCATCATTATTACACGCATACCTTGAAGAATATAAACACAGTCCTGAGCAACCTGCACCCATTGATTTCCTGCATATCTTACCAGGAGATCACTTCACCTAGTGGAGATCGTCCCACACTTTCCTTAACGGTCACGATAACTCCCGCTAAAATTTGACGTATCGAGACCGGTTTTTTTTTAAATTAGCTTCAGAATTATGTCACAAGTGGTTCCCTATTTCATATCAATAGCCAAGTATGCGTCGTTTGTTAAAAAATGATTTTATGAAGTTTTATAAATTTTATTATTATGAAAATTTTAAAGGCGCTTTAATTTTTTTCTTTAGCCCTTTATAGACAAATGACAAATGTACCATGCAGTCTATATCAATTTTATACTTTGTGTAATCGATTAATTCCAGTAATTTATTTTTTCATAAAAACAAAATAAAACGCTAATGAGGTGTTCACTTTTGGATTTTCCAAACTATTTAATTTTTTTAATATGCTCTTGTCGTGTCAAATAAAATTCAAATTAATATGTTCCAGACTTTTTTAAAATACCTATTTAAATGTGGCCAGGGTTGTCGAGCGGTTTTTCTATATCCATTTTGGGCATCGTCAACATTGTTGTACGTTTCACATGATCTCAAATTCATATTATGTGTGCGGACCCTTTTACGAGTTTTTTGTTTTTTTAGGGAATGAAGGTAACAACCGTGTACACCGTCCTCTTGGTGGTAAATGGCTATTGTTGCTCAAAGATATCTAAAGCTATCTTTGAATCAAAATACGTTGTTAACCCTGAGGACTTATGTGTAATGTCTCTTTTCCAATAAAGAGAGTCTCATGTTCTCTTTACTCATCATATGAAACACAGCAGCATTAAGCTACAATTTTACGCTCGTATTCTATGAAAGCCTGGTCCTTATCCGATCGAGCAACCCAATAACTACTAGCAGTAGTATATATAGCTGCAGCATGGTTTTATCATATATTACACATATGATCTGATCTATATTGAATAAAAATTATTCAATACCAAGTTGTCTGCCAAGAGTGTTAAATGGTTAATCCCACATAAAGTACATCACATTAAGACGTCTTTTCGTGATGACCGCGACTGTTCTGCCAACGACGTCGACGAAGAAGAACCCTATCACTACGTCTATCATTATACTCTCCCGTATACAAAGTTTTGGCGATTTCCCTTACACGAGAATATACTTATAGGTAGATTGTATGCGTACATTGTTACGGAACCTGTAACAAAGGCTTTAAGAGGGGACATATTTCTCTTTTAAAACAAGTAACTGGAAATAGTCTAAGTCGTCGAGTCGATTGGGTCTCCAACATCGAGTCAAATGTGTTGTACTTACCTCTACACTTTAATTAATACCATATTATAAACGCAATTTATAGATAATTATTTAGTTGTATTATTATAATTATATTATAATACTAACCACCTTGTAGTGCTGGTGTGAGAGAATCCACTGCCCCGTTTCATCTTGAATGGCGAGTAACTAAAATAATACAGGAAATAGGTAGCAGCGTAGCTCAGACTATAACTATAAATATTGTTGCCAGATGATGATAAAATACATAATAAATTGCCGGTATTGGTCTATGGCCACAGTCCTTCTAGCCAAAGTTTAATTGAGTTTTACGTCGCTATTAGAGCGAGATCGTGTGATGAATTACCCTTTGTTACAACCACACGTAATTACACTAAGTATAAAGTATAAAATTTTCAAGCGAAGGAATTCTCAAGTTATTTAATCACTGCATAGTTTTATATGTCTAAGCACTATGCTCAATGACCTCAATAGTATTTCCCAACGGATAGGTCTTAAGATGAACATTGACAAAACAAAGATCACGTTTAATGTCCATGTCACGTCTATGCCGGTAGTTGTTGGAAGCACTAAGGTCGAAGTTGTTGACGAGTATGTTTACCTGGGACAAATAGTCCGACTAGGTAAGTCCAACTTCGACCGAGAGGTCAATCGACGGATTCAACTCGGTTGGGCAGCGTTCGGGAAATTACGGCACACCTTCTCGTTAGGTATACCTCAAAACTTGAAAACGAGACTGTACAACCAGTGCGTGTTGCCAGTGATGACATGCGAAATTGAGATGTGGTCCTTCACTGCTGGCCGGATTAGGAAGCTCAAGGTCGCTCAGCGAGCTATGGAGAGGGCTATGCTCGGAGTTTCTCAGCGTGATAAAGTCAGAAATGAGGATATCCGGAGTAGAACAAGAGTGACCGACATAACCCAACGGATTAGTAAGCTGAAGTGGCAATGGGCCGGCCATATAGCTCAAAGAACCGACAACCGATGGGGAAGAAAGGTTTACGAGTGGCAGCCTCGTACCGGCAAGCGAAGTGTTGGGCGTATCCCCACTAGATGGAGTGACGACCTGGTAAGATATGAAGGAAGTCGATGCACGCAGGTGGCTCAGGACCGTGCTTTGTGGCATTCCTTGGGGGAGGCCTATGTTCAGCAGTGGACTTGTGAAGGGCTGTAATGATGATGATAATGTATGGTGAAAATGTTATGCAATAAAGAGGCAAAACGGACAATGGCAAGCGGCTCACTATAAAGTGTAGCTCAAGTCTACCTTAGGGCCTCAGTACCCAGTAACGTTGTAGTGTGAAGAACTACTAGTAAGAAGCGGTAGTAACCAGTAGTAGCTGAAGTGACTAGTAGCAGAATATAGTGAACAGTGAATAGCAGATAGCAACAGTGGTAAATGATATTTGCAGTTACAAGTGAAAGTGATAGCTAGCCGAAAAAAGTCGTAACTGATATTCGCAGTTACAAGCAAAAGTGATAGCTAGCCGCAGAAAGTGTTGACTGATATTTGCAGTTACAAGTGAAAGTGTTAGCTAATCGCAGAAATTGCTTGTCGAAGAAAGTTGTAACTGATATCCACAGTTACACAAGTGATAAAAATAGCTAGTTTAGTTGATAATAGCTGCTAGTCAGCCAGTGTTAATAAAACCAGCTACTACTACAAGATTAGTGATACAACCAAACAATTTGAATTTATACTACTAAACAATTTGAACAAATCTTTGAAAAATATAGTAACCAACTGATAGTGAACAACCGTATTTGAACAACCATATTCAACAACCGTGGTAAATAAATAATATTTAGAAAATGTCTACGTATAATTTAATCATTCGAACCGCTGGCCACTGCCTTGCCATTTATATTTTATAGATCGTGCATTTTAATTTTGAAGCTCAGTCCACAGTACCCCAGCTGCACCCACAAAGACAGCAGTAGAAGTATCCTCCTAGGTGTAGGACGTGCGCGACTCGCGGAGTATCTTTTTCGACATTTACTCCGGAGAGTTTCGCCCGTCCGACACAAGGGGATTTGTACACTATGATGAAAATTAAGAATTAGTCCTTTTTTTTGGGTAATCTTTAATACCGTTTTCATCAAACTTATTCCTCATGAACGTTATTTGTGTATACCATAACACAAAATGTTTATTTATGCATTAATAGCATGCAAGTAACCCTCAGGGGGTCATTGTAGAAGCGTGCTCGTCGCGACCCCTGCCAGCCCTTTTCAGGGCTGCAATTCTACTCAGCTGCGCACCCATGCCAACGAGGGTTAGGCGTCCCCCCAAGGCGACGCACACCAGCTCGTCCCCGTTGGTGTGGAATGCAGTGCACAAAGCGGCGATGGGGACCGCCACCCGTCACGCACAGCCCGACACGACGGAAGGTGGAGGACAGAGTGCAGAGTTGGCACGTGGAATGTTAGAGGAGGCATGAGAGATAAGACGAATGAGTTGATCGAAATAATGAAAGAAAGAGAATTAGATGTCGTGTGTATGTCGGAGACCAAACGGAAGGGCAGTGGTACTGAAGAGTTCCCTGGCGGGGCGTTAGCTCTATGGTCCGGAGTCCCGGAGAGCGAGAACGCCTGCCAGGGAGTGGGGGTGCTGCTGTCTTCTCGGTTGGTCGATGTTATGACTGAATATAAGGTTGTGAACTCAAGCTTTAAATTGGGACTGACGAAGTTATTCCTTTTGGCTGTTTATGCGCCGGTAGCTCCGTCGTCCAGGGCTGAGCTGGAGGAGTTTTAGGAGAATGTAAGAGAAGTTCTAGATTTGGCTAGGGGAAACGACAGAATTGTTGTATGTGGTGATTTGAATAGATGGGTTGGTACCGCTAGACCAGGTTACGAGTCGGCACTTGGAAAGTTTGGCGATAAAAAGGTTAATGATGCTGGCAAGCTTATACTGGCGGTGTGCAAGGAAAAGGGTCTTTTTGTGACAAACACTATGTTTAATCACAAGAAAATCCATATGTATACTAGAGAACGAAAGAATGAGAGAAGTATGATCGATTTGTTCCTGGTGGATGACCGACTGCGAAAACAGGTGATGGATACGCGAGTGTTCAGGGGTGCTGACCTGGGAACGGATCACTATCTAGTGATTACTAGATTTAGGGGTCTGTTCGCGGGTTGGCGCTACCGGACGGTAGTAACAGAACCACAGTCGGTCTGCCGCATCCGAAGCTGGAAGCTTCAGGAAGCGGATACTAGGGACAAATGTCATGCGAGGGTAGCCGAAAAGCTTGACACCATCGATGGCAGAAAAGAATGTGTAGAAAGAACATGGCAGAACCTTAGGGATGGAATGGTAAGTGCAGCGGAAGAAGTGTGTGGAACAATAAAAAGAGGCAGTAGTAAAAGAAGAGATGCATGGTGGAATGATGAAGTGAAAGAAGCTGTAAAGAAGAAGAAGAAAGCATGGTTAGACTACTTGGCCTCTAGTAATGATAAGGATATGAGAGAGAAGATGAAAGAAAGATATAGGCTGCAAAAGTTCACACGAAAGCACTGATTGAGGAAGTGCGTGAAAGGTGTAGAATGAAAGCGGACGAAAGGTTGTCGCACAACTTTAAGGAGAACTCCAAACTCTTCTGGAAAGAGGTTGGAAGGACCCGAAGTGGTGCGACGGCCTTAAGAATAAACAAAGTGCTTTCGAGAACTAATGACGTCCTCTCAGAAAAATCGGAGGTCATGCAGCGATGGAGCGAATTTTATAGAGAAATGTATGCGTGTGAGGATCTTAGTGAGGGATCCGGGGATGACGCCGTGACTGGTACGCCAGACCCGGACCTCGATGACACTGAGGTCATCAGTATGAAAGAGACTGAACGTGCGATTCGAAGTTTGAAATGTGGTAAGGCTGCGGGACTAGACAGAGCTACTGCTGAAATGGTCAATTATGGTGGGCCTCGCGTCTGGGACAGCTTCCATCTGCTGTGCAATTTGTGCTGGCGGACGGGGGATGTCCCAGATGATTGGCGATCCGCAGTCATTGTGCCTTTATATTAAGGTAAAGGTTCACATTTTGACTGCGGGTGCTATTGGGCGATCAGCTTGACCAGTTTAGCAAGTAAAGTTTACTCGAAGGTTTTGACACGTAGGATACAAGAGAAATCGAAAAGATTTCTATGGGAGGCACAATGCGGATTTAGACCTGGAAGAGGTTGCACGGATCAAATGTTTTCTCTCCGCATGATCACGGAAAAGCTTCTGGCTGCTAACCAGAAGATTTTCTGTGCTTTTGTGGATCTTGAGAAAGCATTTGATAAGTTTGTAAGGAAGAAAATGTGGGAAATGTTGCCGGGGTATGGTGTGGATGGTCGATTGCTAAGGGCTGTGCAGTCTCTTTACTCCGAGTGGGCTTGCCAAGCCCACTCGGAGTGGCCACCTCAGGCCGACCCTACTCCACAGGCCAGCCAAAGGGTTCCTCTTTGTTCACCGAGGGTGACCAAGCCACGGCTACTAAGCTCCCCCGCCACGACAAGGCGGGAACCCGTTCGGGGGGGAATTGAAAATACCTGGTGTCCAATTAGGATACCATCTATGCTGCATTTTTATTTCCCTTTATCTCTACGTCCGAGTTTTACGTTTCTTTCACTTTATATGCTAATTGTAGGTTCAGAACGCACGGAGTTTATTCGTTACAAAATATATTAAAGTATTAGCTAAGTGAATTTAAAAAGGTTTCCAATTGCTCCTTATCTCACAGGTTTAAAATATATAACTTTTTTATTTCTGCAATGGACGAGCGTATAATTATTTATCTGATAAAAAATTATTTAAATATCATACGTATTTGCGGATTTTTTTATAATAATACAAATAACTAAAACTAAAAATTAAAACTATCACACACTTCTACTCCCCGCGGTATAGTGAAAAAAAAAACTGACTGCGATTCCGTGCTGAATGGCCTTTGAAAGAGAAAATCTTCTAGCCATCAGCGGCGATGTCAAGTCGCGGACATTAAATTGGAGTAATAAGCATCTAACCCACAAAAAGTACATGTTACATTTTTTTATTGAATAAGGGTGACAAACGAGCACACACTGCACCTGATGATAAGTGGATGCTGTAGCCCATATACATCTACATCTATCCTCAAATAAGAATCAAAATGCAGATTCGTTGTCACCTATGGGGAATAAGATGGAATGCCTCGTTTTCAGTAAAATTGGTATCCAGTGCTTTACGCTCACCATACGAAACACAGTAGCATTGAGCTACAATATATTGTTAAGGTTACCTACTTATCATTTTTGCATTCATGACAACTTAATAAAGTTTAATTGCCAAACATATTCTCTAGGGGATATTTGCCGTAGTTGCATGCTTCACAGACAGATTAGCAACCGGCAATTCGCCCGAACTCAATGATTCGAGGAGGCCTATTTTCAGCCGTGTACGGTGACGGACCGTAATATGCCGTGTACATAATGGTGAAGTTTATTTACGTCATTGCTACGTTATTATATTAAAATATCTCGTGACCTCTTTTAAGAAACATTATTAAAATTATTAAACTAACATCAGAGAGACTCTCACGTTTCTTCTCGTTCGCTTGTTCGCTTGTTAATTTATTAACTTGTCTTTGATCTTTTTAATCTGTGGAAATGACAAGATCTTTAATGACTTGCCTAAACTTAATTAATAAGTATAACAATGTGGACTTATTTCCAATTGGCATTCCCTCCAATCCAATCTTTGAGGAGGCATATATTCAGCAGTGTACATTGTTAGGGTTTAAAAAAGCAGAAGATTCCTCCCCTTCCAGGTTGGTGGTAGATTGAGCAAAGGCACATAAATCTTTTACGAAAAGTTACACAATAATGTCCTCCAGACTGAATTTCTTACTGACAGACAGTTTCAACGAAGACGGTGATTGGCGCGACCACAGAGTCACAGAGAACACTATTCCCTCACTCTCTTAGTCCGATGGCACAGCAAACCGATATGACTTGAGAGAGATCAGGCGCAGGATTTACGGCTTTTTTTATTACGGCACAAGGGTGCAACGTCGCCAACTTATTGATCCCGGGGTGCTACTAAGAATTTATTTACAGAAAAACTTATATAACCTAAATATAATATGAAGCATGCCATCTAAGTCCTCAGTGGTGACAACGCATGAGCCTTGAGTGTAGTATTGAGATGGTTGCAGGAGTCTAAGGGCTGCAGTCACATGCGTACTATAGGTACATTTGTTACTTTTTATGTTATATTTGTTATTTTAATATGTTTTTTTTTAGAATAATTATGTAAAAATGAAGAAAAATATTAAGTATAGGATCCATTACAACAACTTCGTACACATAAATATAGAAAGTCGTGAAATTACCTGCAATAAGACATTTAAAAAAGTTGAATTAATGTCATTCTACTTTACAGAACTTCGGTAATTACGAAAGTTAAAAGTAGTCATGGACAGAAGGTCGTTAGCAGGTGCTCTTTACAATATTATCATTTAAAAACTCCTGTATTTGTTCTTTCTAATTTAGAATAAAGAATAAGGAACCTCTCATTATTTTATTTATCCACGGCAGAGGGTAGCTGAAGCAGGAGATGGTTGAATGAAGATGTTACTGATCTTGCTGATAACAAGTAGAAATAATAAAAAAATGCGGTTGCCAAAACGCCCGCCTAGCGTGTCAACTATGGCAAAATCCTAAAACTGCATGTTTTTTTAAATTATATAGTCGTTATTAAGAAGTTGTGCCAAAAATTTCATAGCCGTAATTAACAAAACCAAACAAAAAATGGTGTTAGTTAATGAGATTTTTCGCTTCTCTTCTGGAGAATTATCCCATAAAATGTATTAAAAAAGAAATTCACCCTTCAAGTGGCAATACAGGAGATGAAAATTTTTATTGAAGTATTTAGACGATATACTTTAGTCCAAATAAAAGTTTAAAAAAGGTACTTTTAATAAAAAAGAATAGCCAAATTTAAGCAACTAAAAGAATGAAACTAATTTTTACGGATTATAACGCGTTTAATTTTAACTTTTTTAATTCCCGACATTTCGGATGCTTTACAGCACCCACGGGCACGGGAGGGACTGAGGTGTTTGAAGTTCCGATGTCGTAGTTAGTCCATCTACCTTCAGTTTTTTAATATTAATTTTGGTTCGATTTACACAGAATGAGCTTACAGTATCTTGAAGTCTAGCAGTGGTATACTTAGGTTTGGATTTAATTTTATTAATTATCCCAAGCAGATGACAGCACCCATCCATCTTCTCTATTGAAGTTATGATGTTGTTTTAATTTCAATAGCCACGCGAATCATCCTTGGTAGGAATCGGTGTTCTTTTGCAAAGATTTGTGGTTAATTAAATCTAGTGTAGTGGTAGGGACGATCTTGAACATGTTCACAAACTGCAGACTTCCCGGAACGTTGGTACTTCAAGTCAGCTATATGTTATTTTACGCGGGTTTACAGATCTTTTTGTTTGTACTATGTAAGAGAGACCTCTGTCATAATCAGGCGTGTACACTCCTGCATCTTATAGAAGAATATTATGACACTTGACGGATGGTAAAAATTGACTAAACTTCTTCGGCGGCTTCAAGTATGTTTTAATGGAAGCTCGCTTCATGATGTAGCCAACCTTGTCTGTGACTACTATGACGTCACAGGCAAGGTTTTCGTATGACTAAAACATCTAGGAAAGCCAAAGAATTGCTTGCCTCAACTCCATTGTGAATTATTTTATTTTAGAGTTTATGGAATTAAGGTGGTCTAAAAATGCAGTTACTTGGTCAGATGGTAAAATTGTATGGTTGCCTGTAAAATCTTGGATTTACAGGAGCAGTAAGAAGGGCTTTCTCCTCAAAGTCCATGAATATGTCGGCGACTACGGGAAATGCAGGTGAGCCCATCGCCACACCGTTTACTTGCTTGTAGAACTCTTCCTTTCACAATAGATAGCCAGATGTGAGGCAGTGTTTGAGTAATACTGCATATCTGTAAGCATGTTGTTATGTTCTGGCTCCCTAGTTACAATTAAGATGCAGTCTTCAATAAGTAAGCATGTGAATATTGACTGAACATCAAAACTGACCATAGTTTCATTATCGTCTAGATGTAGGTCTTTTATCTCACTTACAAAATTGTATGAATCATTTGTGTGTGCTCTGATATGTCCTCTCAGTAGTGATAGTATTTTTATCAAATGTTGAGCCAACTTATAAGTTGGTGAATCGATCTGGCTCACTATGGGACGTGGTGGAGCGTTTAGTTTGTGTGTTTTCAGTATCCAATACAAACTTGGTGGCTTAGCACATGATGGTATTGTTGAATTCACGTAAGATTTAATTTTCAAAGTATTTCTTTATTAAATCGGTAGTTATTTTAAGCGTATTAGTTGTAGGGTCTATTTTGACCTTTTTGTATGTACTTACGTCCGATAAAAGTTGTTGTATTTTGAAATTATACTCTGACGTGTCCATTATTACTGTAGGATTTCCTTTATCCGCGCGGAGAATCGTGAGCCCTGTTCTGTTGCGTAGGTTGTACAACGCTTTAACCTCGTCTTTGGGGAGATTTAGTTTCGGCGCCGAACTTCGACGTAACAAGGACAAAATGTCTTAACGTATGACCTCTAAATCATCATTACCGATATTATTCTTAAACAGACAAGGTAATTTCGTACGGGATTCTTTGCGGTGTTATTGCAAAATTTAAGCCCTTCGACAATACCTTTATTGTAAGTTCGTCCAGTATTTGTTTTGACAGATTATAGACCGTGCGTTCTTTATTGTTTGCGTCTATGGTCCACAGTTGCGTTTGGTTCCGTTGTTGTCATTGATGTTTGGCATTTGATTTGATTGTTAATTTTTGGTATTTTTCTATTTGTTTATTTTTGCATTCAATATATTTCAATATTTAACGTGTAAACGTCGGAAATTAAAAAGTTTAATTGAAAGCGATAAAATCCGTAAAAATTTGTTTCATTTAACGTGCAGTCTTTACGTAAATATAAGAAATCATTAAGAGTCTTTTTCTTTACGTGATAACTACGCAGAATTAATAACGAAAATGCTCTATATACTATCTGTTACCTGTTACCACGACAAATAACTTAAACAAAATTAAAGGTGAAGAAAACTTATTAAAAATCAACAAAATAAAGGTAAAGTAGTATGATAACATAGATATACAAACATAGGAAGCAAAAGTAAACGCAAGTAAGACGAAAGTGATGTTTCTTGAAAGACAAGAAAATAAAACGATGTGTGAAATAAGAATAGAATGGGAGTTGATTGAGCAAGTGAATGAGTTTGTGTATTTGGGATGTGTATTTAACAGGGACGATAGATATGATAAGGATATAGAACGACGAGTGAACGCAGTAAATAGAATTAATGGGGCTAAACCTCTATTGTGGGAGGTAACGAAAAGAAGAAGTTGCCAAAAAAAGAAATGTATAGCAATTCACAATGCTGTAATAGTCCCTACCTTAATGTATGGTAGTGAAAGTTAGGTGTGGCAGAAGAAGCAAGGGAGTATAATAAATGCTGTAGAAAGGCGGTCATTAAGGAGTCTATTAGAGCTGAATCTGAATGAAATGGGTGAGAAATTGTATGATAAGAGAAAAGTGTGGTTTGCTAGATGATATTATGACCAGGATTAAGAAAGAAATGCTTCGTTGGTTTGGTAATGTAGATAAAGAATGAACTAGGAAAGAATGAGACAGTAAATCTTTGTTGCAGAAGTGAACCATGTAGTCGGGAAGAGATGCCGTGGATGAAAGTTTATCGACCAAATTGACGATATATTGAAAATGGGCCAGATAAGAGTACCCTTTACCGACAAGGATTTATGCGTAGGTATATGTATGTAAAAAAGGCAAGAGGGGTGTGAGAATTGTGTCAAATGGAAGTCCGTAGTCTCTGCCTACCACTCCGGGTAATAGGCGTGAGTGTATATGTTTATGTCTAAATACCAAGGTTAAATTTAATAAAGGAGATTTAGTAAGAGTAATTAAAGCAGTTACTGGTATAGAACGGCAATCAAAAAAAGCTTGAGCTGAAATGTCAAGGGCCCTATAGGATAAAAAAAGTTATACCAAGTGATCGCTTTGTAATCGAGGACACTCCTCTATCAAAAAAGGGGAGGCGTTACGAGGCTATTGTGGCTATTGGCTCCAACTTGAGGGGGCCTTTCGAGGTTATCCACAGTCACTTTCTTCTTTCGTCACGTTGACAGTCAATTAACTCTATCGTACGATTTACTAACTTACAGAAGCCACTAACTATCGCTGGTTATAAGGTTAACACACAAAACGCACACGGAGTTTACAGTTTATTAAAGGTCACTACCGTTTCGCGTCGCAACAGTTAATTCTAGAATATTATAGGCCGCACTAGCTAATATTGCCTAATGCACTTATGCAGATTCTGAGTCAAACACAATGAGTCCCTGGGAAGCTCTCCAGCAGGAATGCGCGTCACAATGATAGACCGTATATTTACTGGCCGCGCCGAATTATTCCGAGTTCCCTAACAGAATAGACCGCGTGCTCACGTCAGCACCGATTAAAGACGACTGACTTTTCGCTCGCGACTCGTGCGCTCGTGCCACGCCCCAGCCGAAGTTCAAACCGGAATCGCGCCGAGCCGAGTGACATCTGGTGTCGACTCCGACATCAACGTTTTGCGCGAACAAACCCCCGTCCCGGACATAAGGATTTAGGTCCGCGAGCAAACCGGTCAGCGGGACAAGGTCGAGACTGCAAGTTGCAAGACCGAATCAACAACCAAACTAGGCCACCTTAGGCAACCCATCAGATCCTGCAACCCTAATCAACGCCTCAAAAGATAGCCCTAATGTGGCAAGCCGGAGGGTCAGCCTCCACTGGATGCCCCTCCTGGGCATTGCAGCACTTTAATAAGTCCGGTACTGGACAGAAGTCCGACGACCTCTTTCAAACACCTATCTGTGCCCCTATGATTAGTTCCGCAGTCCGACCGGATCAGCTCTGCAAACAGCGACGCTACACGAAGCTGCCCAGACAAATTTTGTGCCAGCAGTTGCTTCAGTGCAGAGCGCACCCACAAATTCCACATGAACGTCGTCTGTCGAGAGCCAAACGAAACGCACAGATAGTCCCTAGTATGAATTTTCAACAAGTAGGCCTAGCCAGGCCACCCACCATATTATCATTTACTAAAATAGTGCGGCAGCTGATTTCAATCTGATAATCTCCAAAACTAGCTAGCCTGTTAGGCAAGTAGTCCTATGCTCATATTTCAACTAATTTTTCAAAAGCATCAATGTTCAACTACAGAATTAATTCAACCAAATTAATCACCGATGCGCATAGGTCAACTTGCAAATTAAACAAAACAATAACGTAAGGGACAGCCCTACTTCTTCGCAAAGCAAAATGATTAAACACTATCATAAACATAAACATAATTTTTCATATAGTGCGCCATTCAATTTCAGATGAATTCAAATTTTCCTTTCAGCAAACAGACGCAACAATCAAATACAGTGATTAAATATATGTACAAAACACATGCAGTAGCATTTAAAGGAGTAGATTAAATTCAATTTTTTTAATTTAAACCGCTACAAATAGGAAAATTTCGCGGAAAGCCCAAAGCAATTTTTAATTTAATCCAAGTATTTTTTGACTAAGTGCTCGACCAAACCAAATCTAATACCCCTTGACAGCGTGATTCAACGCTCCAGAGGGGCCCTAATCTTCCCACCACCAAGGGGAGGCCACATGGCGTGAACCCGAGATCGCTAACAGTCGCCACTCGGGTTGTACGCCTTCACTGAGGCCGTCGGCAACAGAACATTTTGACAAGTGGACTGTTGACGGCTTAAGGCTCAGTGGAGGTGGCCGTAGTGGGAGCTAAGGCGGCAGCTAGCCAGGGCCACCTCCATCAAATGGGGAACAGTGGTACACCAGTCGCGGCCACTCAGCTAACGGGAGTGAGAAGGGTCCAGCGGACCGATGAGTGGCCATGAAGTTCCTCTCCACACGCTTAGGGGGGGTGATGACACCCCCGCCCCTGGGGGAATTACCCCCCGACTGGTCGGGGGAGGGACCCCTTTCAAACTTAGGGGCCTGATGGCTGGCCGGCGGGCGCCGAGAGTCGCCCGGCAGAGGGCGTGGCTGAGAGGAGACGTCGTTCGCACTCAGGCACAAAACGGCATGATGATTGCCCTGGCAATGCAGACAGGGCCGTCGATGCGGACAGTCTCGCTGGAGGTGCCCTCCCAGACATGACCAGCACCAGCGGCGCTCCTTGGCGATAGTTCGCCTCGCTGGAACCGGCTTACCTAATAATTTCGGGCACAACGTTACCCGGTGATCAGATGCTCGACAATAGGAGCAGGGGGGGGTTGACGACGACTTGCCTGGCGGGTTCAGCCTCTCACTGGGCACTTCTCGTAAGTCGTCAACGGTGCCCGCCGCGTTCTCGATCTGCCGGCACTGCTCCTCTAAAAACCGCAGCAGGTCATAGAAGGGCGGAATATAGGAGGCCTCGTCCCCGCCGTACCTTTCCTCAAAATGGATTCGAAGGTCGAGAGGTCGAGACGGGACAGCACTATGCGGAGCAACAAAAAGGCCCATTCGCCCACTGGTAAACCCAGCCGCCTCAACGTATTACAGGCCACCAAGACTGGATCCAACAGGTCCGGACGCAGTCTGGCCCGGTCACTAAGCAGCGGGAGGCTTACAAGCTGCTTAACATGCTCGTCTGCAATTCGCCGGATGTTGGCGTATCTTCTGGCTAGGAGGTCCCGAGCAGTCTGGTAGGCGTCGTCCGACAATTTCAAGTGGCCACGACGCCCAGGGCCTCCCCCTCCAGTGAGGCCAGGAGGTACGCCATCTTTTGTCTCGGGGTCAGGTCACTCCGGGCGTCCACTAGGCTGTCGAAAAGACCAACGAAGGTCCGCCATTCGGAAAGGACCCCGGAGAACTTTGGCAGGTCCAGAGTTGGGAGTCGTCCCAACAGCTCCGGCTGAAGCTGCTTCAGAGAGGACTCGGGCAGGTTACTCATCCGAGCTTCACGCGCCTCCTCGGCATACCTGCCTTCAGCCTCGATCAACTCGTCCGTGAGCCACAAGAACTGCTCATAGTCCGCAAAGCAAGAGTCCAAGACTCCCTTCTCCACATCCGAATCCTCGAGCTCAGCGTAAGCCTCCTCCACTGCGGCCCTTCGAGCATCCACCTGCTCGAACTGCTTCATCAAGTTATGGACCCTATCCGGTCGACCTATCAAAGCATGGGCGCTTGTGGCCCAGCGTAGCTCAGTCCGTAAACAACGGATCAGTAGCTTGGGCGATGTCATCACTATTAAATACAAATTACGACGCGGCTCGAGCACAAATTACAAAGATAACAAACAAAAAATACAACAAAAATTAACAGTTAATAAATGCAGTTTCTATCAAATCGCGTTGAATAGAAATTACACAAATACGAATTACTACGTATCAACCAAATACAAGTTAGCACAAAAGAAAAGGCACAAATCAAATTAACAAATAACAAATACTAGTGCGATCAAATCAAGTTAAATTCAAATTGCGTAAATACAATTACTACTCTTTAGTTCAAATACAACTTACAGTATAAACGAAGATACACATCACGGTCGATCAACAAAAAATGCCTAGCTCGGAAATCGAACCTTCGATAAGTAATCCACTACAACTATCCGACAACGATAATTAACCGATTACGTAAAAATAACCATCTACCTACATGACGTATATCTCTAGAAAACTCCCGCTTGCGCAACCTAGGGCGCGGCTTTTCAAATCTACCCACTAACCAAAAAAAGGCAAGCAACAAAGAACAAAGGAAAATAATTCTATTATTACGTACAAAAAAAAATATTTTTACGTATTACGGACGGGCGTGATTGTAAATACAAACTAACCCAATCAAACCAACGCTCCCTGCCACCAGAATTGTTTAATGTTTATCAAACACTATGTTCGGGATCGACCGGGAATCGAACCCGGAACCACGCTCTGCTACCAGTTTATTACGGCCTACGGCTGCTCCCTTAAAGGATCCAATCTTCAGGGGCCCATGAGCTGAAGACCTCCCGAACAGACGTAGGTCGGGCCTTAATGTGGCCACGTGGAAATTCCTAATTACATTAAAATATATGGGGGAGCGTTATACTACGGCCAGTCGACCGGAAGGAATTTGGATGAAGCTTACTTACCTATCCAAGGCGACTGGTCCCTCCGGAGTCGGTCAGGTCGCATGTGGTTGTGTAGTGCAAGGGAAAGAATGGTGATGTGGTGTGTATCTGGGTGTGACTGATGGTGATTGAGCCTAGAACTTGGCCGTCGGCAGCAGCCCGAGCGTCGACACCGCTCCAACTTGAGGGGGCCTTTCGAGGTTATCCACAGTCACTTTCTTCTTTCGTCACGTTGACAGTCAACTAACTCTATCGTACGTTTTGCGCGAACACTCCCCTTCCCTTGGGGGTCGTTTCCGATGCCGCAAAGAGGCCACTCAGACCAGAGCCAGTCCCATAGGTGGTGTTTAGTGGGTAGGCACTTCTTAGTGAGTCCCACATTACCACGCAGCCGACTGTCTGGTATGCTATGAGCATTCACCACCACCCTGTCCCGCTTCCGGAGGGTAGCCTTGGATTGGGCGCAAAAAGCAACAGTCGTGACGTTTAGACGCGTATTGTTAAATCTATGTAAGTGCTACTAAAATAGTGAAACGTTGACTGCAATTGTGATAAAGGGTCTCGGTATGTGATAAGTGATTATATGTCGTGAAGACTAAGGCCATATAAAATATATAGTTGTAATAGGACAAGTGTTTAATTTTATGTACATTTATTTTGTTCCTGTCCACTAGTTCGTTCAATATTTACAAAATTTATCTGAAAGTTATCATTCAACTTCTTTGAATGTATTATAAGCAATATATAATTCCAAATTTAATAAACGATATTTCTGCAATTATTTCTTGCAACGCGCTGGCTAGCATCAAATATAAACAACCGGTCCACAATAAACGAAGATATCGCATTCTATATATAAACTATATGTTTTGAAGTGCCTGATATTTTATATTAGCAGTTTTCATGCCAATATTAGTTTGCAAGTCGTGTCGGTATATTTAAAATCTTTTGTACTTCTTTGCCTTGAAGACTAAAGGTCGATTGAACAAATTACTGCAGTTTATTAAGAATATCTATGACAATGCAATTATGTCTTGACTATGACCTAGTATGCTCTCCCAGATCGTAACAGCTCAAGATCAATGCGTATTGTTTAATTTTTTAACTGTTATTACTATTTTTTGTTATTTTACTAGCGACCACTCCTCGCGTCACCTGGATGGGATCTATTAATGTGGCTGTGGCTTTCAGACTGAAAAACTGATATTTGGCATCACAAATAGGTACGGGTGTGGTGCCTACTCGGACGGACTTCTAGACAAAAAGAAACCTTACACCTAGCACCTTAAGTTTACACGTTTTAAATGCTCCCACTCTGAAAGTTAAATCTTATTTAGTCAAATAAAAAAACATTGCCTTGTAAACATCATGCTATATAAAGAAACCATTAGTGAACTTTATAAAAATTGCGTGCAGTGAAGTAGCAGCATAAGAGAATCCAATTCTAAATATATTAAAAATTAATTGCCAAAGAATCGCGTAATAAAATAAAATGGTGTGTCTTACCTAGTTTGAAGAGCACCTCCCGCCGTTCTCAAATGTGTACACTATTTCCGTTTGCACTAATCCTAGCACCACTACTGACACATAACTACACTATAAAAGACGCACCATTGTCGATAATACAGTACGTGTTTCGCCTCAAAACGAGACATTTTCAGATCGGCAGGGATGGTATATGGCTGTGTGAAGTTGGCTGCAGGTATTAGAAACCTGTGTCGCCTTTTGCGACACCCATAATAAAAGTCTAGGCGGCCTGTAAAAGGCGACTGTAATACGAATAGGGCAATAGGAATATTAAGTAATAAAAAAAATACGGTTGCCAACTTGCCTGCTAAGCGTGACAACTATGACATAAATATTCCCTACGAGGCAATGTTATATTTATCTTCATATATTTTCTACATTTCAGAACTTTAGCAGTTAAATTGTAAAAAGTGTAGGGCGAGTAAGCGAAGTGTAGGGTGATCCCCACTAGATGGAGTGACGACCTGGTAAAATTTAGATCGCAAGAAGTCGATGGATGCAGGTGGCTCAGTTCCGAGCTTTGTGGCATTCCTTTGCGGAGGCCTATATCCAGCAGTGGACTTTTACCAGTCTGTAATGATTGCATAAACAAAAAATTATATGTTATAAAGAAAGATAATTTAATATCAGACAGTTTTAATAGCGTTTTAATTTCGGGCCTATTCCCACAAATAAGATATACGCGAATGAATCTCATTTCGCAGAATTTATTATATTTTGTTATTTACAACTCGACTTCAAAGAACAAATATAATAACATCACTCTCTTTTTTTATAGGATAGGGCGCCAAACGGACACACAGTCCACCTACTGGTAAGTGGTTGCTGTGACCAATAGACATCAACATCTATCCTCGACTACGAATCAAATTGCAAATGCGTTGTAACCCGTGAGGACTAAGATGAAATGCCTCGTTTCCAGTAAATTGGGTATCCGGTTCTCTACACTCACCATACGAAACACTCCAGCGTTGAACTGCTATTTTACGCTGGTATTCTGTAAAAGCGTGGTCATTTCCCGATCGTGCTGACTCTTTCATGCTACAACTATACTACTAATATAGCAAATGCACCATGGTTCTAATACATCTACACATTAAGTGCTAAATGTTTTGTTCTCAGCCATTTTACTAATAAATCAAAACCTTGTTCGCTTTATTTGTAAAATATACCTTATAATTTCATTAATATCGTCAGATGTAGATATTTCTGCGCAGAAGCCAAATTGTACGCACGTTAGGAGATGCTATGCTTTTAAGTTTATTCTATAGAATAAACGTGACTAACGACCACACAGTCCACTTAATAGCAAGTGGATGCTGAGGCTTATAGACATTTACATCCATCCCTTTTATGTAATTATTTAACAAATCAGAACAACTTTAATTCTCTAATCGAGTTAGACCATTGTAATGTGATCAAAATAATGTAAGCAAGAAAATGATCCCACGGGTGTGTAAAAGTGAACTTGCTGCCACAGACGTGTAAAATTCAGCTTACGCGGCAATCCCCTCGCCGCTTGTGAACTGTAAGTGTGAACATTATATTTTCCCTCTATTCTGACAATATACCTGGCAGTGTCTTACGTGGAACATGTCTTAAACGCCTAAAAACCCACATTATTACACCATGAAAGTATTTTTACTTACTATTTAAGTGTAATTAAAACATGAAATGAAAAAAAAAGATTAAATCTTATTATCATGCAAAGATGGAAGTATGGAGCCGTTGAGTCGCTCTGATGTGTTGGCCGACTTTGGACTTACCCAGTTTAGTTATTTACTTACTTTCTCACACACTCTTCTCCCGATGTGATCACCATCAGACAAGTGGTAAATCTATACTTAAATTGCAGTTTTGAATAATTTTAGCACAAGCCATATACCAATATTTAAGAATAGATGTTATGTCTCAGTTGAGCAAATAATTCATAACTTTAATACCTTGTGACATGTGTTGAAAAAAATATCTCACTAATTTTGTATCAAAAGACAAACTGTATCCGTTAAATCGTAGACCACGTTTATGATTTGCACCGCAAAGTAAGTCTAAAGTGTTATCTGAATCGCCTGCTAGTAAAACGTGACTTTTACAGATATATTCAAAAAGAATTTGAGAGTACGATCCAACTGATTTTGCTCCATATCCGCACATATTCTTATATTCACATCCATGAAGATGAGCTAACCGGATATCTAAAAAAAACTTTAAGCATTTAACGCAAAATATTATGAATAAGAACAACGATAAATTGTAATGAAATGAAAAATCTTTACTTTTAGACGTAAGAAATAATTTTTTTTTTGGCCAATATGTATTTTAATTTACTACCGTCTCAAAACGAGGTTCATCAATAAACACCTGATATACAAGATTCAGTTATGACTGCAAACTCTAGTGTGTTTATTAGTAATCTACATACTGAAAGCAATTATGCTAATTATAAATATAATTGTAGATAACTTTCAGTAGTTAGACACATCTAGTAACAGCACGATGTAAGAGCGGCATTACAGTGGTTATAGCAATTCGCTATGTGTATAATCTTATGTTGTAGCCGCAATGCCGCTAAATGTACGTTGCGATATCTTACATACATATATCCGTGACATGACACATGTTGCGACTCTTCAACGAACTAGTAAGTACTTAATATCTTATGAATTTTCTATTCTATTTAGAGTGATAAGAGTAGCTAAATATATTTTGTAACTATTTTTTTTTCGATCCATTTCTCTGCCTTCTAGCATTGTTTCTGTGGCCTGTACCTGCGCTACATTGAATATAAACTGATAAAACATAAAATTTAAAAAATACATAATATAAACACTAACTCGTCCACATCACTTTCTCAGACTTGATATTTTGTCGGCATTAGGGTGTTAAACAGGTGCACAGTCCATCTCACCTATTGATATCGACATCTGTTATCTATGTACTATCAATCAAAATTCACTCGCGTTGTCTCAAATAATCTTTGGTTGTTGTCATTCTTATATATTGGGTTAGTATTCTGTAACATGAAAGGATGATGATGACGAGAAGCATCTAGTTGATACGGCTTAATTTATACACAGTATAATTTCTGTCACCATCAGGTGTATCATCATCATTCTGTATCAGGTGGACTGTATGACCTTTTGTGATTGTTCAAAGTCTAACGCTAGTATTTAGACACAATCTCGAGACTTAATTCAAACTACGCAATGTCTAAATTTGTATAAAATAATTTAGTCTACACTTATACTACGCCTTATAATCATAAATTTAATCCATAGTTCTAAAAGCAAATTTTAACTTCAAAGTTTAATTAAAACTTCAAAATGTCAAGATCAGAATAACATATTATTACCTCTGGTATTGGCATTTTTAAAGATTGTATAGTTAAGAGTAATTAAACTCAAAATTGTAGCAAAATACAAAAGGTCTTTAAAGGTCTATACACACTAAAACCTTTATTTCTATGTTCGTAACCATATCGGTACGTATAATAAAACATATTCTTTGGATATATTAATACCGTCCTTGACAAACACCGGAACATGTCAAGGCCGGACCGATGACGACATATGCGGTGACTGCGCGGCGTAGTAACCACGTATGCTTTTTTTATTATAGCATAAGGGTGACAAGCGAGTACACATTTCACCTGATAGTAAGTGGTTGTTGTGGCCCATAAACATCTACATCTATTGTCGTTTGTGATCAAAATTCAGATGCATTGTCAGCCGTGAGGACTGCGACAGTATGCTTCTTTTCCAGTATAAAGGGTCTCCAGTTCTCTACACTCACCAAACAAAACACAGCAGCATTAATCCGCTATTTTACGCTGGTATTTTTTGAGAACGTTGTCCTTTGACGGTTGAGCCGACCCATTCGTGCTACAACTATACAATTAATATAGCTGCAGCATGGCTCTACCACGTTTAAACTTACGGTTTTTTAAATATATTTTTTAAAGCCACCATTTAGTTACTTTTAAATATTAAAAATTTCAAAATGGCTGTATATTAAGAAGCTCAAGGTCGCTATGCTCTGGGTTCTTCTGAGTGATAAACTTATAAATGATAATGTTACGGCTAATGTTAGTATAAACAATCACCTTAAACTTTGTTAACACTGTATATTATATTTTAGTTTTATAGTATTTCTTTTTGCTCTTTATATTTGTGCCTTTGAGCTGTACAAACAAGTTTCTTTTTGTTTCTTTTTTAATTTTCTCACACAAAACCTACACGAGGATTTTTCCACATGACATTAAGAAAGTTATTACTAAGATAACAAATTGGAAAACAAAAAGCAGTTAGATCATAGTGTATCAATTTTTCATTATCGGATAATCCTCGATGATTAAAGGACCGTATTGATCTCCAACAATCACGCATCTGATATAATAAATTTTTATCAGACTTGAAATGTCCTCAAAGTTTGTTTCCAATATAATGATAATCCAGATGAAAAGCAATAGCAGAGATCAACTAATTAGTAATATGCTATTCACAGATACTAATACCAAGACATGTTAGGTTCGGGAACAACGAGGTTGGCGCGACCCCCGAGAAGGTGCGTCACTCAAAGCGCGTCTGTGCTTTCTGAAATGAAAGGTTAGACGACTAAGATTAAGGGTCCCTATGGAATTGTCCCGGTCTTGATGTCCGTCACTAGTGGACTTTAGTTAGGTTACTGGGTTCGACGCTACTTGTGCTCGTATGTCACCCTTGTTTTATAAATTGTCGGCGTCTACGTCCTAGAGCCGGGACTATGTGCAGTTTTCTCCTTCTTGATAGAATGATAGAACAAACTACAGAGTACGTGGTAAAGCGGCATTAAAAATTGCAACTAACAATATCATTTGTATCTCCGTGTACTGATCTTGAGGATTGAATTAAAGCTAGAGTGAGTATCGCGAATTGAAAACGAATCCAATTCAAAGCGGATAATTTTCTATCACAGCAGACGAACTCAACAGAGAGTAGCTAAGTGCACAGCACAGACACTTATAGTCTGTTGGGACAGTAATTCAACTAGTTCGGAGGGAGATAGGCGCAAGATCAACGGCTGAACATGCTTTCTGAGACATGGGAGTGAAACACCGCCAACTATCTGATTTTGGCTTGACCCGGGAATCGAACCCGGGATCTCATGATCAGCAACCGCATTTTCAACCACGAGACCAACGACGCAGTCAAGCCAGTCATTACATAAATTTCGAATATTCACTTTAAGATTCCATGAAAATTTGAACGGTATAAAAGCTGACACGCTTTTTATAGTGCAGCTCCTGTAGATTACATTTCATTCTTAGCGAGTATTTAGAGTCTATTGCACCTGATTATGCTTCGCTTAGAGGTAAAATATGTATAGTATATCGATGGTGGTGTATTTTTACTAGTCTAGTGGTGTTGGGATTAGTGGTTACGAGGATAGTGCACCCAATCGAGGAAGTGTTCTTCAAACTAGGTAAGACTCAGTAACCTCAGTCGCCCCCGTGACCATTAGTGCTGTAAAGCACCCCAAACGTTGGCAATTAAAAAATTAAATTGAACGCGATGCAATCCGTAAAAAACAATTTCATTTTGTTTGTAGTGTTTGTGTAAATAGAAGAAATCATTAAGTAAGATATTGTAAATGAATCCTATTTAAAAAGAGAAGTCCCGTTGGGTTTCTTGGGACAGAGGTTTTATCTAAGCCGGTGGTAGTAATGTGATTCTATTCTATTCTAAAGCCTTTTCCTTATGACTCAATACATTTTAATAATACCTTGCTGTATATATATATATATATATATATATATATATATATATATATATATATATATATATATATATTACTTTTTAGACTCGGCTTGTTGGTTTGTTTAGTTTATAAGAAACAAAATTTAATATATTAAAAAAAATCACACTAACATAAGTACCCAAAGTAGCAAATGCCCTCAAAACGATTGTAGCAAACATGTGAAAACTCTCCACGAAATTAGTTCTAAACCAAACAATGCCTTTCAAAATCATATTGACATTGTGCTCCTAAAGGTTCTTTACTTTGAGACTAATTTATTATATTGAACGTGAACGAAACAGATTGGGACAATTATTTTAATATGTGACTTTTAAATATTGCCTTAATTAAATAATGAGTTACTTTAAACTTAAGGGACAAAAAAAGCAATAAATATTATTTTTAAATATCAAAATAATGACGAAATGAAACTAAAAAATTCCAGAAGATTTTTTATTTTTAATTAAATTTCTTGAACAAATTGCCACTGTTTTGGGATTTTACTTTCTAGAACTTCATAGAATTTTCTATCAGCCACGAACACACTCCGGAATTTACCGACCTCAAAGGAAATCATCATCTCATCGGACTAAAATATCGTGAATATTGGTGAATAGGATACTTAAAAATTACCATAAACAGAAGGTTTACAGTCAAATTAAAGTGCACTAGCTTGTCATGAGCGTCTTCATAAATTGTGATTGTAAAGACCTTTTGAAGAGGCTCGATCCAAAAAATTCCAATTGAGGTCTTATAAGATATTTATAAAGCATTAGATTAGTTCCAGATTTTTTATATGGCTTACAAGTTCTCATAAGAAAACCGTAAATTTGAAAGGTTTTGTTGGTAATGTGGTTAATGTAGTACCTAAACAAAATGAAGCATAGATACTAAGAATATGCCAAGGTCATTGATAAGTGAGACGTTTTCAAGATGATTATTACAAATAGAATATGTGAATTTAATAATTTAGGCAGGCTAAGAATAAGGTAATTGGTGACGCGTGATTCAAAATTGGAATAAAGTGGACTATAATATTTAGTTGGAATTGGATTTTGTTGAAATTTGCAACCGACACATAAAACTGAAGGTACCTGCAGAACGCAGAACGCACCTGGAGAACGCCGTCAGCTTCACTCCTAGTTTTCTTGCGCGATTTAAACTTATTTTATACAATTCACGGCCGTGATTTTAAGCGTATGATTATTAAATAGATATACGAGTAGCGAGCATGACACAATATGCTTCCGCGTGCGGGCGTGTTTTTACTTAGACTTATTTTTCTACCCGGTTGTCGGTCGCAAGAAGGAATGAATGGAATGAATGAAAGGTATTATAGAGGAAATCTGATTCGTCAATAAGATAGACCAAAAACGCGGAATATTTTAATTTGAGAAGTGGCAGTAACAGTAATTTTTAAGAAGAATACAGTCATCCAATGTGTTTTTGTAATACGAGAAATTTTAAGGTCATCAGCATAGAGCAAGAACTGGGAATTTTTGGAAAAAGCCGATATATCGTTTAAAAAAATTGAAAATATAAAAGGACCCATTATTGAGCCCCGTGGAACGCCAGACGATAAACTTATTTCATCCGACGAGAATCCATTAATGACCACCTTTTGCTTCCTGTTTGTAACGTACGATGAAAACCATCGCAATAAGTTTCTGCGTATACAGTTATAAGCAATTTTTCGGTGGAGAATTTCGTGATCCATCTTATCGAAAGCCTTGCAAACATTAGAAATTAAGTCAATTTCAAAGCGCTTGTCCATATTATCAAAAACAATGTTAGCATATAAAACAAGATTATTATATATCTATCTATCTGTATTGACTAATACCGGATTTTTCAACAAAATTCTTTACTAACCCAACGATGGCAGTCAACCAATTCAACAGATTTCATTGGCAATGGTGATTTACGGTCGTCAAGTCCTGACTATTATTTACTGGCTTATTCTTTATGGATTAAATTAGAGCTAAGAACTTGATTTTTTACGTGATGGAGCCACATTGCAGCTATATTACGGTTGTAGTACGAATGAGTCAGTTCAACCGGGAAAGGACAACTATCTCACAGAATACCAGCGTGAAATAGCAGTTTAATGCTTCTGTGTTTCGTATGATGAGTGTAAAGAACGAGAGATCCTTTTTACTAAAAAGGAGGTATTACATCTTCGAGAAGTATCTCAGTGGTAACAATACTGTATTCTGATCCTTATCTGTGTCTATGAACCACAGCATCCACCTACCATCAGGTGGACTGTGTGCTTGTTTGTCACCCTTATTCTATACAAATAAAATAAAGTCTCACCTCAATTTGGATTCCTTTAAACGAGCCCTAGATCTGGAATCAAAACGTCCAATAGAAAAGTTTATTGACACAATAGACTAATTGCCCACACGTTTGGAGTTGGTATCAGAGGGACAAACCGTATGTGGTATTCAATGCTTGATGCGTCTATGGTCTTCTCTACTTGAAAGTGGTTGTAGTTAGCTATCCGTTATAGCGACGTACCATCAGGTGGACGGTCAGGTCATTAGTTATTCTAGTTAAGTAACAACCTATCTACGTCCCACTACTAAGCACACGCCACCTCCATTTATGGTAATTAAGTTAAATAGTATTAATTCCTCAGACATGCAGATTTCCTCATAATATTTCCCTTCACTGGCGCACACGTGGTAAGTCAGCACTTGAAACTTCAATTAACAATTTCATAGATCCCACTCGTATATGAAATTTACAGACATCACTCAGTCCCTGAGCTATGTTGTTTGTCACTTTAAAAATTACCCCAATGTCTCATTAATTTAATAACTAATCTCATTTTGTTTAACAGTAGAAAAAAGATCGAAAAGCTGTTATCGTAATTGGAAATACTATCTTATTAGGACAACATCTGTGCTGGATTTTTATTTCCCTTTTTGTCTGTGACCGGTTTGAACGATTCTTTTACTTTATATGCTAATTGTAGGTTCTGAACGTTCGGAGTTTAATTGTTACAAAATACATTAAAGTATTAACTAAGTGAATTTAAAAAGGATTCCACTTATCTTTAATTCACAGAATTAAAGTAAATAACGTTTACATTTCTGCAATAGACGAGCATATAATTATTTCTCTCATATTAAATTTACTAAAATATCATAAAAATATACGGAATTTTTATAATAATACAAGAAACTAAAACAAGACTAAACAAAACTAAAAATTAAGAATATCATACATTCTTACTGTTTAATGTGCCAATGAATTTCTAATTTTAATATAAATATATGTATACAAAAGAACCTAAATGGCGATACCTATATTTTAAAACGCGATATCATATTATTGTTTCTGACATGATAGATGTCCGCGACAATTTATGCAATATATTGAGTACATGTTTTAATTCGTTTAATACCTTTCTTACCAACTAAGGTTACCTACTAATACAGTAGGCGATTATACATAGTCCTTTGAGCCGGATTTATGGTTAGAAGTTGACGTCGACGGGTTTTCACCGCTGAGGATCTCTAGCTGCTGGCAACGGGAGATTTGTGATACAGTACACGGGAGTAGTGTTCCTTAGTCAACTTTTAACAAGGTAGCAGTTGATGCCCACCATTCTACCAACCTTGAATACTGCGGCTGCACATTTATTACAGGTCTCATATGAAATAGCAAAGGATTAGCCAAAGAGTAGTTTTGTTTCAAGAGGCATTAGTACTTACTCTTTGCTACCTACAGCGTTAGTTGACGTTAAGTCGGAAATTGAGTCAATCCATCAGTTGCGTGCTCTTCTTGATCCCGCATCTTATCTTTCATTTGTAACCAAATCTACTATTCAGTTATTAAAGTTAAAAAAGAGAGCAGTTTTAGAGAATCTATCTGGATTAGGAGGCGAACCATGCTTAGTCGCAAAATCAAATGCTGAAATTACACTATATTCATTTCACAATTCTAATTTAGCGATTAAGGTAGACGATTACATTTTGGAAAAATTGACGGGTATTGGATGAAATCAAACTTGCAGATCCGGAATTTAACATTCCTAATAAAATCGATAGTTTACTAGGATTTTTACGGCTATGTACTGCAGGAGGGGTTAAAAAAATGCCTTCAGGATCATTCATAGCCCAGGATACTGTTTTTGGGTGGGTACTAACTGGCCGGGAGTAGTCGGAATCCATATCGGGTCGTATGATATCTATGCACGTGCGAGCAGACGATCTTCTCAAATCGTTCTGGGAGAAAAAAGAAGAGCCTAAATCTGCAAAAAAGATTATTTCTAAGGATGAGCAAAGACGTGAGGAGTTCTTTGCGTCAACCACTAAACGCGATGACAGTAGTCGATACATCGTCAAGTTACCTTTTAAAGACAAATCACCAGCCTGTAAGAAGGGGAAATCAATAAAAGAAATAAATTCTATGACAAAATTAAATTTAAATTTGAATTGGAACAAGATGGTTCCCTTAATTTTCTAGACTTAACAATAACAAGAAAAGAATGGTCACATGTTTTCCAAATTTATTGAAAGCCAACTCATACCAACACGGTCATCCCCGCGTCATCGTGTCATCCGCGGCAACATAAAGTAGCTGCTTTTTATTGTTACATTAACCGTTTGTTCACTGTCCCATTAAGTAAAGGAAATTATTTAAAATAAACATAATATAATTTATTAAATAGCGGTCTCTAACGCATGCACCCTTAGGACTGACGAGAAGATCCTGGAGCTGGAAGAAGAGATAGACAAGTTGCGCTCTAATATCATAGGATTATCCGAGGTCCGAAGAGAGGGGGAGGACATGGTAATCCTCAAATCCAGCAACTTGTTCTATCACCGGGAGGGCGACCATCTGTCCCAAGGAGGTGTCGGAATTATCGTCCACAAGTTTCTCGTTAACAATGTTGTAAAGATTGGGAGTGTGTCGACGAGGGTTGCGTACCTTATACTGAGAATCACCAAACGGTATTCGCTGAAGGTCATACAGGTTTACGCACCAACCTCGGCACACACCGATGAAGAGGTGGAAGAAATGTATGAGGATATCTCTAGAGACATGCATTCCTCGAAAACCAAGTATACGGTGTTAATAGGGAAATTCAACGCAAAACTAGGCACAAGAGAGAACGGTGAGCTGAAAGTAGGGAAATTCGGAATAAGGCAACGGAACCCGAGGGGACAGTAGCTGGCCGAATTCATGGAGAAAGCGGAACTCTTTATGATGAACTCTTTCTTCCAGAAGAGGTCCCACAGAAAGTAGACCTGGTCGAGCCCCGACGGTTCGACAAAAATGAGATTGACTTCATTATGACGACCAGACGACAATTGTTCAGTGATGTCTGAGTGATCGCGAGGGTGAAAACCAGCAGCGATCGCCGAATGGTGAGAGGCACACTGAACCTAAACGTTAAGTACCGCGTACCCCTCGTTCTCTAATTCAAAGTCCGGAAATCATTCAGCTCGATCTACGAAACCGTTTTCAGTGCCTAGAAGATTGTAATGCAGTGGACGATATGAACGAGAAGCTCGTGGAAACCGTCATGCGGTCGGAGCTAAGTTTTGCAAGATCCGCCGCGTGTAAGTGTAAGTGTAAGTGTGAGTAACGATCCAAGAGCAGGTCTTATCCGATGATATCCCGGACGTCAGTCTGAGCGAGATTATAATGGCTCTCTAGCATCTTAAAAACGGCATGGCCCCAGGCGAGGATGGAATTACAGCGGAGCTTCTGAAAGCGGGTGGAAAATCGCTACTTGAAGTCCTTTCAGAAGTTCTTTAATTGCGTTCTCAATGATGGCATTACGCCGGAGGCGTGGAGCAGTAGTGCGGTGGTCTTGTTCTTCAGTAAAGATGACAACGCTCAAGAACTGCAGACCGATTTCCATTCTGAGCCGCGTCTACTTGCTATTTTCGAGAGTCATTACGAATCGTCTCGCGCGCTGACTTGACAACTTCCAGCCTCCCGAACAAGCCGATTTCCAAAAAGGCTTTAGCACCATAGACCACATACATACCCTTCAGCAACTTGTACAGAAGTCCGAGGAGTACAATTTTCTTCTAAGTCTGGCGTATGTGAACTATGAGAAAGCATTTGATTCCGTCGAAATCAGAGTACGAAACCTATCCAATTGCAGAGAGATGTAAGACAGGATGACGTCATCCCCAAAACTCTTCACCGCTGCGTTGGAAGACGTGTTCAAGCTTCTGGACTGGAAAGGATACGGTATTAACGTCAATGGTGAGTACATCACTCGTTTTCGATTTTCTGACGATATAGTCCTTCTGGGAGAATCTCTGGAGGATCTAAGCACTATGCTTAATGACCTCAATAGTGTTTCCCAACGGATAGGTCTTAAGATGAACATGTACAAAACAAAGATCATGTTTAATATCCATGTCACACCTATGCCGGTAGTGGTTGGGAGCACTAAGCTCGAAGTTGTTGATGAGTATGTTTACCTGGGACAAATAGTCCGTCTAGCTAAGTCCAACTTCGACCGAGAGGTCAATCGACGGATTCAAGTCGGTTGGGCAGCGTTCGGGAAATCACGGCACATCTTCTCGTCAGGTATACCTCAAAATCTGAAAACGAGACTGTACAACCAGTGCGTGTTGCCAGTGATGACCCACGGATCTGAGACGTTGTCTTTCACTGCTGGCCGTATGAGGAAGCTCGAGGTCGCTCAGCGAGCTAGGGAAAGAGTAGGCGTTTCACAGCGTGATAGACTTAGAAACGAGGATATCCGCAGTAGATCCAGAGTAACCGACATAGCCCAAAGAATTAGCATGCTTAAGTGATGATGGGCCGGCCATATAGCTCGAAGAACTGACAACCGATAGGAAAAATAGTTTCTCGAGTGGTGGCCTCGTACCGGCGAACGAAGTGTAGGGCGTCCCCCCACCAGATGGAGTGACGATCTGGTAAGATATGCAGGAAGTCGATGAATGCAGGTGGCTCCGGACCTTGCTTTTTGGCATTCCTTGGGAGAGGCCTATATTCAGCAGTGGACTTGTAAAGGGCTGTAATGGTGATGATGATGAGAGTTCTAAGAGCATTGTTGTTTTAGCCTATCGCCTATACAACCAATAAAATATAACCCAGTATTCCATTAGCCGCTTTTTACATCATATTAGGTGTTCAGCACTTAATATTGCAACGCACCAGCTCAGTGACTGCGTTATCAAAACTCACGCACACTAGTAGTTGTTGCTGAGTAATTTTAGTGTATAATGTAAAATTGTTGTTGTGTTAAGTTGTATAAATTGTAGCATATTATAAATAAACTCCTCTTTCAACGCTGGACGACGACTTCGTTATTATCGCCGTAACTCCTGGCAAGGTCTCCCTCTCACTGCGGCTAAGACATTTTTAGCAGTGAGAGAACCCCATCGCCTAAACCTGTCTGTCACCTTAGGTCTCATGGTGCAGACATCCCGCACTTATATAATTTATTTATGTATATTTTATGGTAGGGCTAGGGCAATAGGGACTGATAGTAATAGTCCCCTCCAGTAGCAAATAACAAAGTTGGCACATTCTTTCTTTCCTGTAATTAGAAGTTGTCCTATTATTTCTTCGAATTTAGAAAGAACAAATACGTGAGCTTTTTAATGATAAAGTTGTGAAAAGCACCTGCTCCCGAAATTCTACCCATGTCTTTTTTAATTTGGTCATTACTGAAGTTCTGTAAAGTAGGATGACTAGGATGACTGTTGCGTAATTTCACGACTTTTTATATTTATATGTACGAAGTTGTTGTAATGGATACCATACTTCATTTATATTTTTTAATAGTAACATAATTATTATAAATGAAACCAATATTTTTTTTAAACTGAAGTGACTAATTAACTACCAGTTCACAAGTCAAGAAACTCATAGTAGCAGCTTGGAATCAGGAATCTGGCTATGCTTCACCCGCGAGACTCGGAAAGCACGTAAAGCCATCGATCCTGCGCCTGATTTTTCTGCAGTCGTGTTGTTTTGCCGGCTCATCGGACTGTGAGAAGGAGGGAATAGACTGTGCACCCTTGTGAGCACGAGGCGCCGTCTTCGTTGAAAGAGATTTAGGCTGGAGGACATTATTGTGTGACTTTTCGTAAAATATTTATCTATCTCTGCTCAATCTACCATTAACATTGATGGGGGAGAATCGTCTTCTACTTTTTTACAGCCTATCAATGTCCACTGCTGAATATAGGACTCCCCAAATATTGGAGTGGAGAGAATGCTAATTGAAAATAGGGGACCCTTGTTGTATTTATTAATTAGGCTTAGGCAAATAATTAAAGATCTTGTTATTTCAACAGATTTCAAAGATCAAAGACAAGTTAACAAATTAACGAGCGGCTGACTAGAAGTAACGTGAGAGTCTCTCTAGTTTTATAAGTTTAAATATATATATTCGTGCTACAACCATAACATAGCTGCAACGTGGCTCTACTACCTATATATATATTATATATAAAGTAATAAAACCATTAATAAAACTATAGTAAAGAGTATAAGTTTAAAAATTATTAATAAAATAAAATATGGAACTGTGCGGGATTGCACCGAACTTGGTTCTCTTTTCACCTTTATGTTTTTAGGGAGACATGACTAATTTTTCTAAAAAGTTTTTTTTTTTTTTATAGGAGAGGGGGCAAACGAGCATGCGGCTCACCTGATGGTAAGTGACTACCGCCGCCCATGAACAACCGCAACACCAGGGGAATTGCAGATGCGTTGCCGGCCTTTTAAAAAGGAGTAGGCTCTTTTCTTGAAGGTCCCTAAGTCGTATCGGTCCGGAAAAATCGCTGGTGGTAAACTATTCCACAAGGAAGTTGTGCGAGGAAGAAAACATCTTCTAAATCGCACAGTGGTGGACCGCCAATCATCCAGATGGTGTGGATGGTATCGGGAGTTCTGCCGCGATGTGCGTTCGTGAAATTTGGCGGCTGGGATTAATCCGAACAATTCCTCAGAGCACTCCCATGGTAAATGCGAAAGAAAATGCTAAGAGATGCAACATCTCTTCGCAGTGCCAATGAGTCGAGCCGATCGGAAAGGACTTGGTCGTCGACGATTCGAGCCGCTCTGCGCTGGATGCGGTCAAGTGGAAGAAGCTGGCACTGGGGAGCCCCAGCCCAGAGATGGGAACAGTATTCCATGTGAGACCGAACCTGCGCCTTGTAAAGTTGCAGGCGTTGAGCCGGCATGAAATACTGTCCCGCTCTGCTGAGTACGCCAAGCTTTTTAGAGGCCAATTTGGCCTTCGCTTCCAAGTGACCACGAAACTGCACGCTACTCGATATGTCAACGCCGAGGATTCCGATACTGGCTGAGGCAACAAGGGGAGTACCTTGAAACTGAGGAAATACGACAAAGGGGTTCTTTTTAGCGGTAAACGCGCAAACTTGTGTCTTCTGAGGATTAAACTGGACTAGATTTAGTCGCCCCCAATCCGAGACTTTGTCCAGCAAAGACTCGACTTCAGACACAAGTTTGTTCCGGTACTCGGTGACGTTTTCCCGAGAAATATTGGCACGGCCGGTGTATAGAGCATCACCAGTGCTGTCATCTGCATAGCAATGAATGCTATCAGCTTGCAACATATCATTGATATGCAGAAGAAACAGCGTTGGTGATAGCACGCAGCCTTGTGGAACACCAGCGTTAATAGGCTTGTAGTCGGAGCATGCACCGTCTACAACGACCTTGATGCTCCGATCTGCAAGAAAGCTGGTGATCCAATTGCATAATTTCTCGGGAAGCCCATAGGAAGGGAGCTTCGAAAGAAGCGCTTTGTTCCAAACCCGATCGAAGGCCTTCGCAATGTCCAAACTAACGGCCAATGCCTCCCCCTTGGACTCTACTGCCAACGCCCATCTATGAGTTAAGTAGACCAGAAGATCACCAGCTGATCGACCCCGACGAAAACCGTACTGGCGGTCACTAATCAGCTGGTGATCCTCAAGGTACCGCATGAGGTGGCAGTTTACAACGGATTCCATTATTTTGGAGAACAAGGGGGTGATGGCGATAGGCCTGTAGTTGGACGGATCTGAGCGGTCGCCTTTTTTAGGGATCGGGTGGACAAAAGCTGTCTTCCATGATTTCGGGACTACGCCTAGGGAGTAGGAGTACCGGAAAAGACGCGTTAGAACCGGTGCCAACTCCGGAGCACACGTCCTCAGCACAATTGGGGGGATTCCGTCAGGCCCACTCGACTTGTGGATGTCAAGGGAGAGGAGTGCTCTGCGAACCGAGCGCTGTGAGAATCGCACATCCGGCATGGAGCACTCACACCGCGGGATGGTCGGCGGTGTGTTCCCCCCGTCATCAACAGTCGAGTTGGACGCAAAAAGGGAGCCTAAAAGGTCGGCCTTCTCTTTTGCGTCGTGGCCAGTGAGTCGTCCTCCCTGTGCAGAGATGGTAGTGATGGCTTACAGAAATTCCTTTGGACAGCCTTGGCGAGAGACCAGAATGCACGGGTTCCCGAAGGAAGGCGTACTAGTTTCTCGCCAATTCTGCCTATGTGCTCTGACTTTGCCTTGGCAATAACTCTTTTGAAGGACCTGGAGGCGAAGTTATACTTCTTTTTGAGTGTGCTGGTGTTTACATCCCGAGTCACCGAAGCCGCAGCCCAGGCTTGATAACACTCCTGCTTACTGCGTAATGCAGTCTTACAGGAGCGACCAAACCAAGGCTGAGATCTGCCTCCGATGGGTACCACAGATGATGGAATAAATAGTTCCATTCCCTGTAGCACTACATCAGTGACAGAGTCAGCAACAGCGCTGGGATCATCCGGCGAGAAGCAAACCCGCCCCCATGGGTAGGAAGCAAAGAAAGACCGCATTCCGTCCCAATCCGCCGACCTGTAATGCCAAACACGGCGGCAACCTGCAGAACGCAACCGCGAGGGGAGCGTGAGTGGCACCACACTCCGGATCAGACAATGGTCCGAAGAGCCAAGAGGGGCATCGACGGAAACCTGATATCCGTCCGGATGAGAGGTCAGCAGAAGGTCCAACAGGGAAGGTGTATGATCCTCAACATCTGGAATCCGCGTAGGCGATGTAACCAGTTGTGTCAGACCATATGCCAAGGCAAAGTCATAAACAGATCTTCCCGCATGATCGGTTAAACGTGAACCGAGCCATTCGGCGTGGTGGGCGTTAAAATCGCCAAGGATCACGATCTCTGCGGATGGGACCTGTTGTAGCAAGGAATCTGTAGCCATTTGGACGTGGTCGATGAGTCGCTCTGTTTCGGCATTACCGCTATGGGACCTATAGAGGCACACGTAGACGCGCGGATGGTCGTCGCTGTCTACGCGTAGCCAAAGGATGGACAGGTCCGAACCTTCAAGACTGCCGAGGCATCGAGAACAGATGTCCTCTCTGACATACAACTCCAGCCCGAGGCACAAAGGAGTGCTCCAATTTGTACCCCGGGTAGGAGAGATACGAAGTATCAGCCGGAGAGGACACCTGCGTCTCGGTCAGAAAGAGCAAGGCCGGCTTCGCCGTCTCAAGATGGTAGTGGACGGCGTTTAGGTTCGAGTGAAGTCCCCTGATGTTGCAGAAATTCACGGATAGCGTGGCAGGGGTCGCCTTGGTCTTGTTGCTCAGTTTGCCCCGAGCAGTTATTGTGTTGAGCGGAATTTTGCCCCCCCCAGAATACGCGGGGCAGCCTGAGCACCCACGCTCAGGAGTGGAATAGCATGGTCGTGGATGCTCAGCGAGGGATTCTCCAGGGGTACTGGTACCCTCCTGGGGTAGTTTATGACGTAATTCCGCTACCATGTTGATGGGGGGGGGGGGGGGGGGGGAATTGGGCATCCGGTCACCTGCACTCACCAGACGAAACCCGGAAGCAGAGCTTCCACTTCACGCCGGTATTCTGTGAGGTCGTGGTACTAACCCGGCTCGAGCCGGCCCATACGTGCAACAGCAAAAGCTGCTGCAAGGCTCTACCACCGTTAAATATTTTATATTACTTATACTAAATAAATACCTTCTTTTGTCTATATTAGCATGGGTGAAACTAAATTAATATTAAAAATAAATATATCTTTAATTTTTTTAATATTATTTTAGTTTTATTACTTTTCATTCATTTCTACTTTTTATCATTTTTATAATGTCTCATATCCAAATATATGTTTGGCGACTGCTTGTGAATTTTAAGAAAGGACATTCATTAGCAGCATATCAATCTTACGGTTATTCCACCATGACATAATGTTAAATCGGTTACATCCTTTAATTTATTTATTTATGACAGCCTGATAAAGTTTTACTACCAAACATATGCTCAAGGAAGATATTTGCTATAGTTGCACGCTTGACAGACATATTGGGTTATTACGTTTACCCACCCTTGGTTGGATACTCGGAAACGCGTGTTCATCTCCGATTATCCACCCTGGACGGAGTGGATAGTCGGAATCCACTTTTATTTATTCCTCCGAATTTTTACCCCAAGTACAGTTTAACTAATACACTCCAATTATTTTTTTATTTTGAATACCCACAAACTTAAACAAATATTATATAAAGTATTGCCTTACGTGTTGCATTAAAATCAAATTAAACTTCTTCTTTCTAAGTGATATTATTAGGTAATTTATAAATTCTGCACTATGCCCAGGAAATTAACAACCCTAATTTCAAATGGTTTTAAAAATATTATTTCGCAAACATCCGCTCTCTAAAATAAAATGATGTGTCTTACCTAGTATGAAGAGCACCTCCCGCCCTCCCTCAATTGCAAAATCCCAACACCACTACTCCCAACACCACTACACTAGGAAGAACACACCACTGACGACAATACAAAATCCCAGCACCACTACTCCCAACAGCACTACACTAGGAAAGACACACCACTGACGACAATATAAAATCCCACCACCACTACTCCCAACGGCACTACACTAGGAAAGACACACCACTGACGACAATACTCTCATCACACACACAATCAAACACCAATTTCATTATTGATTAGACGTAATTTGATATCCTGGATTATTTCGTTAGTTATAATGTACATTTGCAATTGTTTTCCAAATTTCCTTGCAACAGATATGTAAGCTATAAACTGCGCATTTTTTCAAGCATTCAGAAAGCGTTACTTTTGAATATTAACTTCATTTTAAATTGTTTATGCCAAGATCCCAAGGAATATAACCCAAGAAATATGTACATATTTTTATAGGTATGCTAGTGTCTATTAAGTATTTTGGACTAGTTTTTATCATGTTTCTACAAATGACACAGCCGAAGGCGAAAATCGGAAGGAAAAAATAATATTCAAATTCCAATTATCCACCCTGTCTGGGGTAGACAGATGAACACGTGTTTCCGTGTATTCATTAATTTTATTATATTAAAATATCTCTTACTAAAGAAACGTAATTAAAATTATTAAACTAACATCAGAGAAACTCTCACGTTACTTATCGTCAGCCGCTCGTTAATTTGTTAACTTTCTTTGATCTTTGAAATCTGTTGAAATAACAAGATCTTAAATATTTGCCTAAACTTAATTAATAAATACAACAAGGGTCCCCTATTTTCAATTAGCATTCCCTCCACTCCTAGGCTGTAAAAAAGTAGAAGACAATTCTCTCCAATCAATGTTGATGGTAGATTGAGCAGAGTTAGATAAATATTTTACGAAAAGTCACACAATAATATCCTCCAGCCTAAATCTCTTTCAACGAAGACGGCGCCTCGTGCTCACAAGGGTGCACAGTCTATTCCCTCCTTCTCACAGTCCGATGAGCCGGCAAAACAATACGATTGGAGAAAAATCAGGCGCAGAATCGACGGCTTTACGTGCTTTCCGAGTGTCGAGGGTGAAGCATAACCAGATTCCTGATTCCAAGCTGCTACTATGAGTTTCTTGACTTGTGAACTGTTATTTAATTAGTCACTTCAGTTTGAAAAAAAAATTTGGTTTCATTTATAATAATTATCTTACTATTAAAAAATATAAATTAAATATGGTATCCATTACAACAACTACGTACATATAAATATAAAAAGTCGTGAAATTACCCTAACAATAAGATATTTAGGAAAGTTGAATTAATATCATCCTACTTTACAGAACTTCAGTAATGACCAAAATTAAAAGAAGTCGTGGGAAAATTAAAAGAAGGGAAGTTCGGCAGCAGGTGCTTTTCACACTTTTATCATTGAAAGCTCACATATTTTTTTTCTAAATTCCAATAAAAAATAGGACAACTTCTTATTACAAGAAAGAAAGAATGTGCCAACTTTGTTACTTGCTACTGGAGGGGACTATTACTATCAGTCCCTAATACCCTAGCCCTACCATAAAATATACATAAATAAATTATATAAGTGTGGGATGTCTGCACCATGAGACCTAAGGTGACAGACAGGTTTAGGCGATGGGGTTCTCTCACTGGCAGGCAAGCATAATCACAAGACTGTTCATAGATTCTGATGGCTAAAAGTGTCTTAGCCGCAGTGAGAGGGAGACCTTGCCAGGAGTCACGGCGATAATAACGAAGTCGTCATCCAGCGTTGAAATAGGAGTTTATTTATAATATGCTACAATTTATACAACTTAATACAAAAACAATTTTACATTATACACTAAGATTACTCAGCTACAACTACTAGAGTGCGTGAGTTTTGATAACGCGGTCACTGAGCTGGTGCGTTGCAATATTAAGTGCTGAACACCTAATATGATGTAAAAAGCGGCTAATGGAATACTGGGTTATATTTTATTGGTTGTATATGCGATAGGCTAAAACAACAATGCTCTTAGAACTCTCATCATCATCACCATTACAGCCCTTCACAAGTCCACTGCTGTATATAGGCCTCTCCCAAGGAATGCCAAAAAGCACGGTCCGGAACCACATGCATTCATCGACTTTCTGCATATCTTACCAGATCGTCACTCCATCTGGTGGGGGGACGCCCTACACTTCGTCCGCCGGTACGAGGCCACAACACGAGAAAATTTATTTCCCTATCGGTTGTCGGTTCTTCGAGCTATATGGCCGGCCCATCGCCACTTCATCATACTAATTCTTTGGGCTATGTCGGTTACTCTGGATCTACTGCGGATATCCTCGTTGTTAAGTCTATCACGCTGTGAAACGCCTACCCTTTCCCTAGCTCGCTGAGTGACTTTGAGCTTCCTCATACGGCCAGCAGTGAAGGACCACGCCTCAGTTCCGTAGGTCATCACTGGCTACACGCACTGGTTGTACAGTCTCGTTTTCAAGTTTTGAGGTATACTTAACGAGAAAATGTGCCGCAATTTCCCGAACGCTGCCCAACCGACTTGAATCCGTCGATTGATCACTCGGTCGAATTTGGACTTAGCTAGTCGGACTATTTGTCCCAGGTAAACATACTCGTCAAGAACTTCGAGCTTAGTGCTACTAGCTTAGCCAACCACTACCGGCATAGATATGACATGGATATTAAACAAGATCTTTGTTTTATACATGTTCATCTTAAGACCTATCCGTTGGGAAATACTATTGAGGTCATTGAGCATAGTGCTTAGGTCTTCCAGTGATTCTGCCATAAGGACTATATCGTCGGCATATCAAAGGTGAGTGATGTACTCGCCATTGATGTTGATACCGTATCCTTTCCAGTCCAGAAGCTTAAAAACATCTTCCAATGCAGCGGTGAAGAGTTTCGGGGATTACGTCACCCTGTCTTACATCTCTCTGCAATTGGATAGGATTCGTACTCTGGTTTTGTACTCGGATAGCCATCGTAGCCCTACTGTACAAACACATCAGCACTTCGATATACCAGTAGTCAACTTGGCATCGATGAAGGGACTGCAGCACCGCTCAAATTTTGACGGAATCAAAGGCTTTCTCATAGTCCACATACGCCAGAAATAGTGGAAAATTGTACTCCTCGGACTTCTGTACAAGTTGCCGAAGGGTATGTATGTGGTCTATGGTGCTAAAGCCTTTTTGGAAACCGGCTTTTTCGGGAGGCTGGAAGACGTTAAGTCTGCGCGCGAGATGATTCGTAATGACTCTCGAAAATAGCAAGCAGACGCGGCTCAGAATAGAAATCGGTCTGCAGTTCTTGAGCGTTGTCATCTTTCCTGAAGAATAAGACCACCGCAATTCAGCTCCACGCCTCCGGCGTAATGCCATTATTGAGAACGCAATTAAAGAACTTCTGAAAGGACTTCAAGTAGCGGTTTTCCACCCGCTTTCAGAAGCTCCGCTGTAATTCCATCCTCGCTTGGGGCCTTGCCGTTTTTAAGGTGCTAGAGAGCCATTATAATCTCGCTCAGACTGACGTCCAATCGCAGTTGCGATCTGCAACTTGCCGCCATGTTTGGCCCTATAGGTCAGCTGATTGGGACGGGATGCGGTCTTTTTTTGCATCCTACCCTTGGGGGCGGGTTTGCTTCTCGCCAGAAGATCCCAGCGTTTTTGCCGATTCTGTTGCTGATGTGGTACTTCAGGGTATGGAACTTTTTATTCCATCCTCTGTGTTGTCCATCAGAGGCAGATCCCAGCCATGGTTTGGTCGCTCCTGTAAAATAGCATCACGCTATAAGCAGGAGTGCTACCGGGCCTGGGCTGACGCATCAACGTCTCGGGATGTAAACACCAGCGCACTTCAAAAGAAGTATGATTCCGCCTCCAGGTCCTTCAAAAGCGTTATTGCCAAGGCATGGTCTGAGCACATCGGCAGAATTGGCGAGAAGCTAGTTCGCCTTCCTTCGGGAACCCGTGCATTCTGGTTTCTCGCCAAGGCTGTCCAAGGGAACTTCTATCAGCCATCTCTTCCATCTCTGCACAGAGAGGACGACTCTCTGGCCCATGCCGCAATTGAGAAAGCCAACAGATCGGCTTTCTCCTTTTGCTCTCTTTTTGCGTGCAACTCGACTCTAGATAACGGGGGGAACACACCGCCGACCATGCCTTGATGTGAGTGCTCCATGCCGGATGTACGGTTTACACAGCGCTCGGTTCGTAAAGCACTCTTCTCCCTGGACCTCAGCAAGTTGAGTGGGCTCGATGTTCCACGTTCACATGTCGGATTGTTCATGGGCGGCGGTTGTCACTTACCATCAGGTGAGCCGCATGCTCGTTTGCCCCTCTTCTATAAAAAAAAACCTCTTCATCGTGGTGTGCCGTGGTTGGTGCGTAAACCTGTATGACCTTCAGCGAATGCCGTTTAGTGATTCTCAGTATAAGGTATGCAACCCTCATCGACACACTCCCAATCTTTACAACATTGTTAACGAGAGACTTGTGGACGATAATTCCGACACCTCCTTGGGACAGATGGTCGCCCTCCCGGTGATATAACAAGTTGCTGGATTTGAGGATAACCATGTCCTCCCCCTCTTCTCGAACCTCGGATAATCCTATGATATTAGAGCGCAACTTGTTTATCTCTTCTTCCAGCTCCAAGATCTTCTCGTCAGTCCTCAGGGTGCGTGCGTTATAAGTTGCCAGGTCGAGTCGTCGTAGGTGGCAACCGAACCTCCACCGGAGATTTTTAGCACCTTCTGCCCCGCCGTTACCATGGTCGTCACCGTAGCCAGGAATAGCGGGGCCGCCGGGGACTGGGGGCCGTATTTTTGTAACTTTTATCATGGGGTATTTTGCCATAGTTAGCACGCTTGGCGAGCGAGTTGGCAACTGCAGTTTTTTATTGTTGTTTGCTGTTCAAGATCAGAAAGATGCTGCAGCCCATCCTCTGCCTGAGTTTCCCTCTGTCGCCTTTTACGGCACCCACGGGAATATATGGGGTAGTGAGTATTCTTACCCGCCAATACGTGGGGAACTCTTACCTCTTACTCTTACCTTTATCCGATAAAAAAACATTAATTCATTACAGGCTGTCAAAGTCTATCAAGGGTATGTGTAAGGAAAATACTGCTGACCATCTCCAGTTAAAATCCAAATCCATTAAAGTGGTGTTCATTTTTTATAGGATAGGGTGACAAACGAGCACACAGTCCACCTGATGGTAAGTGGTTGCTGTGGCCCATAAACATCTACATTTCTCCTCGTTTGCGAATCAAAATGCGGATGTGTTGTCACCCGTGAGGACTAAGATGGAGTGCCTCTTTTCCAGTAAAAAGGGTATCCCGTTCTCTACACTTATCATACGAAACACAGCAGTGTTAAGCTGCTATTTAACGCTGGTATTCTGTGAGAGCGTGGTCCTTCCCCGGTCGAGCCGACCCATTCTTCCTACAACTATACTACCAATATAGCTGCAGCATAGCTCTGCCACGTAAAAATCATTCAATAAATCCTGCTAATCATAATCCACTGATAAACATAACCCTCCACATAAATTACCTCATATCACATCACGTTTTGCAAGCGGGTTGGCAACCGTAATTTTTTATTTTCAAGTTGTAGTTAGGAAATATTGCCAAAAATATAATTGCCTTAGTTAACACCTAGTAGTTAAAAGTTAGGTTAACCCTAGAAAAATAATCAACGCGTCTGCGACGTAAACGACACACAAAAATCCCTCTCTTTTTTATTTCGCAACGTACTGCACTGTCTCTCTCAGTTAACTGATTTGTCGGGCAGAGCTTACGCGTGATGGTGGTGTCAATACTGTAAGTACAATAATTACATAGAAACATATATGGCGTAGGTCCGACAGACGTGTGATTATCTTGTGTAACTTTTAGTACTTCTTGCCAGGTGTATTTAATGTTTATCAATGATATTTATATTTTTAGGTAAGTTTGGTATACTTAACTGCAATTATTGAACGCAGCATACATGTCTAGTTAGATTGAGGCAACATTAGAGAAACTAATCGAAGAACCGTGAAGAACTGTACATGGGACCTATAGAAATATTACGTGTAACTTCTGGTTTCACGTCTGTTCCAGTAGCTAAGAGCTTGCTAAGGGAACCCTACAAACTGACACTAATAGGTACCATACACTCAAATAAGCGAAAAGGCCCAGAAGAACTAAAAAAGGCACCTATTACACCCACCGGATGGATTTTACCATCTTTATTTTTCCAAGTGCAGTTCACCCAAAATAATATGATTTTAAAACAAAGAGTTTTAGAATCGCTCAACACCTAATTGGATCCAAGCAAATTTAAATTGGTTTACATATGCTATCGATCTTGTTAGATGTTACTTGTTACCGCAGTTAGTTCAAGTTGATCAATCACAATCCGGATAGCAATTTTCGCCCATCCTGGGTCCGGTCTGCTCCGACCTAATGCAATAAACGGGATTACATGTGCTCTCACTTCGAACAATGAAAGGGGAATGCCCAATTCTGGCCATGAAACGCCCAACAATTTGCAATTGTTAAAAAAATACATCTTTTTTGTTGTAATTAATCGCGGTATTTATGTATCCTAAAAAGATTGCAATATTTTTGCACAAAAAAAGTACCGAAAAGATAAAAATGTCATTAGTTTGTGGATAAAATAAAAAGTGTTGCCAATCACAAATCTCGTTAAAAAGTCGATTCTGTTTTTCAATCGATTTTTATCGTGTCATTATTATAATGGTAATATTATTTTTCGATAATTATTATGATGTTATGATAATTAAACAAGCGAATTGCTAGTTGATTTACCATGAACTGTTTAGACCATAACAAAAACGCTACTGCACATTTTGACTGTTATTCTTATCTGTTCTTAAAAATACATTTAAAATGGAATTTAAATAAATGAAACAAAACATATTTTATAAAGCGTGCAGAACTTAAAGCGAATCAAAGATTATTCTTTTTTATGAAATTATAAATCGAATAAAAATCGCTATCTATTTATAGATTTTATGTCTGTTAATTGGCAATATCGGATCTGACAGCTCACAAGTCGAATTCCTTTGCATTTGTGTTATTTTGTTTGTTTTCTCGCGAACTTGCTATCTAAGCAACGAATAAGCTTTCTAAATGGACTCCGATAATTCTTCTCACCCTATTGACCACGGCCTGAAAATGGATCCCGCTTCCAATTCTAACGATAACCTCTGCACGAACTTGGACTCGATGTCCACTGTTAAGGATGACTCCAGCTTTCACACCGGCCAGAATTCTTCCCAGCTCTCAGTAACTCATTCAAGAGGACATTTACGCTGTGTCAATTTTGGTTTAAATGTCACGAAAATACGAAGTCATTTGTTAAAAAACTGTTCTTGTGAAAATAAAAACCTTTATATCTTAAAAAACCGGACTTTTTTTAAACCAATTCCTTAACCATTTCATTCTTTTGATTGCATATTATCATTTCCATATACTTATATATGTGGGCTCCCATGGCCGAAGTGTCTATGAACGGTGGGCATTCCCCTTTTACGGTGCACGGACTCATGAGATTGAATATTCTTGTTAGATAAAGCGAATAATTTACATATTTACCACCGTGACAAAGCTTAAATGACTTTCAGTAAGTATTGTTGTGATCTAGTCGTATATTGAATAAAGACTATTCTAAAATATTCCATTCTATTCTACCTTTCAGTAAAATGTGGCCTTTAAATATTAAAAATTTATTGACTGGTAGAAAATGCCTATTGGCATTCCGTCCGTCCGGGAATTCAATAATGATTAAAAATAAATAATAAATTGGAAGCTTTATATTTTTTTGTAACAAAGTTCCTTATAAGATGGCAGTGTAAGATTTTTCCGCCACGACCCCTTCTGACGTTGTGTAGGCGGCCGTGACGGCTATAAGGAAGAGAGATGAAATACTATCCATCTCCCTCTCCTCCCATGATATGTAACTTTCAAATAAATCTTTCAAAATACAAACAAACAAACTTTATTTTTATATCATCATCATCATCATCATTACAGCCTTTCATAAGTCTACTGCTGAACATAGGCCTCCCCCAAGGAATGCCACAAAGCACGGTCCTGAGCCACCTGCATCCATCGACTTCCTGCATGTCTTACCAGGTTGTCACTCCATCTCTATTTTTTATATATTAGATTAAGTTGACTGCAGACAACAGTTAACTTTTTAAACCATGCTGCAATGTTACAAGAGAACTAATATTATATAATTATATAGTCTGATATTGTCCTGTCGCGGTAGAATGTCACTTCGAAGTGATGAAGTGCTTTTGCCAGGCCAGAAACTTATTTTGGTTTTTCTCTCAAAAATCTTTGAATACCTGGTTCTGCAATCGTCAACCCGGTTGTTGAGCGTCCTTCCTACAACTTATCGCCTTTTAAATGAATATTTTTACTAGCGTCTATTAAAATTTAGCGTCATTTAAAATAATACTTCTTTCATGGCAAGATAAGAAAAAGTGCGAGAGAGATGAATATTATTCCATCTCGCTCGCACTAAAGAAAAGGGTTCGTAACGGAAAAATCTTACACTTTTTTTCGCCAAGCCCCTATCCGTCAAGCTCGTACCATGCAATAAGGACCTTCGTTCAAATGATAAACAGATGTTAGAATACACAACTCGATTTTGAATATATTAGCGCGAATCATTTATTTATTTACCAGTAGTCGACACAAAAGTCTCCACATTCAAAAATATAAGCGTTAATCTTGTATGCTATTTACATTAAGTGCCCCCTGTGTACAAACACATATAAAGTATCTACATGAAAATCTTGATTTTATATCACTGAAAATAGGTTGAGACATTAAAATTAATCTATGTACTGTTCACTCTACCTAGATTATCTGTGCTAAGTTTCATCGAAATCGGTTGATAGTTTCAGAGGAGGTTTCAAATAGAACAGTGCATCGGACTAGGAGATAAGCGAATGATATAACAAGAGACACGAAAATGATTGCAATGTTTACACTACATACATTACTTGTGATAAGTTTCATAGAAATCGTACTTACATTAATTTTCAAAGGAAAAAATTGCATTAGATTCGGGAATAAGAAGGCTATGCTTCGCTCCATCCCAACTATTTTTCCTACTATATTAGCCTTTTTCAGTTTATTGTTAGACAAAGATGTCCCAAGAATATGCTGACTATATATATATAATTGCTTGAGTTGTATGAGAAACGCATCACTACACTAATCGCCTCGCTCAACAGTCTCCACTGAAGCCCACTTAGGCTAATAGTAAAAGATAAAACAACAAATAAACGAAAAAAACTATTAGCATACTTTACAGAATATAATTACAATATTGTTTATTTGTTCTGTGCCGTAATTTCGCACGTGATTTGAATAAAGCGTCTCTCACACAGAAGCGGCTTGCGGTTGCGGCCGCGGTGACGGCCAGTTGTATTCGCTTGCAATGTAAGTGAGTCTGCAAACCCGTGCAGCCATGGCGCGATCTGCGAGCGGCTGGCCGTGGCCGCATGCTCCGCCCCTTCTGCCAACGTGTGTGTGTTAAGCGTCTCGCACACAGAAGCGGCTTGCGGTGGCGGCCGCGTTGACGGGCAGTTGTGTTTGCTTGCAATGTAAGTGAGTATGCACACCCGTGCGGCCATGTCGCCATCTGCGAGCGGCTGGCCGCGGCCGCATGCCCCGCCACCTACGAACGTGGGGCCTCTATTGATAGCCAGTGGCCGTAACGCGGTCAGTTGCAAATTTTTACAACAGGCCGCGTTTACCGCCTGAAAATGATGCTAAATTGAGAGATTTTAATAGAAATAGTGCAAAATTATCCAGTACTTTATGATAATTCGCATCGTGATTACAAAAGCATTAGGATCAACTCTTTCGCTGTCCCGTGCACTACCTATAGGTCATTGCTATTGTTTTACTATTGTGTCTGAAAACCGGACAGTGAAAGTGTTAAAAGCAAAATAAATGATAATATTGCTGAATATAATAAGACTTCGTCACGGTTAGTCATGTTACTGACGTCCAATCGTAGCACAGATACCTCAGCGAATGACGCTTCAGGCCGCCGCTGTGACCGCGGTGGTGTGTTGTTGCAGCGGCTGGTGCCGAGGCTCGCGGTTATCCGCCATCGCAAGCCGCTTGTGTGTAGGAGACGCCTAACAAAGGACGTCATTTTGTCTGCGAGAAATTAGGGGTAGGTGTCGCTAGTTGTCACGGTTAACATCGAGCTCCGTTATAAATTTATAAAAATTAACAAATAGTGATCTAAATATAGTAAATCAGTGTTTTCCAGATAAAATTAGATACAATAGAGCGGTGGAAATGTTATCTCAGTAAAAACCAGTGTATATTGTGTAAAAATCAATCAGTATTGATAAGACAAATAAAACCGTAATAAAAGTACGAAGTGTTCAAGTGCAAGTGAATTAATAAGTGCCCCAATCTAGTATTTCTACAACTCATGTCGTAAGTGAAAAATTAAACCATAAAAGCTTGAATTTACTATTTTTACTCAACTGGTGAAACGTTTGCTGTTTAAATTTGTAAACACAAGTCAGCTGACTAATCAGCTGATTTTAACTTCTCGAAGTGAATTAGATTCCATTGTAAACAACCGCCGTCTAGCGGTAAAACAAATTCAATAATTAGTTTACTATTGATTGACCATCGACGACAAGATAAAAAGCATGCCTTTGTATAATAATAGTGGAGTTACAACACAATAGATGGCGATAACTAAAAATTAAAAACTATTTTAATTTATTTTACAAAAGGAAGAAAATACTACATAAAAATACAAATAAATATAAATATAAAACTATGTGGGCTATGATTAATGAAAAAATTAAAAAATGTAAAAGTGTAAAACATGAAAACATTTATTTATGTAATGATGGGTTAAAAACATCTCCTAGTAAAGTTGCAAACATATTTAATAATTATTATATAACCATAAATTCAAAAAACTGCTGCTCTCTAAATAAACAGCCATCTCGAGTATCCTTACCAAATTCACTATATCTGGGTAGTGTTACAGAGGCTGATGTAAAATGAACAATAATGCGACTTAAAAGAAACAATTCTTGTGGATATGATGAAATCCCAGCTACCTTACTGATATATTGCGTGCGATGGCGTTTTTCCGGAAAATCTAAAATTAGCAGTGATAAAACCGGTTTTTAAAAAAGGAGATAGAACTAATGTGTCTAATTATCGCCCCATCGCATTACTGCATGTAATTTCGAAAATTTTTGAGAGAATAATTTGTAGTACAATATATAATTTTTTTGAAAAATACAAGTTTTTTAATAGATATCAACATGGTTTCCGAAAAAAACATTCTACCACATCCGCTGTATTTGACATCATCTTAGAAATTCATAATGCTCTAAATGAGGGAAGATGTGCTGTAGCTATTTTTATGGACATGTCCAAAGCATACGATCGCGTTTTGCATGGTCCCTTGCTAGAAAAGCTATATTCTCTAGGAATACGAGGGAAACCGCACGAATGGCTCTCTTCTTATCTTGCGAATAGAAAACAGTACGTACAGATATCCCATTTAAATGAAAATAGAAGAATAATAAATGAAATCAACTCGTACACTACCACAGTAAAAGGATCTATACCACAGGGTAGCGTCCTAGGTATGCTTGCTGTTCTCTACGTATATTAACGAACTCCCTTCAGTAATACCACATAGAGTCGTTTTGTTTGCAGATGACGCGACAGTTATAATTACTTGTGAACAAAAAAATCTCACTAGTTTACAAGAAAATATAGCTTACTGCCTTAGCAAAATTGTGGATGAATTGGACGTTTTGGGTTTATTGTTAAATTTTGAAAAGACAAAAATAATGCAGTTTCGCCCATATCAGAGACTAGAAGTCCCACTCGCTATATCTTACCAAGGTATAAATATTGAGGAAGTTCGCACGTTTTCGCTCCTAGGGATAACAATAGACTCAACTTTTTCATGGAAAAATCATATAGAGAGCGTAGTAAGTAAGTTGAGCAGTTTTTGCTATGCCTTGCGCGAGCTGCGTAAAGACACAAACGAGCAGTGTGCGCTTACTGCGTACCACAGCCACGCCGCTGCCTGGATCAGATATGGCATCATATTCTGGGGCAATTCTACCGAGGTGCACGCGGTATCCGTGCTCCAAAAACGTTGCCTTAGAATAATTGCATTCGTAGCTCCAAGAGATTCATGTCGAAAGTTGTTCCCTAAATTCAACTTATTAACTGTGACGTGCATTTATATTTTTGAATTATGCCGCTTTGTTAGGAAAAGTCCTCATTATTTTCAACGAATTGGGGATATACCCAATCGATATGGCGCACGTCACCGTGGTTATAACCTGGTCGCTCCTACCGCACATCTAACAATATTTAAAAATGGTCCCTACTACGTGGCAATAAGGGTTTACAACCATTTACCAAATAATATAAAAGCCCTCCAGTGTCGTAAATTTGAAATAGTACTTAAGAAAATGCTTATTGTAAAAAGCTATTATAACTTAAATGAATATTTTAATGACAAATTATAAATTTAAATTATTTTGACAAAATTTATTATTTCTATTTACTTAAATGACATTATTAATATTTTCATCAAAGTTTTAAATCTTATTTATATGAATTAAAATGACCAATAGTTAAGATGAAATATTTATTGACATTTCATTTTAAATAAATGTGTATATTATTTATTTAGTTTGATATTTAATAAATTAATTAATAATAATGTATTGATTATGTACCTTAAAAATTGTAATTTAATTTGATTTCATATTAATTAACAATTAAAATACATCTTAATATGCTACGCCCGTACAGGGTTGTCACATGCTCTGCAGACATATTGTAACAACTTTATACTTTGTGACATGCAATAAATGAATTATGAATTATGAATTATGAATGCCACGGACTCGAATCCCGCACGAAGTACGTAACTGGTTGTTTGTCTTTGTGTAGATTATGTATTTAAAAGTCTCTAAGATACATGAGAACATTCTACTTTCACGTTTGTTAAAAACCAGGTAGTAATACGTATACTTTCAAAGTAGTCGTCAAATTTATAGTTGACTCGACTAGTCGAGTTGCGTTAAAAATGTATACCTTGTAGAGACATGCTGTGACTACATTATGGTTGTAACAGGAATGAGTTCGCTCGACCGTGGAAAAACACGCTGTCACAGAATACCAGTGTGAAGTGACGACGGCTTAATGCTGTGTTTCGTAAGGTGTATGTAGAGAACAAGAGACTCTATTCACTGAATAGAATTTTTTTTATTGTTCATGATGTACGTAATTCTTATGGAAAGTTATTATTTTACGTTACGTTTGAAAACTAAAACTCTGTGCTGGGAAGAACGAGCCAGACACCCAGCAGAACTTTTTTGAAAGTAAATAATGCATGAAAGGTTGTACAAGCTATTTACAAAATTTATTTTATTTTAGAAACAGCTTCGGAGCTGGAAAAAAGTCATTACATTTTGGTTCTCAGAAGTGACAACGCATCTACATTTTGATTCTTAATCGCGGGTAGATGTAATTATCTATCAGCCGCAATGTACTTATTCATAAAAAGCATTTTTAAACTTCTTTTCTGGCTGTTAAATAATTTCAATATTTAATAAAATATAACAAAAATACTTGTTTAAGTAAGTTTTATTGAATAGGTTTTCTCAAGCCAAACACTCAATATTTAAGATAATTTTATTCCTACAATTTTTTTGTTTGATATACAATATTATCTTTAAATATTTCATTTTTTATTTAGCAGAGTACATTTAAGCGTCATTATTTAAATACAGCGTTCATAAAGCGTTTTTAAAATATAACTCGCTTTTTTTTTGTTGATTTTAGTTTTGTGATTTTTTTTCTCTTCAGTTTCAAAGGTTAGCAAAAGAAACATCAGAACTCCTTTTTACTATCAGTGCTTGACTACTAGCTTAACTGATATTATTCTTAAATAGAATAAGGATTACAAATGAGCACAGAGACACCTGATGGTGAGTGGATGCTGTGGTCCATAGACATCCACAATTATCTTCAATTAAGAATCAAAATGCAGATGCGTTGACCACCTGACGACTTAGTTGGAATGCCTCGTTTCCAGTAAGAAGGGTGTTCGGTGGTCTACACTTACCATACGAAACAAATGCAACATTAAGCTGCTATTTCAGGCTGGTATTCTGTGAGAGCGTGGTCCCACATCCGCCGAGCCGATTCATTCGTGCTACAACTATAATATAGCTGCAGCGTGGCTCTAGCACGTACAAAGTTATATTATGATATGTAGTTTGTGATGATGCAACTGAAGACGTCAAAAGTTATAAAGCTTTATAACTTTGCTTTAGTGCACTCCTTTATAACTTTTAACTAAAGAACTTATTTTAATATTTGCTTACTAAGACCGTAACGACTAGCTTTTTGCTGGCAAATTATTTCACTCCTTTGCCGTGCGCATTTTAAATGACGAAGCAAGCCGTTGGTTTTGAATGCGTGGTACGTATGTCGAAAACAATTTAGTGGAGACCGGCTGAGCATTTGGTCTTATGGTCCGATGATGGACCCAAACTAAATTATCAGATTAAATATAACAAATGATCATGCTAGTAGAATATTTTCCATACTGACGTTTGATACAATGTTCATATTACATGGAAGATACAAAGTGCGTAAAAATGACTAGTTATTAAACCTATTTCTTTGTTTCCACGTAACACAAATTACATAATTCGTTTGAAATATGAAAAGTATTTATTCTTAGAAGGGGAGAGGTCAACAGAATAAATATTATATGTAATTTGTCTGGTCACCGACAAACATTACCGTCAGACGTGCTTATATAAAATTCATATAAACATGAGTTCTGAAATATAAAGGCGGTGCTCACTCACACACTCACAGATGCTCACCGAGATCAATGTAGGGATCGATAAAATTATTACAAAGATAATAATATGATAATAATATATGCCTTGCTCGCAATTGCAGAATTTGAAATGAGTGATGCACCGAAGCGAGTATGTTTTTAACTATTACATAAAATCGAATTATGGCGACAGATTTTTTTATTATTATGGAAATACCTAACTTATAATTCTTACTCATAACAAGTAACGTTGAAAAATAATTGTTGCCTGACTTTATCGCAAACTTTATTAGCACGCCACTCTACCCTTTTGTTTTCTAATCTACATGTGAGAACTTTTTAATGGTTAATTGTTATATAAATGTTTAAATACAGTTGATTGTGAATAACCTTATAAAAAAAGGACATAAAATAAAATAATATAACCGATAATTTTCTGTCGTGTGATGGGGGTGTATAAGAGTTCATCACTCCAATCCATCTTTTATTGTTAAGAAATGGAATGATTAGATATGGAAGACCTCAGAAGAATCTCATGGCTTCCGACTGATTGTTGACTATCTATCTCGTGTACGTCAAAAGTAAAATATCTATAGCGGTCAGTAAATATCTATAACGTCCAGACGTTATGTGATACTACGCTACTTTTTTACGTGGTAGAGCCATGCTGCAGCTATATTAATAGTATGGTTGTATCACGAATGGGTCGGCTCGACCGGGGAAGGACCGCGCTCTCACAGAATACCAGCGTAAAGTAGCAGCTTAACGCTCATGTGTTTGGTATGGTGAATGTAGAGAACCGGAGACCCTTTTTACTGGAAAAGAGGCATTTCATCTGGCTTCACGGCTGACAAAGCATCTGCATTTTAATTCGCAAACGAAGATAGATGTAGATGTCTATGGACCACAGCCACCACTTACCATCAGGTAAACTATGTGCTCGCTTGTCACCCTTATTCTATAAAAAAAGAATACCAGCGTAAAATTGCAGCTTAATACTGCTGTGTTTCGTATGGTGAGTGTAAAGAATCGGTGGCCCTTTTTACTGGAAAAGAGGCATTCCATCTTGTTACTCACGGGTGACAACGCATCTGCATTTTGATTCTTTATTGAGGAGAGATGTGGCTGTCTATGGGTCACAGCAACCACTTACCGTCAGGTGGACTGTGTGCTTGTTTGTTACCCTACCCTATAAAAAAACTCTATTTGGAGAGTTTGACTCTCCAGACGTCCGGCATATCATGCAAGATATTTAGTATTACTATGCCAATCTGCCTGCTCTTTATTGAGTGGGGCCCAAAGCCGGCGGTGGACTGTTGCGTTCTGGTAAAGAAAAACTTATTTAAATTATCATATCTTTTAGTTTATAATAATAAGAATGTCCTACAGACCTAAATCGGTCGTGGCGGCCATTCTTAACGAAGTCTAGCCATCTGCGAGGGCAGGATTAAACAGCTCGAGTGTGTGTGCAAACACATGTGCACTCTCTATTTCCTCACCCTCATAGTCCGATGGGACGGTAACCCGACACGAACTGAGAGATCGAGTTTTAACCAAACAACTACCAACGGCTTTACGCCGTTTCCACGCACGAGAGTAAAACAACGGGCTGCTACTGAAAATTTCATGACATAATAACTCAATAACTGAGATTCGAATCCGGAAAAAAATCACACAAAGTTCTTCTTCTTCGTTAACCCGTAATAGTATACTGTAGGACATAGGCTACTCCGGTTGTAGAAAGGATTTGACTTAATCGTTAAGTTTATTAGCCGGATACATAATCGCAACACCAGACGTCTCGCACTCTTAAAGATCCTACCTCTTCAGCTGTTCTTCATCGCCTGCCTAGATATTTTACGGGTCTTAAATAACGCTTACGTTGTAGAACCATCAACCAGGAACCATAAGATATTTTTCTCGTTTCCCATGGTCGCTCACATTTCTATAGTTTATGATGAATTCTCTTACGCTACTACCAATTTTAACCACATAACATAAAAACTCACGCCTGTCACCCAGAGAGATAGGCAGAGACTACAGACCTCCATTTGGCACGAGCCTGACACACTTCTCTCGACTCCGTTACATTCATATACCTTTAGAAACAAGCTTGGCAATTAAGGGTTCTAATAATCGCCGAGAATTAAAATTGAACTTTGCCCTATCTTCAATATATTGCCAATTTGGTCGATAAACTTCTGTCAATGGCGTCCCTTGTCATAGTCACTTTGAACTAATTCAATTAGATCCAAAATATTAAACCTAAAAAATAAATAAATAAAAAGAAAATTTACGTTCGGAAATAAACACAGTTTAAATATTCAAAAGTTCAAAAACTATTTAAACGCAAGACGGCAATATCAAATAGCTGGGAGCTAACGCCACTCATTTCATATATTTGTTGATTCTTTATGCACTAGCAATTTTAACGTTTACGAAGAACCACATGTACGTGGTATTTATAATAACTAATTTGAAACGAATTGAGGTGTGACTGTGTCTTGGACATGACCGTATGTTTTACTTGAATACATGTTCGTAACGAGAAATTTTATTAATTTTATTTTATTTATTTTTGTGTTATGTAAAACCAACAAAATATAAATCTTAAGTAAATAACGTGTTAAATTTACAAGAAGCCAATAACAGGCTTTCACTTATAGAAAATAATATTTTCTTAGAAGATATTATATAAATGTCATATTCATTTTCGAACAGTAAGAAGTCGTTTTTTTTTCTATAGATTAAGCGTGACAAACGAGCACACAGTCCACCTGATGGTAAGTAGTTTCTGTCCCACATAGACATCAACATCTAATTTCGTTTGCGAATTAAAATGCAGATGCGTTGTCAGCCGTGAGGACTAAGATAGAATGCCTCTTTTCCAGTAAAATGGGTCACCGGTTCTCTACACTCACCATACCAAACACAGCAGCCTTAAGCTGCTATTTTAAGCTGGTATTCTGTGAGAGCGTGGTCCTTCCCCGGTCGAGCCGACCCATTCGTGCTACAACTACACTATTAATATAGCTTCAGCATGACTCTACCACGTATAAAATTATGTTCGGTTTTTCATGTTATTTGTAATGCCAAAGTACGGGTCAAAATTTATACTAAACGGAACGGACTTCAAAATGGCGCCACTCCCCCTTGCGCCGTGCGTGATACTCGTATGTTACAGGTCTCCCTCAAAGTTATGAATTATTTGATGCTTTAGCTGTCGCTCATGTACATCTAAACTATATTACTCACGAGCCGCGCAGCTTCGCACATATAATAGCTCTAAATATTTAGTAGTAGTAGACTTGCGTCGACCTAGCGTACCTAAGTTTATCTACCGGCCTGCTGTGTAGCGTTCTTAGATAATAAATATTTTGATGCTTACTTTTTAAAGAGCACTGAAATCACCAAATGTAAATTATAGTAATCTTCATACAATATTACTCGAGCACATAGTCCACCTGATGGTAAAAAGATGATGTGGCGCATAGACATCTACATCTATCTTCGATTAAGAATCAAAATACATAATACGCTGTTAACCCTGAGAACTAAGATGAAAAGCCTCGTTTGCAATAAAAAAGGTCTTCGGTTTTCTACACTTATCATATGAAACGCAGCTGCATTAAGCTAGTATTTTACGCTGGCCAGAAAAACTTCGAACATAGTCATCTCGATAGTTCGCTGAGTGTGTCTATGCTCCCTTACACGGTCTACAGTGAATGAACATGTTTTGGTTGCATAAGTCATCACTGGAAACACGCACTGCTTATAATTATTTATTTGTTTATTGACCATGTCCTTTATTAAACCTTACAAACAATATTAAGATCAAAAATCTGACTTAATGCTAAATGCATTTTTGTCGCTCAACCTTAGGGCAGTTATAATACTACGACGGCGGTTACAAAAGGCGGTACAAAGAACATTAAATATAATTATATAAAATTCAAATTCAAATTTTAATTTATTTATTCCTTTGCGATATATGGGTTACAATAGATCTTAAAAATTTTACAAAAATACAGACATATTCTGATTGTAGGAATGTGTATGGGTATACAAATTTTTAATGAACAGTACCAACATGAACACCAACGAGCAGAGTATAGACAAATGAGCTAGCTAACGAGTGGTACAATCATAAGATTAAGCAGATCTCAAAATGATTACATCTTTCTCTATAATCCTGTAAAACTATTTAAAAAACTGAAATTATATACAAACTTACAGCCTAACTGATGGTAAGTAGCTACTACAGTCCACAGACTCCTGCAGCCAACTTCAAACCAAGAAGGCTACATATGCGTTGTCACCTCTGAGGACAAAAGTGGAACGCCTCACAGCCTGAAACTATACTGGCTCTCTTTACCCTTCAAACCAGAACACAGCGTTTCAAGCACTGCTATTTGACAGAAATAGTTACGAGGGTGGCACCTATTTAGATGGAATCCTAAAGGCCTCCAGCCTCTCCCGTTAGTCTCTTAATCGACACGCTTTTCAAGCGGAATTGCAAACGTAGGACCAGACGTCTTGCACCTTTGACGCTGCTACCCGTCGCCGGTATTTTACGTCTGTAGTAAATGAGTTCTTTAGGCCGCCAGCTATCGGAAAATACAAGACTTTAATAGAATTTTTCGCAGTCACCTCTTATATTACTACACGAAATAATAAAATTGAAACCTTACCGTACATGCGTTCCAAACATTGATGTAATACGTACAAAGTACTATAAAATCTGAACATGGTTGTTTGCAACACGTGTGAGTACCCTGTGGGTGTTGGCTCAAGCTTACATAGTCTGTACCATAAAAAGGTACTCGGTGCCTCCGACCATGCGGCCCGCGCTATCGCACAGATTTCTTTCGCAGTTTTGTTTCTGTTTTATGTTTGGTGTGTAGTACATAGTACATAATACTTCAATGTAATCTTAATTAAATCAGTGAAAATATTTTACGTCACATAAGCTTGAATTTTTTCAATTACAAGTGTTACTATGGAACCTAAATTAGGTACGAAATGAAACTAAAGCGGGCAAGTGAGACAATACATCCCGTGTGCTTCGAGCACGTTGCAGAACTATCTTATAATTAATAATATGAAATCACGAAATGAAGGTAACTATGGAAGTTCGTAGAGTCTTTCTTATGTTTTCTTTATAGGATAAGGGTGACAAACGAGCACACAGTCCACCTGATGGTAAGTGGTTGCTGTGGCCCATAGACATCTACATCTATCCTCGATTACGAATCAAAATGCAGATGCGCTGTCACCCGTGAGGACTAAGATGGAATGCCTCGTTTCCAGTAAAAAGGATCTCTACACTCACCATACGATACTATTTTACGCTGGTATTCTGTGAGAGCGTGGCCCTTCCCCAGTCGAGCCGACCCATTCGTGTTGCAACTATACCAGAAATATAGCTGCAGTATGGCTCTACCACATATAAAATGTGTAAAATGTGTTCTTCTTCCGTAAATGAAATCGGGTCACGGGCATCTTCTATTTTCTTATAGAATAAAGTTCATAAACGAACAAATTTTCTTCTTCAATCTTCAAATAAGAATCAAAATGCAGATACGTTGTCACTGCTGAGGACTAAGATGGAATACCTTGTTTCAAGTAGTAAAGAGTCCATTTAGTCACCATTCGAAACACAGCAGCATCGAGCTACTACTTTACGCAGGTATTATGTGTCAGCTTGGTATTTCCACAGTCTAGCTGACCCAATCATGCTACAGCCATGATATAGCTGCAGCATGGCTCTACCACGTACAATATGTAATAACGAATCGCAATAAAATATTTCTCATGTCTTCAATGTTAAGGTCAAAAATATCGTTGTAGTGATCACATTACCTAACTATTTAGGTTGCATATAAAATTAGGTAATCATGAAAGCGCTCTCGTGTTGCTTGCGTGTTTTTTTTATTTGTGACATTTATGTGAAATACACCGTCCTATTTGCATCACTAGTAATCATATTATTAAAACAAATTTTGTGTTTTAATATATTTATTAAAATCTATTAAAAAATGTTGTCGCTTTCTGGTTTTTTAAGTAAATTTTATAACATTATAGCCCACAGCTGAACTTAGGACTTCCTCATAGATTAACTCGTGCACATATTTGCTATAGTTGTCACGCTTGGCAGGCGTTTTGGTGTCCACAGTTTTTTTTTTAATATCTATATTAAGTTGTAATCAGGAAGATGCTGCTGCCTGATTTAGTTAATTCTCTTACGCCCCTACTACAGGCCCATCGGAAAAGTATGTTTGTATATCTATTACTAGTTTACCGTCAGTGACCAAGCTATGCCTATTAGGTCCTACCACAGCAGTTTCCGAATAACTAGCGTCAACTAATAAGATGTGTACCCACGGCGTGTAATTCGATTATATACTCATCCATTATACAGTTACGCTTACAGGTTATCAAAGTCCACTACTGGAATATAGCCATCTCCATATATTGCCTGGTAGGATATTTGCCACAGTTCCCAAACTTGGAAGGAGGATTGCCAAACAAAGTTCTTTAAATATTCTGGTTATTATCTCCTGCTTCGTTTTCCCCTGTTACCTCTGGCGACACCCATGGGACGATACGGGATAGTGGAGGAATAGTGGGTATCCCTACACCTTCACTAAACGGCCTATATTATCATAAACCACTGCTGAACATAGGTTTCTATCAAGGAATCTCACAAAATGCTGTGATGAGCTGCTGATTGACGCTTGGCAGTTGGGTTGGGAACCGCAGGTTTTCTATAATGCACACCTAGAACACGAGGCATAAAGGTTGGACTTTATTGTCGACTTGTCAAAGTCACGACACCCGCTCTTGATAAATCGGATTTACATTGAGCTGTTATCAGGAAGATGCTGCTGCAATCTCGTATTTCAGTTTCCTCCTATCGTCACCATGACACCCAAGTATGATGTTGCGAAGTGGATTATCTTAGGCTTCCTCTACATTATACCAATGCATGGTATAAAAATTTAATCACCTATTTTTATATTATTAACTTAAATAAACTCCTTCTAGCTGTTTCGAATAAGGAATCTAGTCGTAGGGTACACGCTTTACCATCACGTAATCTCGACACATTACTTGATAAGAAAAGCTTGCGCATCGCCGTAGAAATCCGACTAGGAGCGGCGATTTGTCAACCCCATCAGTGCCCCTGTGGTAGCAGCGTCAACAAGTTTGGGCTGCACGGACGTTCATGTAAGAGAAGTGCTGGTAGGTTTTCATGTCATCCGAAGGGCTCTTGTCTCTATAAATGTTCCCTGGGTTTTAGAGCCTTGTGGAATATTTAGAGACAATGGCAGGAGACCCGACTGCATAACATTGGTCCCTTGGGAGAGAGGTAAAGCCCTAGTGTGGGATGCTACTTGCGTAGACACTCTGGCGGCCTCTCATCTCAGGGGTACCTCGTTTGGAGTCGGAGCGGCATCAATGGCATCTAAACTGAGTAAGTGGCGCAAATATGAGCTTCTGAGAGACGACTACATATTTGTTCCATTTGCTGTAAAGACTGTGGGTCCGTGGAATCTACATGCGGTGAAGTTCCTAAAGGAACTCCATCCGCGGCTGATCGTTGCTGTTAGTGATAAGAGGGCTGGTTCTTTTCTCGCTCAAAGGCTAAGTATAGCCATTCAGCGGGGAAATGTAGCCAGCGTTCTTGGCATGATACCGGGTGGAGTAGGACTGTATGATAATTTAGTTACTAATTTTAGTTTTTATTTATTATATTTTTTAATATTGTATATAATGAAACATTGTATATTATGTTCTGTAAATAAAAACTTAAAGCGAATACTATATTTTTGGCCTCTACGGTTTTATCATAGAACCTCTGATGAAATACATGTACCAAGGCATTACATCAGAGCTTTGGCGTTGTGCCTGCGGTCGAAGCAGGTGTTGACTGCCTTTAGCAATTTGCTCATAAATTATGGTTTCCAGACGTGAAAACCAAATATCAACAGACCGGATCTCGTTGTGAGTTATATGTCAAATGTTAGGTTACACTGAACAAATTAAAGTTATTTGAAGCAAAGACTAAGCAAACCATGCGTGGGTACGATACGATCAGTACACTATCAAAGTTTACATTAATTTGCAGTAACAATGAATTTAGTTAGGATTCATTATCATCGCTAGATTTCGATATATATAGGACTAAGAAGTTCCTCACCCATCACCCCATATTTGGATCACGTGGGTGTCGCAACATGTGACTATAAGAAATGTCAAAAATGATATGACTTCCAATAGATCACGTTAGAATTATCTCGTTAAAACGTAAAAAAGCCAAACATAAAGTAAGGGTGACAAACGAGTACACAGTCCAACTGATAGTTAGTAGATGCTATGGTGCATAGACAATTACATTTATTCTCGATTAAGAATCAAAACGCATATGCATTCTCACCCCTGGGAAATAAGGTGAAATGCCTCGTTTCAGTAAAAAGGGTCTCCGTTTCTCTACACTCATAATACGAAACACTGCATCATTAAGCTGCTATTTTACACTAGTATTCTGTGAGAGCGTGGTCATACCCCGGTGAAGCCACAAAAATAATACAGCTACAGCGTGGCTCTATCTCGTATAAATTTATTGAATAGTATATTTTATTCTCACGTTTCATGTGTATCACAATAATAAACTTTCTTCAATCGTTTGTTAGGCTGTATTAAATAAACACAAAGCCGTGATTTGACACGAACCCTGTTACGACTTATTTGCCAGCCTAGTTTGCGTCAATTTGTTAACACGTTAAAAATAATACGTAACATAAATGGCATTAAGAAAGTTTTGGTTAGAACAACATGAATTCATTTATTTGAATATTTGCATTCATAAAAACTAAACAATAGTCCATTGCTGAACATGGCCTATATTACCTTATAGGAGGAATATTTGTCAGAGTTGCCAAGTGGTTTTATTATTTATTTTTAATTGTTATTAAAAATACGGTGCTGTTTTCACCTGGTTCGTTTTCTTCTGACGTCTCTTACGACACCCACGGAAAGATACGGGGTAGTGAATATTTATACATCAACACTAGACGGTAAATTGCTTAGATTGCTTTATAGGGGGAAAACACTTGTTACAGTTATCAAGCTTAGCAGACGGGGTGGCAACCACAGATTTCTTTAGTATTTTAAGTTGTTATGCCTATAATATTCTGTTTCAATTCCCTTTATCTCCTGACACGAATACCCACGAATTAATATGGGTTATTGGATCTGCCACTTACCTGCGCCTACTTAAATAACTTTATATATATATAGGTATAATAAAGTTATTTAAAAAAAATATCGGTAAATATATATACAATTTTTAATGTTTTTATCAACTCAAATCGATGATTTAACTACTTCCGCAAAGTGAGCTCCCGATATGGGCTGTACGGGGAAGTAAATATGAAAGGGAACGGGAGGCTCTTACTGTTTGTAATTTTTTATTAACTAATGGTCGCTGATCGGTTATTTGGAGTCCGTTTGGAGTGGGCGCTGCTTAATTGTAAAAGTGAAGTGAGAATTTTGAGATACATATAGTCGTACATATAGTCTTGTTTTTTTAAACATTTGTTTGAATTGTAGATTTGACTGATTGTACTGATTTTAAAAATAATATAAAACATTTATCTTGCAACTCGACAGCTTTTTCAACGTAGAGCCACGCGGCAGCTTTTTCTGTCGCACGGATGGGCCGACTCGAACCGGGGTGGTACATGAACTTATAGACTACCAGCGTGAAGTAGAAGTTTACTTCTGCATTTCACCTGGTGAGTACAAATGGACGGAGGCCCGAATTCCCTACCCCCCTTAAAATGGTAGCGGAGTTAAATGAAACACTACTCCCGGAGGGTACCCAGCACCTTTGGTGACATAGACCCCTCGCTGAGCATCCACTGTTTTCAACGCCTCGGCAGTCTTGAAGGTATGGACCAGTCTATCCTGTGGCTGCGCGTATATCGCGACAAACATCTCCGCGTCTACGGGTACCTCTAAGTTAATAAGTTCCATATAAGTAATGCCTACACAGACCGACTCATCGTCCACGTGCAAATGCTGCAGACTACGTGCTACAACAAGTACCATTTGGAGAGATATTGATCCCGGGTAATTTTAAGGCCAGCACTTGATTGGTTCCCGTTTAACCGATCATAGATGTGTTTATGACTTTGCCTTGGCATATGGTCTCACACATCTGGTTACTTCGCCTACGCGAATCCCAGACGTGGAGAATCATGCACCTTCCTTGTTACATCTTCTGCCGACCTTCATCCGGACTGATATGCTCCTCTTGGCTCTTCGGACAATTGTCTGATCCAGAGGACGGTGCCACTCACGCTACCTCGCGGTTGCGTTCTGCGGGTTGCCGCCATGTTAAGCACTATAGGCTGGCTGATTAGGACAGGATGCGGTCTTTTTTCGCATCCTACCCTAGTGCTTTTCGCCGGATGATCCCAACGTTGTTGCTAATTCTGTTGTTGATGTGGTACTTCACGGAATGGAACTTTTTATTCCATCATCTGTGGTGCCTATCACAGGGAAAACTCGGCTATGGCTTGGTCACTCCTGTGAAATTGCACCTGGTGTGATGCAATTTTATAGAAATTACTTTTGCTGCTTATGCAGGAGTGCTACTGGGCCTGGGGTGACGCATCAACGTCTGTTGATGCAAACACAAACGTTCTCAAAAAGAAGTATAATTCCACCTCCAGGTCCTTCAAAAGTGTCATTGGCAAATCAAAGTCAGCGCGCATTCGCAGTATTGGTGAGAAACTAGTTCGACTTCCTTCTGGAACACGTACATTCTAGTCTCTCGCCATGGCCGTCCAAGGGAACTTCTCTCAGCCATCTCTACTATCCCTGTACAAGGAGGACGACTCACTGGTTCATATTGCAAAGAAGAAAGCCAATCTACCAAGTTCTCTCTTCGCGCCCAACTCGAATATCGATGACCGGGGGAAACACGACCCCGATCATCCCGCGATATGAGTGCTCTATGCAGGGTGTGCTGTTTACTCTTCTTGTACCTTCGCAAGTCGAGTGGGCCTGATAGAGTCATTCCTGTTGTGCTGAAGACGTGTGCTTCGGAGTTGAAACCGGTTTTGACGCGGCTTTTCCGTAACTCATACTCCCTAGGCTTCGAACTGAATTCAAGTAAGATAGCTTTGGTCAACTTGATCCCTAAAAAAGGCGACCGATCAAAACCGTCTAATTCCAGGCCTATCGCCATCATCTGCTTGTTCTTTAAAATAATGGTATCCATTATAACCTGCCAGCTCATGAGGTATCTTGAGGCTTCGGCTGGTGATCTTCTGGTCTACCCGACTTATAGATGGGCGGAGGCAGTGGAGCCCAAGGGGGTTTGATCGTTAGTTTGGACATTGTGAAGGCCTTCGATCGGGTTTGCCACACAACGCTTCTTTAGAAGCTCCCTCCTATGGGCTTCCGGAGAAATTGTGTAATTGGATTACCAGCTTCATCGTAGACTGGAGCATCAAGGTAGTAGTAGACGGTGCATGCTCCGATTACGAGGGTGACACTGAAAGTTCTTAGAAAATCAAAAACTGAACAAACTAACAAGTTATTAGTTTTATTATATCTTTTCCAAATAGTGTCCATTTACATCATTACATCGCTGCATCCGATGGAACCACTGAGAAAAGCATTTTGCCCACTCGTCCTTAGGGGTTTGTTCGACGGCATTTTGAAACGCAGCCACTGCTTTCTCGGTTTCCATAAAACGTTTTCCTCGGAGGTTTTATTTTATTTTCGGAAATATATAAAAATCACAAGGTGCAAGGTCTGGGCTATAAGGCGGGTAACCAATTAATTGCACGTCTGACGTCGCAAAGTAGTCGATTATTTGCTTGGCGGTGAGCGACGAGGCGTTGTCGTGGTATAAGAGAATCCTAATGCAAGGTCGCATCTCCCGAACTTTTTCCAAGGCAAGTAGCAAACAATTATTAGTGTACCACTCGGCAGTAACTGTTCAATTTTCTTAAACAATTGTTGCGTACGACCTATCCTTCCGAAGAACGAGGCCACCATCTTCTTTACCACGCTTCGACCTCTCTTCACTTTAGTTGGCAACTCCTCGGAAGGAAACACTCAGACAGCAGACTGTCTCTTAGTTTCAGGATCGTAATAATAAATTCAGCTTTCGCCATCCGTACGTATGTCGAACACAGCATTTGAGTCACCTCCGTTAAATAGTTGAACCACTTCACGACACCAATCAACACGACGGAGTTTTTGGGCCTCTGTCAAATTATGAGGTATCAACCAGGCACAAAGCTTCCTGACCGCTAAATGTTCATGAAGAATTTTGAGCACTTCATTCATACCGATGCCTAAGCTTGTCCGAATCTGCTGATAAGTCGCTCTTTTGTGGGTCTCTATCATACGCCGTACAACACTGATGCTAACTTCAGTCGTCGCCCTAGAAGGCCGTCCCTCAAGCAAATCATCGGTGAGATTAGTGCGACCACGTTGTAAACCAGTTGTAAACAGTGGCACGAAATGGGGCTTCATCGTGAAAGGCCAATCGAAGTCTATCATAACTTTCTTGTTGACTTAAATGACATCGAAAGTTATAAAAAATCATTTTACGAAAATTTTCTCGCGTTAAATTCATGGCGAATTGACGCAGACAGTTTTCAATTTGCCGCTAAATCGTAAACAAATGACAAATTAATAAAATACACACACAATAATATTGGCAAAGAGTTTTATTTTCAAAATTTGAACTTATCTTTTTTATATCGATTACAAGTGGCCAGTTCTAAAAACTCAGTGTCGCCCTCGTACAAGCGTATTAACGCTGGTGTTCCACAAGGCTGTGTGCTATCACCAACGCCATACTATACGAAAACCTCGTACTTCTGCACATCAACGACATGTTGCAAACCGGTAACATTTATAGCTATGCGGACGACAGCACTAGTGATGCTTTATACACCGACCGTCCCAATATTTCTCAGAAAAAAGTCGCCAAGTTACTGGACAAACTTGTGTCTAAAGTTAAGAATTCGTTGAACGAAGTCTCGGATTGGGAGCGACCAAATTTAGTCCAGTTCAATCCCCAGCAGACACAAGTTTGCGTGTTTTCCACTAAAAAGAACCTCTTTGTCATATCTCCTCAGTTTCAGGGCACTTCTCTTGTTAAACATTTAAATTATGTTCAAATTTATAATTTAGAATTACTCTAAAAAGTAATAATAACGATAAAGAGAAACTTGGTATTATAGTCTATATTGAATATAATGAGTGACCGTCAAAAGGTTTACATTATTAGTCGAATAAATAAATATAATGTCAACTAATTTGTAAAGTCAACGTAGTTTTGAAACGAGAATTAAATTATAATCAATGTGAGGGCTGAACATAGGCCATCTCCATGGACTTTTACAAAACACGGTCCTAAGGTCTGTTTAGCGGGGTTTACACGATGCGCTTACCGGTACGAGGCTACTTAAGAATCTTCCTTCTGCGTCGTTTTTCGTTACTTCGGGCGATATTGCCACTTCGGTTAACGAAAAATATAATTATATTTTTATGTTTTACGTTTATTTTTATAAAGTCTTCTTTTATTTATACTTTGGTGGCTTAGTTAGATGGAGGTTAATATTCAGCATAATGCAAGTCATTACTAATACCTTCTGTTGATAGATGCTTTAACATTTTAGACAAAGTTAATAGAAGTGTCATTCGAAAAATTCGGACTTACCTAGTTTTAACCAAAAGCAACCAATCATACTAACTACATACTAACCACACTTTAGTTTCTAGATTTGACATATCCAATTATTGTTTGGAGTTTTGGTGAGAACCAGATCGTTGACGGAATATTGTACCTCTTTCAACGTTTAAATAATGGTTTGAATCAGATGTTTATACGTAAAAGTGATGCAATGCTGACGAAACAAGTGCTTCGATGTCGATATAAACCTTAAGTTACCTGGATTAGGCTGTCATTAAAATTTCTAAATAAGCCTGCTCTCTAATAATAGAGAGCCTCGCAATATGGTCGTTTGTCGTCACGGTGATCGGCGATTGGTTGCGTGGTTGGAGGGTGAGCGTTATGCGGCGGTTAGTTTTAATTTTACAAACGGCTGCGTAAGTCCGGCGGTGATTGGTCGCATGTTTTATCGCATGACGCAGTCGCTCGCTCCTTAAGTAAAAAGAGTATGTATAAAAGGCACTTGTTTTGGCTCGCCGCTCACTTAGCGGTTAGCCACCGTAGAGTATGTATCACCTGAGGATGCCTCGTGTAGAGGCGAAACACGTGTCGTATTATCGTCAGTGGTGTATCTTGCCTAGTGTAGTGGTGTTGGGAGTAGCGGTGCTGGGATTAGTGGTGACGGGGATAGCGCACGCAATTGAGGGCGGGAGGTGCTCTTCATACTAGGTAAGACACATCATTTTATTTTATAATGCGGATATTTGCGAAGTAAATTTTTCTAAAAGCTTTTATATAAGCATACGAGTCTATAACCAAGTGAGTATTAATATGCTTAGCACTCACTTTGACTATAATTTAATCCCATGCCATGTCAATGGAACATCTCTCTGTAACTCTACAAACGTACAAGGCAGCTACTTAAGAATCTTTTTTCAGCAATGTTTTTCCTTTCTTTGGTCGATATGACCATCCCATTGCCATTTTAGTTATCTGAATATATAATTATATTTTTATATTTTACATTTTTTTTCTTAAATCTTATTTTATTTTTATTTTGGTGGCTTATTTAGTTTATTTATAGTGGTTAATATGCAGCATAATTGAAGTAATTACTATTTACGTACTTTTGAAAGATGCTTTCATATTTTTGACATAGTTAATAGAAATTTATTTTCAAAAAATTAGATAAAATAATATAAATAATATATATTATATAACATAGAAAAATATACAATATTAAAAAACTACAATAAAAAAACTAATAACTTAAATGATCATACAGTCCTACCGTCTGTACTGAGAAAATAACCAGCCCTCTCAGCACCAGAAGCGACGAACAGTCGCAGATACAGTTACTTTAGGAACTTCAAGGCACGTGGATGCCACAGACCTATAGTCTCCACAGCAAACACGAACACACACAAATATATAGTCATCTCTCAGAGACTCATATTTGAGCCACTTACATAGTTCAATGGGGTATTTGACATAATTACTACGCTTGGCAAGCGGGTTGATAACCGCAGTTTTATTTATTCAGCTGTTCTCATAAAGATGCTGCAGCCCATCTCCTTGTTTAGTAATCCTGTCGCCCTTTATGAAACTGGGGGGATAGTAGATATTCTTACATCGTCACTGCAGGGTTAATGTGCCGTGCCTATTAAAGTAGTTTATTGAAATATTGGATTGAAGATAAATAACATAATTACTAATTTGTTATTTTATATATTAATTTTATTTATTAATAGAAAAGTTACACACAACGGCATGACACCAATTACATTCAAATAATATGTACTGTGTACTAGAAGAGAGGCCGAATGGAGTGGAATACAGTTTATCGCACATACCATCAGATGGAGTGTGTGCTCGTTTTTCATCTTTTATATAAAAAAAAACGTATAGTATTTATTTTACCTAACTACCTAACTTTTAAGCTCTAACGTGTGTCTGTCCCATAAAAAGGTACTTTGTGACACTTTCCACGCGACCTGCATTGCCGCATAGATTTCATTGTACTTTACAAACTATACAGAAAGCATCATGCTGTGCGGTATGTCTTACAGAGCATGATAAGCAAAAATGTGTACGAAGTAACTTCAGAAGGACATTTCATTTGTAGGAATGAGCGTAGAAAGTAAAATAAATTCTAAAAGTTTTTTTTTTATAGAAAAGATTAAAAACGAGTACACAGTCCATCTGATGGTATGTGCGTTAAATTCTATTCCACTCCTTTTATTAAATATTAATAAAGTTACATCAATTTTCGTTGAATTATTTTTAACAATTTTAGTTATTATACTATGAATTATTACTACTTAGAAACGAACTCGAAAGCGCACATTTAGTAATAGTAAAATTAAGCGAAGAGAACTTGTCGTTAAAAGACGCTCTAAATAAGCAATAATCACAAATATATCATAGAATTTGTTCAGAACCCAGGACGAGAGCGATAACGCCAAGGAAGAGGATGTCAAGAAACTTGAGGCTGACATTAGATGACGAAGACAACACGAGTTTGATTGATCTTGGGCAGAATATGTTAACCAGCGACCCGCCAATAGATAGCGCCACCAGTCCATTAATCGATACTTTACGGGACAATGAAAATTGTGGCACATCTTCATATATAAAGCCCAAAGTGGTAAACAACATTCTACAACCAGAGGTACCCACGCACTCCCCATTTAATCCCGGTCAGAGAGCAGTTAATCGTCCAAGTCAAAAACTTTGTATTATTAGTAGTGACAAAGTAAATAATATTCTCACCTTGGCGCTAAATACGTTTCCTAATTATGATGTATGCCATTATATTTCGACAAACTGTGGAATTAAACAGCTACTCGATAATATTAACAACAAGCTTGTCAATTTCAATAAACAGGACTACTGTTTGATTTTTATAGGAGAACATGAATTTGAGACAACTGCAAATTATTATGATGTAGTTATAAGTATACGCGAAACATTAATGTCAATTAGCTACACTAACCTAGTACTGTGTTTGCCTACCTATAAATTCAATGGTTATAACAACATTTTTAACTCAAGAGTTGAGACTTTTAATACCTCATTATACCAAGATATATGTAAATATAATTATGCAATATTATTTGATTCCAATTTAAATCTAAAATACGACAACACAATGTTTTATAAGCAAAGTGGAGTACTAAATAGACATGGCATGAAAAACATCTTTAAAACTTTAAAGCACTATATTTTTCAAGACTCCAAAAGTCTTTTCGCTAAGATCTTGCCATCTAAACTTAAACATCGTAAAAGCACATTACCCTTTTATTTCGCAGCAGTCACAAATAATAATGATTCTATAAATATTTCTTCGGTATTAACTAATAAGGACAAAGAGCAGCTTTTTCGTAAGTACGCGCAAAAATACCTCATTGTGCAGTATTATGCACCAAAATATCGCAGGTGCACTAAGTAAAATGGACGATCTAGAATTAGCCCTCAATGAACTACATGAATCAAATAAACGTGTTATCGCCGTATGTCTCACTGAACATTTTATAATTAAAGGTAAGGAGCAATTTTTAGCACTAAGTAATTTTCATGTGTCAACCATTTTTTTCTAGGCATTTGCAACGGAGAGGGGGTTCTTGTATTTTATTACAAAATAACTTCAAATGTGTGGAATTTCATGAGATTAATGAACTATGTATTGATTTAATTTAATTATCGTCCAATATCAATTCTATCATGTTTTTCAAAATTGTTTGAAAGTCTTGTGCATCCCATCCTCATTGCATCAAGTCATTTGATAAGGTTGACCATCAGATTCTAATAAACAAGCTTTCGCAATACGGCATTGATGCCTCTTTAAATAAATGGTTCAAATCCTATCTAAGCCAGAGACCTCAGATGGTAGTAGTAAATGGGTTTGAATCTGAGAGATACATAGCTCGCTCTGGGGTACCACAGGGGTCTCACCTCTGGCCTTTGTTGTTTTTGGCCTTCATAAATGATATTACCACAGAGGTAAAGCATTGCAAATGCTCACTTTTTGCCAAAGACTTAAAAATCTATAAAATTACAAAGTCAGATGAAAACACAAAATTAATACAAGAAGATATTGATAGAATCACAAATTGGTGTGGCGTCAATAGTATGACTCTTAATGTTAACAAATGTTTTCATGTAAAATATACCAGAAAAAAAAGCCACTTGTCTCAAGTTATTCCATTGATAATATAGTATTACAAGAGTTACCAGAAATCAACGACTTAGGAGTTACTATTGACAGGAAGTTAACGTTTACATCACATGTAAACAATATTATTAAAAAAGCCACGCAGTTTCTCGGATTCATTAGACGAAACACAAAAGGATTTACCCGCAGGACTAAAATTATTTGGTACAACGTGTTTGTGAGAAGTTGCCTCGAGTTTGCCAGTGTCATTTGGAATCCTTACTATCACATTCATTCCCAACGCATTAAAAACGTACAACGCGCTTTTACAAGGCACCTTGCATTCCATGAAACTGGTATCTCACACAGGCAGCCCTATAATCAGATTGGTTGAATTTAAAATGATGTCTCTCCGAAACAGGCGGGAGATACTTGATCTGTGCTTCTTGCATAAAATAATTAATTCCAAAGTCAAGTGCAGTAAGCTGCTTGAACAGGTTTCTCTATCAGTACCCATTAGATATCCTCGCTGTTGCAATACTTCTAGAAATATATTTCACATACCTTTCACTAGAACGAATTTTGGTAAGCAAGCTCCCATGGTTCGCATATGTGCGAAATATAACGAAATATCTCGAGCTATACCTGGCATCGACATATTCCATAACTCTTATGCTGTCTTTAAAAAAAAAACTCACCGATCATCTATCGGTGAGGCCGCATTTACATTGAGAGAAAGGAAAAATGTATATGCGCGTGTGTATGTACGTATGTAAATGTATGTGTGTGTGTGTGTATTTATATATGTAAATGTATGTTATGTGTATATATATATATATATATATATATATATATATATATATATATGCCGTGTAGTGGCGGTCAAGAATATCCACTACCCCATATCCTCCCGTTGGTGTCGTAAAAGGCGACAAAGGGAAACAGGCAGGAGATGGTCAGCAGCATCTTCTTGATAACAACAAACTAACAATAAAAAAAAAACTGCGGTTGCCAACCCGCTCGCCAAGCGTGGCAACTATGGCAAATACCCCCCTATGAATGATAGTAACAAAGAAACGGCCCCCAGTCCCCGGCGGCCCCGCTATTCCTGGCTACGGTGGCGACCATGCTAACGGCGGGGCAGGGGGTGCTAAGAATCTCCGGTGGAGGTTCGGTTGCCACCTTAGACCACTCGACCTGGCAACGTACAACGCACGCACCCTGAGGACTGACGAGAAGATCGTGGAGCTGGAAGAAGAGATAGACAAGTTGCGCTGGCATATTATGGGATTATCCGAAGTCCGAAGAGAGGGGGAGGACACGGTAATCCTCGAATCCGGCAACTTGCTCTATCACCGGGAGGGCGACCATCTGTCCCAAGGAGGTGTCGGATTTATCGTCCACAAGTCTCTCGTTAACAACGTTGTAAAGATCGAGAGTGTGTCGACGAGGGTTGCGTACCTTATACTTAGAATCACCAAACGGTATTCGCTGAAGGTCATACAGGTTTACGCACCCACCTCGGCACACCCCGATGAGGAGGTGGAGGAAATGTATGAGGATATCTCTAGAGCCATGCATTCCTCCAAAACCCAATATACGGTGTTAATGGGAGACTTTAATGCAAAACTAGGCACAAGAGAGAACGGTGAGCTGAAAGTAGGGAAATTTGGAATAGGGCAACGGAACCCAAGGGGCCAGCAGCTGGCCGACTTCATGGAGAAAGAGGGACTCTTTATGATGAACTCTTTCTTCCAGAAGCGGCCCCACAGGAAGTGGACCTGGTCGAGCCCCGACGGTTCGACAAAAAATGAGATTGACTTCATTATGACGACCAGACGACAACTGTTCAGTGATGTCTCCGTGATCGCGAGGGTGAAAACTGGTAGCTATCACCGAATGGTTAGAGGCACACTGAACCTAAACGTTAAGTTGGAGAGGTCTCGTCTAATGAAGTCAACGCTCCGTCCCCCTCGTGCTCTAATCCAAAGTCCCGAAACCTTTCAGCTATCGGAGCTAAGTTCTGCAAGACCCGCCGCAGAAGAACACAAAAACTCTCCGATCACACTCTTAATCTCATGGCTGTTAGACGGGAGATGAAGCTACATTCTTCAACAGACTTGACAGCATACAGGCATCTGAACAGACAGATCTCCAAATGCATGCGGCGGGACTTACGCAACTTCAATACAGCTCGTATTGAAGAAGCGATCGAGCGGAACCAAGGCTCCAAAGTCTTTGCCAGAGATCTGTCGGCCAGAAAGAGCCAACTGTCAAAGCTGAAGACAGAATCTGGCAGCATCGTTTCCGGTACATCTAAGATTTTGAGTGAGATTGAGAGGGTCTATGGGCAGTTGTACACGTCATCGTTGGAGCCACACGCAAGTGTGAGTAACGATCCAACAGCGAGTCTCATCCAACACTATTCCGAAGATATCCTGGACGTCAGTCTGAGCGAGATTAGAATGGCTCTCCAGCACCTTAAAAACGGTAAGGCCCCAGGCGAGGATGGAATTACAGCGGAGCTTCTGAAAGCGGGTGGAAAACCGGTACTTGAAGTCCTTCAGAAGCTTTAAAGAGCTTCCGTCCTCCATGGTGGCATTACACCGGAGGCGTGGAGCAGAAGTGCGGTGGTCTTGTTCTTCAAGAAAGGTGACAACGCTCTCTTGAAGAACTACAGACCGATTTCCCTTCTAAGCCGCGTCTACGTGCTGTTTACGAGAGTCATTACGAATCGTCTTGCGCGCATACTTGACGACTTCCAGCCTCCCGAACAAGCCGGTTTCCAAAAAGGCTTTAGCACCATAGACCACATACATACCCTTCGGCAAATTGTACAGAAGTCCGAATAGTACAATTTGCCACTATGTCTGGCGTATGTGGACTATGAGAAAGCCTTTGATTCCGTCGAAATTTGGGCGGTGCTGCAGTCCCTTCAGCGGTGCCAAGTTGACTGTCGGTATATCGAAGTGTTGAAGTGCTTGTACAGTAGGGCTACGATGGCTATCCGAGTACAGAACCAGAGTACGAAACCTATCCAATTGCAGAGAGGTGTAAGACAGGGTGACGTCATATCCCCGAAACTCTTCACCGCTGCATTGGAAGACGTTTTCAAGCTTCTGGACTGGAAAGGATACGGTATCAACATCAATGGCGAGTACATCACTCACCTTCGATTTGCCGACGATATAGTCCTTATGGCAGAATCGCTGGAGGACCTAAGCACTATGCTCAATGACCTCAATAGTGTTTCCCAACGGATAGGTCTTAAGATGAACATGGACAAAACTAAGATCATGTTTAATGTCCATGTCACACCTATGCCGGTAGTTGTTGGGAACACTAAGCTCGAAGTTGTTGACGAGTATGTTTACCTGGGACAAATAGTCCGACTAGGTAAGTCCAACTTCGACCGAGCGGTCAATCGACGGATTCAACTCGGTTGGGCAGCGTTCGGGAAATTACGGCACATCTTCTCGTCAGGTATACCTCAAACCTTGAAAACGAGACTGTACACCCAGTGCGTGTTGCCAGTGATGACATACGGAACTGAGACGTGGTCCTTCACTGCTGGCCGGATGAGGAAGCTCAAGGTCGCTCAGCGAGCTATGGAGAGGGCTATGCTCGGAGTTTCTCTGCGTGATAAACTTAGGAATGAGGATATCCGCAGTAGAACCAGAGTAACCGACATAGCCCAACGGATTAGCTGAAGTGGCAATGGGCCGGCCATATAGCTCGAAGAACCGACAACCGATGGGGAAGAAAGGTTCTCGAGTGGCAGCCTCGTACCGGTAGGCGAAGTGTAGGGCGTCCCCCCACGAGATGGAGTGATGACCTGGTAAGACATGCAGGAAGTCGATGGATGCAGGTGGCTCAGGACCGTGCTTTGTGGCATTCTTTGGGAGAGGCCTATGTTCAGCAGTGGACTTGTGAAGGGCTGTAATGATGATGATGATGATGATATATATATGTGTGTGTGTTTATATGTATATGTATGTGTATATATGGATGTACAATAACAAGTGTGTTTTCTTTTTTCCTTTTTTGTTCATTCCCAATGTTTACATGTATTTTTCTTGGAAAATGTTATGTACACTTGTTATTGATATACATATCAGTGAGCGTGTTACTTGTTATATAATCTAGTGTTAATGTTTAATATGTATATTGTAAGTGTGCTTATGAAAATAAAATAAAATAAAAATAAAAATATTTTGAAATTTGTGGCCTAGAAATTCCACAAATAAAACTAATTATTTTATATATTTATAGAACTCCTAATTCCAATATAAATGTATTTTTTTTTAAAATGAATGAAGCGCACAAACACAAACAATGTAAATTAATTGTTTGCGCCTATTTTAATATTGATATACTGGTTCACAATAGCGTAAGTACTCAGTTCCTAGAACTTATATCCAATTTCGGACTCCAGTGTCATATTCAGGAACCAACACGAATTGATAAATGTATCGACAACATCCTTAGTAATATTTCAACTGCGGTAGGTAGGACGCACAACTTCTGTCTCTCGGATCACGACACAGCTCTAACAATTGAATTTGAAACCAAACAATTAGAAAAAATATCTAAACCGTTTTTCACAACTACACGTGACTACAGCAAAAATAACCTAAGTAAATCTATAGAGTGCATTAGCTGTATAACTTTTTCTGAAATATTTAATAGATTAAATACAAATGAGGCTTTAATGAATTTCACGAAGAATTAACATTATTCTGTAAACTTTGCTTTCCCATAAGAAGACGGAAAAATAATTTTAGAGCCGGCGGAATATCTTGAATAACGAAAGATCTTAAAATTTGTTGCAGAACCAAAAGAACACTAAGATACAACTACTACTTAAATAGAAGCAATAATAATAAATTAGCGTATATAAAATATTCCAAATTGTTAAGAAAATGTAGAAAAAGTACTCAATCGCTTTGTAACCAAAGGTACATAACCAACTCTCGCCATAAAGGTAAAGCAACATGGGACGTAGTGAAACGATATGTTGACGGTACTGTTCCTAGGACTGGTCCATTCGTAGATAATATTGTCGACAATGGAATTACAGTTACATCTGGATCTGACATAGCAAACATATTTAATTTTTTTTTATTGATGTAGTTCAAAACTCTACTAGTTCTGCTTCTGCCAATAATGAAGGTATCCCACATCAAATTTTAAAAATAACGATTTCAGTATTTTATAAAACCCACGGATCCAAATGAAGTTTTTTACACAATAATTTCATTGAAAAGTTCAAAGTCGGCAGGGTAAGACGATATTAATTCAGACTTATTGAAACGTATTGCTCTATTTATATCGGAACCTTTGGCTCACATTATAAATCTATCTTTCGAACAAGGATGTTTTCCAGACAAACTTAAGTTGTCGATAATAAAACCGCTACATAAGAAAGGGTTAAATTCTGACAAAAATAATTATAGGCCTATTGCTTTAACTCCAGTCCTATCATAAATCTTTGAGAAAATTATGCTCAAAGGAATAGTAAGCTTCCTAGATAAATATGACATTTTGGCACCGGAACAATTTGGTTTCAGGAAATACCGATCAACGCAATTAAGTACCTTCACCCTAATAAACAGCATCGTTAATAATATCAACCATTCAATAATTTATGTAAATGTAATCGTGTAATTCAAATAATTGAAATTTAAAAGATTGTAATAATTGTAATTAAAATAGTTCTTATAAATTGTAATTGAAATAGTTCTAATAATTGTAATTTTATTTAAATAATTGTTGTAAATTTACTATTATTTTGCATGCCCGTAATGATGGTGAAACATGTCCTGTGCTATAATTTACTTTAACATCTTGTGTACCAACTATATTTCTTGCAAATAAATGATTTATGATTATGATTATGATGATTTTGTATCAACATAATGGGGGCCTTATTATACAGTACGTGGAAGTAAGATACAAACAAAAAGATTTATAGCTCTCTTAGTTAGGTACTTAGCCACGAGGCATTTGTAAAATAGTATTAGCAAATACTCATTCAATATGGCCCAAAGCGTATAAGCAATTTAAATGCAAAAAAGGTCGTTTGGGGAACCTTAAGTATTCTATTGATTTCAAGTAAACAGTAAAATATTTTTTTCTATTCCATCGTTCCATTTCATGATTTGTTTTTATTTATCCCCATATTTTTTTTTATATTTAAAGTTTTTTTTTTTATAATTCAAATGAATGAGCTGAATTAAAAATATAAAGAGGTTCTCAATTGTGTCTCGACAGCATGCTCTTTTGTTGTATGCATTTTGCTCGATATTTTCGTCAATTTTTGGTCCACTATCTCCCGTGGATGCGCGAAGACATAAAGTAGTGCACTTTTTTTGTTTAGAATGGCTTCTCTAGTACGTAGTACATATAACTCAATGCCTTTCGATCAAATTATTAGAGTAGAGCAATAGAGAGTGCACCTGTGCTTATGCATACACTCTGCACTATTATCCTGTCTTGTGTAGATGGTTAATCTCCATTAAGACTGGCCGCAGTAACGGTAATTCGGTCTAGAAGACACAATTTTTTTATTATATACTAGTAAAACCTTTCAAAGGCCTCACATTTATATCATATATTTCAAGTTTGCAAACTACACTAACAGTATTAATAGAGGATTGGCTGTGAAATTATTCCACAGATCAAGGCAAAATAATATACAAAACGCTGAACTTGGTTTACAATTTCCTTGTCTTGACGTTGTTGTGAGGTACTCCACTAAAGCCAGCTTCTATAATATGTATATGCGGTATTTTTAATGTGAAATATGGAAAAGTTAATGATTAGTGATGCGGTGAAGCAGGCAATGGCGCACGTAATGGCGCCTAGATGGCGCTGCACAACAGCAAGTCATTGACAAAGTTTATGTGAACCAGAAAGCGATTGCAATGCCCTCAGCTCATAGGGAGTGGTAAGAAGGAACATGACGTGGAAGTAGTTTTATCTATTTTCAATTTCCGTAAGTCGACTTTTATACGAAATTGGATTGCCTCTCACATTTTAAAATTTAAATTGGCGACAAATATAACAATATTTATTATTTAGTCTGTATACCATTGTGATACAACATACGATTTTTCGTATAGGGAATGATGAGAATAGGAAACCATTTCTACTAGTAACAAGGCATAACCTGTTAATCGTGTAGTAGCAGTTAACCGTGTAGTAGCATTGTTAAGCGGTGTAAGAATATCCACTTCCCAATACCGTCCCAAAGGTTTCGTAAGAAGTAACAAAGGGAAACAAACCAGGAGATGGGCAGCAGCGTCTTCTTATAACAACTAGAAAAAATAAAACCGCGGTAACTAACCCGCCCGCCAAGCATCACAACTATGGCAAACGTGACGCAAAACAACTATGAGGCAATCTATAGGGAGTAAGCTGGATTGGCAATTGGTTGCCTTATGGCTCAAAAATCGACAAACGATGGAGAAGAAAGGTACTCGAGTGGCAATTTCGTATCGGTAAGCGAAGGTATAAGGCGGCCCTCATAGAGTGACTACCTGGTTAGAGATGCAGGAAGTCGATTGATACAGTTGGCTTAGGATCATGCACCATGACCATTCAGCAGTGGACTTGTGAAGAGCTATAACGAATTACAAAAGAAAGAAGCTGTTTATAAGGTCCTTTGTTGCATCAATGCTACACAGACCAAAGAGTATACAAATCACTACATTTAATACAAACGGTACGTAACATCAGTCTTAGTTTTCATCGCATACGTTTTGGAAATAGTCAAAGTCAATAATGAACCTCTTTTACGATTGTGGGGAACAATGAGATCGTAGATAATATCAAAATATTGGTGGATATTGCTTTATACATCAAATTTGTTTCGACATATTATAAATCAAACAACTTGTACCAGGGAGCATTATTGGAAGTCGAAGGAATTGTATCACTTCAATATTTCAATCTTGTAAACGACATTCGTGTTTGGTTGCCAAAATGATTTACATAAACTACTTCATAACAATAGAAGATAAAATAACTTCAATAATAACATACCGGCTTCTATGGTGGAAATAAATTTACTTCATACTCGTAGCATATATGCCATAGTTGTAAAGTGGGTATAGCACGACTTTACTGAAGGTCATGTCGAAGAGGCTCAGTTTTTGGATCAACATAAACTTAAGGATATTTCTTCTTTCATTCGTTCATTCGTTCAGCCTTTCAAGGTCCAATGCTGAACATAGGCCTCCCCATAGATTTTATTGTAAGAGGGGTATTCGACAAAGTTGCATGTTCGTTAACCGCAGTTTTTTATGTATTTTCTAATAGTTAAGTCAGGTATTTTCTTAGGCTTTAAAAATAATACTATGTTATTACGCTATCAACAATACTAATTCCGAATAATTTATTAACCCCTCTAGATAAGCTTAAAATGCTTTTGTTATGAGTAGTCAATAATAGTCAAAAAAGGGATTCGAAATCCACAACTTTCCAATATTGCAGTCCGCACTGAATTTGCACTTGTGATAAAAAGTGGATCCTTTATGATAGGCGGGAACATTCTTGGGAACAATTAAACTGAAGGGAGGTGGCCATGCAGTCCTAAATGCAAATTAAGTAAAAAATCTACTTATTACTTCAGGGTGGAAGCCAAATAGAGTCATTGAGAAATTGAGTCAAAAAGTCCTTGTGGAATCAATTACCACCAGCGAATTTTCCGGACCGATACGACTTCGGAACCTTCAAGAAAAGAGCTTACACCTTTCTAAAAGGCCGGCAACGCTGGTGTTGTAGTAGTTCATGGGCGGCGGTAGCCACTTACCATCAGGTGAGCCGCATGCTCGTTTGCCCCCTCTCCTATAAAAAAATAAAAAATAAAAAAGCTACTTGATGTATGATGAACCCATCCAGCATTGTCATTACAGTTACTTGAGATAATTGCAATCAATGATGGACACGGATCAATGCTTGCTCTTAAACAATCGATACTACTTTCTTCCATTACTTATCCACGAACATACACGTCTACATATTGAACAATGGACTACAGGAGCTTTGGCTGGAAACTTCCATCTACCATACTAGCAATACTATATTTATTTCCATCATTTTACCACGTTTCCAATTCTGAGCTATATTTAATGTTTCGAGTCCCTTAGGGTCCCTAGATTATCGGAAAGTTAGTTTGAAATCAGTTGCAAATATTGTACCGAATAGGCAAATAAACAATATGTACGTTTATTATTAAATAAAATGAGTTCATATTGCATTGTCATCCAGTTCCGAGCTGTTTCTAAGTTACAAGTCTTTATCTTGTCGAGAAGTTATTGTGAAATCGATTGCATACTTTGTACCGAGCAGACAGAAATAAAAGTGAGTTTTAAAAACTTAGTAAAAACGAGAAAATTTCAATGAGATGAGACAGTACTTTAAAAAATTCATTAATTCCCGTCTTCATTCATTTTATCCCGTCTTATTTCATTTTACTACTTGCACTTAAAGGTCGATCAATCAATAATATATTTTAATTCTCATAATATATTATATAATTGATCACAATAAAATTTTTATAATTTTTCTACATAAAAATGGCAAATTCTAAATAAATTTCAAATATATAAGTCTAGTTTTATGGTGAAATAAACGGTCCCCAATCCACGGCGGCCCCGCTATTCCTGGCTACGGTGGTGACCATGGTAACGGCGGGGCAGGGGGTGCTAAGAATTTCCGGTGGAGGTTCGGTTGCCACCTAAGACGACTTGACCTGGCAACATATAATGCATGCTCCCTAAGGACTGAAGAGAAGATCCTGGAGCTGGAAGAAGAGATAGACAAGATGCGCTGGAATATTATAGGATTATCTGAGGTCCGAAGAGGGGGGAGGACATGGTAATCCTCAAACCTGTCAACTTGTTCTATCACCGGGAGGGCGACCATCTGTCCCAAGGAGGTGTCGAATTTATCGTCCACAAGTCTCTCGTTAACAACGTTGTAAAGATTGAGAGTGTGTGGAGGAGGGTTGCGTACCTTATACTCAGAATCACCAGAAGGTACTCGCTGAACGTCATATAGGTTTAGGCACCAACCTTGGCACATCCCGATGAGGAGGTGCAGGAAATGTGTGTGGATATATCTAGAGCTATACATTCCCCCAAAACCCACTATACGGTGTTATTGGGAGACTGCAACGCAAAACTAGGCCCAAGACAGAACGATGAGCTTAAGATATGGAAATTTGGAATAGGGCAACGCAACTTAAGGAACCAGCAGCTGGCCGACTTCATGGAGAAAGAAGGACTCTTTATGATGAACTCTTTCTTCCAGAAGCGGCCCCACAGGAAGTGGACCTGGTCGAGCCCCGACGGTTCGACAAAAATAAGAGTGACTTAATTATGACGACCAGACTACAACTGTTCAGTGATATTTCAGTGACCGCGAGGGTGAAAACCGGGAGCGATCACCGAATGGTGAGAGGCACACTGAACCTAAACGTTAAGTTGGAGAGGTCTCGTCTAATGAAGTCAACGCTCCGTTCCCCTCATGCTCTAACCCAAAGTCCCGAAACATTTCAGCTCAAGCTACAAAACCGTTTTCAGTACCTGGAAGATTGGAATGCAGTGGACGATATGAATGACAAGCTCGTGGAAACTGTCCATGCAGTCGGAGCTAAGTTTTGCAACACCTGCCACAGAAGAACACAAAAACTCTCCGATCACACTCTTAATCTCATGGCTGTTAGACGAGTAACGAAGCTGCAGTCTTCAGTAGATTTGACAGCATACAAGCAACTGAACATACATATCTATAAATGCATGCGGCAGGTCTTACGCAACTGCACGTATTGAAGAAGCGATCGAGCGGAATCAGGGCTCCAAAGTTCTTTGCTAAAGATCTGTCTGAAAAAGGTTTCTCAAGTTGCGGCCTCGTACCGTAGGATGAATTGTAGGGCGTCCCCCCAATAGACGGAGTGACGACCTGGTAAGACATGCAGGAAGTCGATGGATACAGGTGGCTCAGGACCGTGCTTTTTAGAATTTCTTGTGGGAGGCCTATATTCAGCAGTGGACTTGATTTGGTCATCATGTCAGATAATCCAATATAACAGTGACTATAAAACGTTACTGACAATTCTTTAGAAATAAAATGCTTCACTCTTCTACTTGTTTTGCACATAAAGAAAATAATTTTATAAAAATGACTGTCCTTAGTGGCGCATAAATCCCATTTATTGAATTGCGAGGGACTAAAGTGCGAGGATGATTGTAAAGAGCGTATATTCTTGTTACTTAGCGACGCATGTATTGTGAGTGGGTATTAAGTGCTCTTTAGATAAATCGTCCTACGAATGAATAGATAGTTATAAATGTATCACTCCCGATTATTATTTTTATAATGATGTTTTTGTCAATATTATGAGAACAGTGTATATAATAAATACATATTATTGCTATACAGATGCCACGTTAGGAATACGGAAAGCGAAGATCTACAATGAATATATATGAATATACAAGACTTCAGAAAACTATCACACTACATCATATACATATGTAAGTCCATGGACATTAAGAAGATAGTTCTGGTGATGGGCCATAGTGGCTGGCGAAATTGGAATATATTTTAGGACGAAAGAATATTTCTGCTTTATTATGTTGTGTGAGATTAGATAAATACAATTATAGAACTTAGAACTCCTGAAAGAAGTAGCAATTAGTCATATATACATGTCACAGTAAGATGATTGAAGCCAAGATAAAAATTATATCCTAGCTATATACCATAATGTAGAACTATTAGGATTTAGGATTAGGAACCGCTGGTCATATAACTTTATATGACAGCGGTTCCTAACTGTGTTACTAGGAATATAACTATGATACGTGCATGATCTAATAATATAACTATCCTAGTAGACTAATCTAATGAAATAATTATAATTGTATACTGAATTTACAGAAACTTGTGTAGTTCAACAATGAAAAAAAAACACTCAAGTCGATAGAGATAAATCATCAGACAACTTAAAAAAGAGCTGCTGAAAAAATTTAAAAAGAATCGTCCAACAAATTTCGTAATATTGACATTAGATCTTCAGTACTTGTTGTGTTGTTGTTCATGTTACTTTTTTGACAGTAGGTTAAGGTGTGGTTGGGATGGCCCTTGAACCACCTTAAAGCTGTGTACATTTTATATTGTAATAATATAAATATAATCTTAAAAGAATTGAACTTTTTAGTTTAAATAATTCAAAAGTATAACTCAAAAGTGGTTAAAAGGGGTATCGACCAATGCCCTTAGTCAAATCTACATTTGTTACAATGTAGTTTTGACTATAATATGAAAACTAGTTTAGTAAGATACTAAGATACTCATACTTATATTCCTAATAAGACAGTAATGAACCACTTTCATACAGTTATATCCCTAGGGATTACCGTAACATATACTTCTAATTATTTACCTAAAGTAATCTAGTAAGATAGTAATATAACCGCTGTCATATAACTATATTACGGTTTATAGCTATATCCCTAGGGATATAATTACATCACGGCTTCAACCATGTGACTCCCATATAATATCCATTATACCGGGGATTATAAAATGTTTAAGGAGCCATCTGTCGGCACGCCAAATAACAAGCGAGCACAAGCGAGACAGGCCATGTGACAGGCCTCGTAGATGTACGAGTATTATTTATTCTGTGTTACGAGTATGAATATCTCTGATTCAAAGAATTAGGAAAACCACAGTTTGGTAAATGGAAACTGATGCCCATAGGTATCTACAATTATCCTCAGATTTTTAACTAACTGATCATTTCAATCTGTAAAACTAAAACTAGTTTTACAGATTGAAATGATGTGATGAAATGATTCAACGTGCAGTATTCGTGAAATATAAAATAATTAAACATACATTTAAAAGGTGTTTTATGCGTGAAATCTGGTAGTTCAGTTGATATTTATTATTATTATATTATATATTGCATGGTGTGAGCCGTTGTTGTAGAAAATTGAAAACACCCTTGTGAATTACGATATTTCAAAATAAGCTTAGTTTAACTAGATAAATGTTTTTTTGCAAAGACACCTAAATTCCTTGCAGATGCTAATGTCTTAGACTGAATGAACCGCACAAGTAAAGGTGCACAAATGTGCACTACAGTAGTCGTTGTTTTTATAAGAAACGCAAAATTAAAGCGGTAAATTCAACCTTGTGTTCTACTAGTGGCGGTGAATCTCATAAGAATGAATGAAAGAATGAACTATTTATTTGATATACACATTTTACACACATTAAAAAAATATTATAAACAAAAGCAAGGGGGAAAAGAATGCATGTACCAGTCTAACACTGTTTACGCATTTACAATTGAGAAGCAGTACATATAAATAAGTACAATAATAAAACAAACAAACAAAAAGGTAAAAACGAAGAAAAAAATCAATATGAAAATGTGACATCAAATAGGTCTCCAACTCAGCATAATGCTGTAAATACAGCGCTGGTTTTCAGTTGGAGCCTTGTGACTTCACAGACAAGTCGGTGTGTGATCTTCCAACTAAGAGTTATATACGAGTTCATAGTTATCTATTAACAATTACGAGTTAAAAGGTAGTGCTAACATATTATATAACGTATACACACATGCACTGAGACTAAACCTAGGTAACAGGTGTGATATATTACTATATATTTAAATAATACCTACTTATATACTTATACATACAATATTAACATGATATTTGACTATTCTGACTATTCTATGGGGAAGACAACTTTTAATTTTTTCATAAAATTAGATAATTCAATATTCTGAGTCAAAGAGACACGCCATGTTACGAGACCTCCTGTGGATTTAGTATAGCATAAGGTTGACAAGTTAGTATTCCATTAGGAGACTACTCTCAGAGAGAGTTTCATAAGTTCTACGATGACTTATTAAATTTTTCTTAAAAAAATTTTGATTTTTTTTTTTGCCGGTAGCAAACCTGCCAATTATCTGGTGTTGCAGATGGTGTGCCTCCTCTTCTTTAATAAATCTAGATGCGTTAACACATCAATACTAATATGTATTCCAGTGACAAAGCCGAAACACAAAAGCGTTATGCTTCTACTTTAGGCTTGTATTCTAGACGCGTGTGGGCCTTCCTCGATCAATCCTTACATTTGCACTGCAGCTATAATAAACCGCCGTAGACCGTACTATGATAAACTACATCGTGCAAAACATGACTCGTTGTAGTTATATATTTTAAAGATTTTTTCTTAACTTTTAAGCCAGTGCTTAGTTACTATGCCTTTTGATATCAATCGATTCGTCCGGTTTTACGTGACATTTGAAATCGTATATAATTATCCACAAAAATATTTCCGGCGTAGATCAATTGATTATTGAAACACAATATTTTAATTAAGTTCATAAAAAATTGGGGGGAAATTTAAAATTGAAACTCTTATTATTATTAGTAAATAATGTCATTTTCAAAATAAATTAGATATAACTGGTCGGCGGTGTCTTTTATAAAAATATTTTTATGTGTTAAATGTCTTACAAAAATTACTTTCTTTTTTAAATAAAAATATTGACAAGCGATTATACGGTCTACCCGATGGTAATTGAACGCTGAGGCTCATGGACAGTAAAATCTAACCTCGATTAAGAATCAAGAACCAGAAGCGTAGTCGACTCTGTTGAAATGCCTCATTACCAGTAAGAACGGTCGTAGTCTTACCCGGGCTTAGCCGACCCATTAATGCTATAGTCATATTACGCGTTATTGTGTCTTTACCACGTATTTGTTGAAGGTATCCATGAACTGCATTAACTATATCAGAAATGTTAGACTTTTATCACACTGATATTACGAGTAATATCCGTATATCTTCCTTATATAACAGGCGGAAACTTTTGGATTTGAGCTTCCTCTATAAACTGTGCAATAATGGCATCGACTGTCCTCAATTACTGGATATGGTTAACATTAATGCTCCAAACAGATTACCCCGATTTAATGTCTACAAGCTGTTTATGGTCCCACCTCATAGGACTAACCTCGGTCTTAATTCAGCATTATGCAGAATGTTTAGACTGTATAATGATATATCTAGGCTTTCTGATTTAGATATTTTCAATGACAATTTAAATAATTTCAGAAGAAAAATGTTACTTTATTTAGAATCCTAATGATGAATGTAAACCCTTTTTAATTTATCATACATGCGCAATTTTGCTACTGTAATATTAAATTATGATAATTAACTTTTCGCAACATTACTCTGTGTAAGCTGTGGTTGCCTATAACTGGGTGAGCACATTGCTTGTATCTTGTTTTTAGTACTTGTGTATCATCTGTCGGTGACCCTTATAAATAAATAAATAAATAAAGTGGTAAGCAAAAGTTTAAAAGAGAACGCCAAGGCTAAAACAAGCATACATTTGTAACGTTAATGCCAACTTTTTACACCGCTTAAAATTAGAATGTTAAATCTATTTATCTCAACGGAATTGAGTAATTTGTGTAAAATACCATAGACCTTTCTCACCTTAAATTTTATCATAGCCCTCTTTATTTGTAATGGCTGTCATTTATCAATGTGCTTAACGCATAACTTTCATAGTTAGGGCGTTTATGCATTAAACGTACCTAATATCAGCCGCCCAGTGTTGCTAACTCGCTGACAGGTTTTAAGGTTAAAACATATTGAAATAGGTAAACTTGAAAAACTATAAACCGGCAACAAAAAAGTAAAAAGAATATATTACACATATTTTGAAGTAAAAATATTATGTGCAAGCTATTTTATTCATTCAATTGTTTGAAGGCGGTTTTTATTTTATACTAAAAGATTAATTCTTTGATTCTTTTGAATGATCACAAGCTCAATGTTACAAATACCGTCATGTAATGCGTTTTAAAAAGTTATATCAAAAATTTCATTTGCTATTTTCCGCCCATATATGTAGAGGTTGAATATTTTTTATTCAAATTTCAAAAGTCCTATTTGAGTTGATTTATCAGCTTATTAAAAAGCGAAATCTCATCCTTTTTAGAAGTTTATAAAAAATAATTGGAAATTAAAGGGTTTTACACTGACAAACTCGATCCGGAATATCCAAATGAAAAACCCGGGCAGCAGAATTACTGATAATGAACAAACACACATGACTGTGCATACATAATAGTAGTTTTCTATGTCTGTAATATTTTACTGTGTAGCGCACAAGCGCTGCGCTATTAATATATGAATATAGACCGTACATTTCAAAAGAAATTTTCTCTCATTGAACCCTTTCATAGATGAAATATGGGACCATTTACTTATATATTACTTTTGAAATCATTGGACGGGACTAGTATTAATAAAGTATTTATAATGTAATGTCGAAGACTCTTCCTTTATTAAATGCATTTCATAACATAGATTAGAGAAAGCAGAAAGAAAATGAACTAGTGTTTCTTAGACTGTTCAATTACAAAAAAGTGCAATTCATATCTTGAATTTTAAATAGTCTAAAATTAATATATAAAATTTGTCTCCTGAATTATGTTAATGAAATATTATATTCATAGTGTAAATAGTAGCAACAAACACAAGCTTGTTATGCTAGTAATTCGACCCCAAGGAGTGAGTTATTAATTTACGGGAAAATATACACATTTTAGATGTTGTTACATCAAAAATTTTAGAATTTTATTAAAATAACGATAGTATTAAGAAATACATGAAGGAAAATAAACCCTGGGAATGAGATGATCGGTAATCATTTGAACCAGTAATCGTATTGGGTGGAAAAATATCCAGTATCCAATAATCCCGTATGTGTATGTGCATCGTAAGATGTGGCGGAAAGAAATAAAGCAGGAAATAGAAGTCAGCATTTTCTTGGTCACAATTCCAAATAAGACAAAACTGCAGTTGTCAACCTTTAATTTACTTTAGCTATTTCTATAGCATAACGGAGACACGCGGCTGTCACTGAAATTATATTAGTTTTACAGAAGAGGGTCATAAGATCAATTTATGATTTAAAGCCTAAAGAGTCGCTGCGACAAAAATTAAGGAAATTATTGTATTAACAATGGTCTCGCAATACATTTATGAAAATGTAACGTACGTACACAAAAATAAAAGTAGTTTTACAAAAATAAGTGATATTCTTTCTGTAAATACTAGGAACAGACACAATTTAGTAGTACCAGTTACTCGACTCCACCGGCTCAGTAATTAATTCATCCTTGGGGCAATTTATACGCTTTTACAACAAAATTCCAGAAAATATACAAAATTTGACCTGCTCAAAGTTCAAAAACTTTATTAAACAAAGTTTGTATAAAAACGGTTATTATAATATTATGGATGATAATAACCCCTGGGAATGAGGTGATCGCTACCAATGTATTTCCAATTTGTTTTGTGTTTTTAATTGTGTAACATGCATGATATTAAGCTATTATTTTAAAAAAGTCCCGCTGGGTTTCTTGCTGGTTCTTCCCAGGACAAAGTTTTTTTTTTTGAACCAGTGGTAATTAAAGAAACGAGTGATTTTCCATAAGTACCTATTATTTATAATCTATATTAAATAAAAAAGTTTCTGTTTCTGTTTCAAACATTAATAGGTGTTATTTAGAATGATACAAAACACAGTTCGATAAAATTTATCATACAAAAGCAGATGAAACTAGGAAGCCGCTCTCGGCTTAACAGGAGTTTCTGTTTGGTATAGTTACTAGTTTCCCTTATCATACAGTAACATACTCAACACTTGAGTTAACAAGATATCGCCATAATTGTATTTACATATTATACTCTATTTCGTAGAATGCTTACTGAGATAATAATTGATTTCAGATTACTTTGGACAAAATTAACAATATTATATTAATTACGAAAATGTTTACTAACAGGACTAAAGTAATCGTTCTTTTATTAAAAAATAAAAATGGATATTTATTTATTCTATCTATTTCGTTGAATTTGGATTTTTTTAAAGAGCAGCTGCACTGTCACAAGCAAAAACGCATCGAAATTCGAAAGCTAAACCAAGTTATCAAAGTTAGATAGTCACGTTAAGAATAGCACACGGAGTGTTCGCCGCTCCCCGAGCTGAACATCTTACCTGACCGGAGACCTCCCCTTTTCATTTCACCGCCAAACCCCGGTTTGGTGACCCCAATGCGATGTGAACACGCAACCGGCAACCTTCGGAAATTACATCTTCAATCTTTTGTCATTAGCCTCAAGAACCCCTAACCTTTACTCCCGAGAAACTTCTTCTTCAGTCTCCAGCACCAACAAGCCAGTTCCATTTGTCCTCATCTCGATTCACACTTGCAAGTGCAAGTGCAAGTGCGTAGTACGGCATATATTACACACCGGCATATCGTTCGCACCGTCGTCACTTCCCTTACGCACACATCATGTATTCCCCACTGGCATCAAGGACGCACCGGCAGTCGGACTGTACTATCGACTGCCGGTCCGACCAGGGGAGTGATGTGGTACCGCTGTCGTCACGTCACAAGCGAAAATCGTATCGAAGCCTGAATCACGTTATCATAGTCCTGTTATAATAGTTGTTTATTTTTTTCTTTTTGATATGTTTAACTTTTCTTGGTGTACAATAAAGAGTATTGTATTGTAAAGTTCTGAAGTACTGTAGTATATATAGAATAGCTCCAAACTATCACACAGACCGTTAGCCTCTCTCCACGCTTAACACCTTGCCCGGTGGCAGATCTTACCTTTTCATTTTTTTTATAGGAGAGGGGGCAAACGAGCATGTGGCTCACCTGATGGTAAGTGACTACCGCCGCCCATGAACAATTGCAACACCAGGGAGGGAATTGCAGATGCGTTGCCGGCCTTTTAAAAAGGAGTACGCTCTTTTCTTGAAGGTCCCTAAGTCGTATCGGTCCGGAAAAATCGCTGATGGTAATCGATTCCACAAAGAAGTCGTACGAGGAAGAAAACATCTTCTAAATCGCACAGTGGTGGACCGCCAATCATTCAGATGGTGTGGATGATATCGGGAGTTCTGCCGCGATGTGCGTTCGTGAAATTTGGCGGCTGGGATTAATCCAAACAATTGCTCAGAGCACTCCCTGTGGTAGATGCGAAAGAAAATGCAAAGGGATGCAACATCTCTTCGCAGTGCTAATGAATCGAGCCGATCGGAAAGGGCTCGGTCGTCGACAATTCGAGCCGCTCTGCTATGGATGCGGTCAAGTGGAAGGAGCTGGCACTAGGGAACCCCTGCCCAGAGATGGGAACAGTATTCCATGCGAGGCCGAACCTGCGCCTTGTAAAGTCGCAGGCGGTGTGCCGGCATGAAATACTGTCCGGCTCTGCTGAGCACGCCAAGCTTTTTAGAGGCCAATTTGGCCTTCTCTTCCAAGTGACCACGAAACTGCACGTCACTCGATATGTCGACTCCGAGGATACCTATTCTGGCTGAAGCAAGAAGGGGAGTGTCTTGAAACTGAGGAGATACGACAAAGGGGTTCTTTTTAGCGGTAAACGCGCAAACTTGTGTCTTCTGAGGATTAAACTGGACTAGATTTAGTCGCCCCCAATCCGAGACTTTGTTCAGCAAAGACTCGACTTTAGACACAAGTTTGTTCCGGTACTCAGCGACGTTATCCCGAGAAATATTGGCACGGCCGGTGTATAGAGCATCACCAGTGCTGTCATCCGCATAGCAATGAATGCTACCAGTTAGCAACATATCATTGATATGCAGAAGAAATAGCGTTGGTGATAGCACACAGCCTTGTGAAACACCAGCGTTAATAGGCTTGTAGTCAGAACATGCACCGTCTACAATGACCTTGATGCTCCGATTTGCAAGGAAGCTGGTGATCCAATTGCACAATTTCTCGGGAAGCCCATAGGAAGGGAGCTTCGAAAGAAGCGCTTTGTGCCAAACCCGATCGAAGGCCTTCGCAATGTCCAGACTAACGGCCAACGCCTCCCCCTTGGACTCTACTGCCTCCGCTTATCTATGGGTCAGGTAGACCAGAAGATCACCAGCTGATCGACCCCGACGAAAACCATATTGGCGGTCACTAATTAGCTGGTGATCCTCAAAGTACCGGATGAGCTGGCAGTTAATAATGGATTCCATTATTTTGGAGAACAAGGAGGTGATCGCGATAGGCCTATAGTTGGACGGGTCTGAGCGGTCGCCTTTTTTAGGGATTGGGTGGACAAAAGCTGTCTTCCATGTATTCGGGACTACGCCTTGGGAGTAGGAGTACCGGAAAAGACGCGTTAGGACCGGTGCCAACTCCGGATCACACGTCCTCAGCACAATTGGGGGGGATTCCGTCAGGCTCACTCGACTTCTGGATGTCCAGGGAGAGAAGTGCTTTGCGAACCGAGCGCTGTGAGAACAGCACATCCGGTATGGAGCACTCACACCGCGGGATGGTCGGCGGTGTTTTCCCCCCGTCATCAAGAGTCATACATCAGTGGAAAACTAGGATAGATTCTGTACTGTTTGAAATATAAAAATCGTGTAAATTTATTTTGAATTTTTTCGATCATGACACTATATTTGCTTTCATGTGGATTCCAAATAATGGCATTCGTTTCAAGTTGACTTCTTTCGAGAGCATTATATAAAATTCTAATAGTAAGTAAATTCCGAAAATCCCTTCACTGTCTTAAGATAAAGCCGAGATTCCTAAAAGCTTTTTAACAAATATTTAAAATGTGATTACGAAAATTAAGTTCTCGACTAATCCATCTCGACGCCAAAGTCTCTATCTAATATGTTTAACTCAAGGAATTACGAGGCCGTTCATTTGATAAGCATAATTATGAGGGGCTTTTGCACGACTATAACTCATGACACAACATTTATACACATTTAAGCTCAATTTGTTTTCCATACCCCACCGTGCCACTCTGTCAATGTCTCTTTGCAAACTTTGACAATCAGAAGAATTATTTAGTTACAAATAAATTTTAAAATCGTCGGCAAATTTCAAACACTGTGTCTCCTCAACGACTGTCGGAAAATCATTAACCATTAAAATAAATAATAGAGGACCGAGATTGCTCCCTTGATTCACTCCAGAATAAACACAGAACGGTTGCGATTCAAAACCTCCAAAATCCACGTATTGTCTGCGCCCACTCAGATAATTTGCAAAAATATCTACTAATCTAGGTGTAAAACTTGACTCGGCAAACTTTACCAACAGCCAAGTTGTTTTTATTTCAATGCTGCGGAAGTAGAAGCATGGTGATTGTGCTAATAAGTCCAACTCCTGGACACCGAACACCTCTCAATATTGAGACAGTTTTGAGGCAGGTAAAATGCATAGGGTATGGCAGAATGAATAAATCTCGTCCTCACAATATTATTCTATCTATTTATGTTTAATGCTGCTGCATACTGAAACATAGGTTTCATATTACTTACTGCTTATGAAAATACATGTCTGAAATGATCCGAAATATGTCGTCGCCTATTACAGAATATTTACCGATTTCTTTTTATTATAAATTTCACACTTCGCCAAATATAAATTGAACGCATTGAAAGGATCATATGCTGGACTACAACATTTCAATTTAGCGAGGGCTCCTGGGTGGCGCACTGCAAACTCAGTGATAACATTTGTATTACGGTTGAGGTTATTTTATGTTAAATTGGATGTTTCTTGTGTTATAGTGTTTTCCCCGGATTTTTTGTTTTGATTTACAGAATTGTATTCTTTTAAAATGATTTAATTAACGTAATTGCGTTATTGCAAGTGTTTAATTTACAGAATTGTGACATTTTTATATCGAATTTTTTTTTAAAAAAGGAGGATGATCTTCATTCGTTCTCTATTTGCCTTCTCTCCGTAGTACCCATATATATATATATATGGGTGAATTTTTAATGTAGCACTTTAGATAACATTATAGTTATTACCCTGAGCTTATGATATTCTTGGACTTACTCAAAACGGTTAAAAGTATACTTTTAAGGAAAGCCATTACTAAGACAAAGTCTTTACAAGAGTTAAAGCTCTGACATCAGAAGCCCCTATATAGAAGTTATTTTATTACTCTATCCTAGGCCTTACTAGGTCTTTCAAAAGTCTACTGCTGAACACAGCTACCAAGCTCGGCGAGCGGGTCACGACACCCAACTTTACTTTTCGTTTTACAATTTTTACTTTTAATTAAAAAAAAACTTGTTGAGGTGAAATGTCATCAAGGTTTTGTTTATTAAAAGTAAATCAAAACAATTCATTTATAAATTATTTTTATTAATTTTCTTTGTCTTGATAAAAGTAATACGAACTCTTGGAATCCTTCAAAATATTTTTGCCTCGAGAGGTGTTTGCAATTTAGGTATACTCGATAATCGTATACTAAAACTTGTATTAGTAAATAATATTTTGAATTAAAAAGATCGTGAACTATTAATAAGTTAGTGACAATACTAGGTCAAAATCAAGAAATTATTGTATTGCCATCGGTTAATAATAAACGTCTCTAAAATTTCAGAGTATTCTTCCGTCTGGAAGTAGGTGAATACCGAATTACGACATCAATAATACATGTATACGGGTCAAGCTTATCAATATAAAGCATGAACTGGTCTTATTTTTATTAATTTAGCAATAATTGTATTCTAGTTGGTTTATATTATAAATACAGTACTTGGGTCGGTAGACATTGTTCTACCCTTGTAGAGGAGGAGCGATGAGCTTTACTCCGTCTGGACTTTTACCGTGTAAATGTAAAATTTATTTAATTGGCTAAGTCGTTTAGAAGTTACGCAATCATTAACAGACCCAACAAATCGCTGCTTAAATGCAAAACTACCACATCCCAAAAATTATTATTTTTACAGGAGAACCAATTGAAAATTTTTAGATTTTATTTTTTGAATTTCTCAACCAAATCACGTCCGATTGGTACGCGTAACACATCATTACATGCGTATTTGCAACATTTATGACTTTAAATTAGTTATTTTTCACTAACGTTTAGAAGAAAGCATACAGAAGCAGATAAGTTACTTTTATATATAAATTATAGGTGTAATGACAATAAATTGTATGAAATAAAAGCCACAAGTCTAAAAGAAACCAGGGTTTTGTATATTTATTTTCTTAAATAAAATAACATATTAGTATCGGAAAGTTGGCTAAAGCCTTCTTTACCGTCAACTTTATATCCCCTACCCGGCTTTGTACTTGTTAGGAATGATCGGGTTGGAAAAGTTGGAGGTGGTGTAGCCATTTACCTACACGCATCAATTCCTCATAAAATTGTTTTAGCATCTCCTTCCTGTTACTCTGCCTCTTCTGAGTTTTTATTTTTGGAACTTGATATCAAGAGGATAAGGATGCTTCTAGGGGTAGTGTATTGCCCCCCTTCGACAGATTACTTCGCCTATTTAGATATGGCTCTTGTTGATATTTGTTCTGAGTACGCACACATGGGTGACTTCAATACAGATTTGTTGAAAAACTCTCCTCGTTCCAAAAAACTTCTTTCAATTGTTGACTCGGTTAATCTTTCTATTCTCCCTTTAAAGGCTACTCATCACAATATTGGAACCGATGACTCATTGATTGATCTCTTCCTTGCTGCTTCTCCTGATCGTGTGATGATGCACGAACAGTTACCTGCTTTGGGCATCTCACGTCATGACTTGATTTATTCTTCGTATAAACTTAAACCTCCCAAATATTCCCCTTCTGTATTGCATCTGCGCAGTTTTTCTAAAATAGATTTTGACAAGCTAAGGGATGACGCTCTTAGTCTCGATCTAACCTCATTTATTGCAGCACCTACTGTTGACGATAAAATCTCTATCCTTAACCAAAATATTCTCAGCCTTTATGATGCTCATGCCCCAATTCACAAGGTTAGATTGAAGCGTCCTCCTGCCCCATGGATGACAGAGGGCGTAAGGATAGCAATGGCTAGACGTAATCGAGCTTTTCTTCGTTTTAAGAGAGAACGTAATGAAGAAAATTGGTCATCTTTTAAAGCAGCCAGGAATAGGTGCAATCAAATGGTACGGGCAGCTAAACGCCGATATTTCCATAATTGTATTAACAACTCTTATCCCGCCAAAGTGTGGAAATTTCTTAGATCTTCTGGTCTTTGCAGGCCAGCTACATTGGATTATGGTCCTTCTCTATCACTTGATGAAATCAACCAACATTTCGCTTCTGTAACAGCAATGGACCCTACAATTCGCTCTCAAACTGTGGCTTCCATTGCTTCTGTGCAAATTCCTAATATACCTATCTTTAATTTCTCTCCTGTTTCGCAGGATGATGTCAAAAAGTCTATTTTAGCAATTCAGTCCAAGGCGGTGGGTTATGATGAGATTAGTAGACAAATGGTAGTATTTATACTATAGCACCTTCTTCCGGCAATTTCCCATGTTATAAATTTTTCCCTTGATTCAGGTCAGTACCCTAATCTTTGGAAAAGGGCTTTTATAAAGCCCCTTCCAAAAGTTCCTTCTCCCATTCTTCCCAATCTTTCTCGCCCTATATCCATTCTACCCTTTCTTTCCAAAATTTTATAATCCTGTGTTTACAAGCAAATTTCTACATTCATTTCGAAACATAAGCTACTGAGTATATATCAGTCTGGGTTTCGCCCTGGTCATAGTACCAGTACTGCTTTAATTAACGTCACAGACGATATTAGAAACGGTATGGAAGAAAAAAAAGTAACAGTACTGGTACTAGTTGATTTCTCAAATGCTTTCAACACAGTTCAACACAGTTTCAGATCATGAAATCCTTGTATCCATACTGTCTCATCTAAATTTTGGCCCTACAGCATTGGAATGGTTTGCATCTTATCTTCGCGGTCGACAGCAGTTAGTCTGTGTGGGGCAAATAACCTCAGCTTGGGCTGATGTGGAAACTGGTGTACCCCAAGGCGGTATTATTTCGCCTTTAATTTCTAAGTCTAAAGATCTAAGATCATGCTTGTCCAATCACTCATATTACCCATAATTGATTATGCAGATGTGTGTTACCCGGATCTGTCCCAGGATCTTCTGAACAAGCTGGAACGCCTTCTTAATAACTGTATAAGATTTATTTTCGGGCTTCGTAAGTATGACCATATTTCGCAATATAGATCTAAGCTTAATTGGCTTACAATCCGGCAGAGGCGTATTTCCAGAATATTACTTGTTCTTTTTTCCATATTAAATGACCCATTTTCGCCTTCTTAACTTAAGAGTAAATTTCACTATCTCTCCTCATCTCATGATAGGGTTCTACGTTCATCTTCTAACAACAAAATATGTATTCCAGTTCACTTCACCGAGTTCTATCGTAACTCCTTTACAGTTCAGGCTGCACGCCTTTGGAACTCCTTGCCTGACGACAGCAGAAAAGCTCCCAATAAGTTTGCTTTTAAAAAGTTGGTGCGTAATCATCTGTTAAAGACAACGCTTCTTAGATGAATCATCCATGTCATTTATATTTTAGACGTATATATTTATAGTTATTTATATTTATTATTTGTATATGTATGTTGCTATGAATATATGTATGCTTATGTATGTACGTATATATTTGTATACATGTATAAATAGGATATATTTTTATAGTTTATTTATTGTATATATTAGTAAAATGTATATATAACGTAATTAATTATAAATTTCTATTTTGTTTTTATTCTATATTGCTACACCTACTTCAAATTCTCACCACTCCATGGGTTGACTGGTAGAGAATGCCACAAGGCATTAAGTCCGCCCTTTGTATTCTTTTAGATTAAGGAATGCAATAAAGAATAAATAAATAAAATAAATAAATAAATATGATTTTGTAGTTAGGAATAATAATTAATTCGGTTACACGAATTAATTATCCAACGAGTCGAGGGTAAGCTAGTAACGGAATACGACAAGCGCACCTTTCCACGTCAGAGCCAAGACTGTCCCAACGGCGGCAGCCCCGTCCATTTTATACAAGCTAAACGGGCGCCACCGCAGGTACAATGGTGCAGGTGTACGGAGCACGTGTTATTTACAAGAATTCTGTCTAGCTACACCGACGCCGCCGCACGTGCAATGGTGCACGTGCCGACACGGCCATACTGACATGCGTGCGTCCTCGCACGCGCTCCATCACAATCTTAGTTATCTGTAGACAGAAAAACATCGTTCGATTCTCCTGACAAAAAAGCGTCTGGTCCGGTCTATATTGACCCTTCAGACTCGGGTGACAGTCAGTTTTGTTCCGGCAGTAAGCCCTACAAAACTTTAATCATCTTTATGTTAGATCGGAATGATTAGTCTGTAGCTTTTTCTATTTTCTCTTTTTTTTTTCAAGTACTGTTTTCGCTAGTCCGGAATCACTATTCCCTATAGCTGTATCACTGGACCGGCACAAAGCCCTGCAATGATAGTAAGAACTATTCTTTTTTCTTAATCTCTTTTTTTTGGACTATTAATGCTAGTCTGGAATTACTATTCCCTGTAGCTATATCATTGGACCGGCAAACGCCCTGCAATGACAGTAAGAACCACATTTTTTTTCTTACTCTCTTTTTTTTTCAGTTCAGTATAGAACAGTTACAGACCAACAATACCGCAAACATGTCCCCGTCACAATCACACAAAAGTGTATCATGAGGGACGTAGTGACACGATAACACCTAAGTATGTAAACCAACAGCAACACGACACATATCCCAGTGCAGCACAGACCGGCCTCCCTGCAACTTCATGTTCCTTTCCTGCACTAGAAAAATTACTTCGCTTGAGTGTTGCAACGTCTCTAGTATTTCTAGATGCACAGACACGGCTACCTCTGACTGTCGCACGTCCTCGTGCGGTTGAGAGTGAACAGCATACGGTCTATCAGTTATCACCACCTGCTAACAGATATTAACTCTTGTTAATTATTACAACGGTCGACCATCCCAGACTTCATTTAAGTCTGGAACGCGCCGATATGGCTACCTCCAGGCAAACGCACTACAGCTTTTCGTTCTGCTGCGTTCGTGCCATATTCGCGCCAGCAAGCCGTCGCGCCGTACTAGCGCTAGCGAATCGTCGCACTGCTTTGCAAAATTGAAAGAAATCGAGATAAATGTATTGCGAACCATGGAATTCCGAGCTTCCAAAATTCATCACATATTCTCTTAAGAAACTGCAACTGTATGACATTTGAAAACATTGCAAAAAAAAAATGGAAACTATGTGTAGACCAAAACATATTTCGAAGCGATGGAGGCAACTGCGCGAAATCTACGCAAGCCGTCCATTTACAGCGCCAAAGCACCATTTGTTCGGCGGCCGCTTGAATTGCCCTGCCGTAAGATCAGCCGATAAGTAGCCGACTGTAGCGGTGTAGGCTCAATCTAACCAGCGCTCGGCCGTACCTGACCATGTTCGATTAGCCATCACAACGTCTTCCTCATTGATTATTGTTGTAGAGACTTCTAAGAATCCCTTGACATCAAACCCCAATCTTGTCAACGACACAATATTTGGAACAAACTGCAACACTGATTAACACATTAGAACACAATAATGTCACTTATTATTTTCAATCCATAGCGTGTTAAAGTTAATTCTTTATTGTAGTACAACCCTTAAACGTTTTGAACTTCAAAATATAGCAAATGATAATCATGTTTCGCGTGAACTATCAAATTACAAGAAAACTTGAACAAGTTAATTAGAAAGCCTCCAACATTTCTTTTGACATTTGTTAACATATTTAGGTACGTCAAGAAATAATGAAAATACTTGCGGGTACTTTTAATACAAATCGAACAAATTAAAAAAAATTTGCTTAAATAATTTCTCTTTATCTTTTCCCTACACTTTAATGATACGACAGTATCGTAAGTAGGACAGCAAATTTCTTTACGGCATTTAACATAAAAACAGAATCATCAATGCAGAATGTATTACAGTCTTTCGCAAATGCGCCGTGTAGTGGCGGTTAAGAATATCCACTACCCCATATCTTCCCGTGGGTGTCGTAAAAGGCGACAAAGGGAAACAGGCAGGAGATGGGCAGCAGCATCTTCCTGATAATAGCCAAAATAACAATAAAAAAAACTGCGGTTGCCAACCCGCTCGCCAAGCGTGGCAACTATGAAAATATGCCCCCCATGAGCAATGACAATAATAAACGGCCCCCAGTCCCCGGCGGCCCCGCTATTCCTGGCTACGGTGGTGACCATGGTAACGGCGGGGCAGGGGGTGCTAAGAATCTCCGGTGGATTCGGATGCCACCTACGACGACTCGACCTGGCAACATACAACGCACGCACCCTGAGGACTGACGAGAAGATTGTGGAGCTGGAAGAAGAGATAGACAAGTTACGCTGGCATATTATAGGATTATCCGAAGTCCGAAGAGAGGGGGAGGACACGGTAATCCTCGAATCCGGCAACTTGCTCTATCACCGGGAGGGCGACCATCTGTCCCAAGGAGGTGTCGGATTTATCGTCCACAGGTCTCTCGTTAACAACATTATAAAGATTGAGAGTGTGTCGACGAGGGTTGCGTACCTTATACTCAGAATCACCAAACGGTATTCGCTGAAGGTCATACAGGTTTACGCACCAACCTCGGCACATCCCGATCAGGAGGTGGAGGAAATGTATGAGGATATCTCTAGAGCCATGCATGCCTCCAAAACCTAATATACGGTGTTAATGGGAGACTTCAATGCAAAACTAGGCACAAGAGAGAACGGTAAGCTAAAAGTAGGGAAATTTGGAATAGGGCAACGGAACCCAAGGGGCCAGCAGTTGGCTAACTTCATGGAGAAAGAGGGACTCTTTACGATGAACTCTTTCTTCCAGAAGCGGCCCCACAGGAAGTGGACCTGGTCGAGCCCCGACGGTCCGACAAAAAATGAGATTGACTTCATTATGACGACCAGACGACAACTGTTCAGTCATGTCTCAGTGATCGCGAGAGTGAAAACCGGCAGCGATCACCGAATGGTTAGAGGCACACTGAACCTAAACCTTAAGTTGGAGAGGTCTCATCTAATGACGTCAACGCTCCGTCCCCATCGTGCTCTAATCCAAAGTCCCGAAACCTTTCAGCTCGAGTTACAAAACCGTTTTCAGTGCCTAGAAGACTGCAATGAAGTGGACGATATGAATGACAAGCTCGTGGAAACTGTCCATGCGGTCGGAGCTAAGTTCTGCAAGACCCGCCGCAGAAGAACACAAAAACTCTCCGATCACACTCTTAATCTCATGGCTGTTAGACGGGAGATGAAGCTACATTCTTCAACAGATTTGACAGCATACAGGCAACTGAACAGACAGATCTCCAAATGCATGCGGCGGGACTTACGCAACTTCAATACAGCTCGTATTGAAGAAGCGATCGAGGGAACCAAGGCTCCAAAGTCTTTGCCAGAGATCTGTCCGCCAGAAAGCGCCAACTGTCAAAGCTGAAGACAGAATGTGGCAGCATCGTTTCCGGGGCACCTGAGATTTTGAGTGAGATTGAGAGGCTCTATGGGCAGCTGTACACGTCATCGTTGGAGCCGCACGCAAGTGTGAGTAACGATCCAAGAGCGAGTCTTATCCGACATTATTCTGATTATATCCCGGACGTCAGTTTGTGCGAGATTAGAATGGCTCTCCAGCACCTTAAAAACGGCAAGGCCCCAAGCGAGGATGGAATTACGGCGGAGCTTCTGAAAGCGGGTGGAAGACCTGTACTTGAAGTCCTTCAGAAGCTCTTTAATTCCGTCCTCCATGGTGGCATTATACCGGAGGCGTGGAGCAGAAGTGCGGTGTCTTGTTTTTCAAGAAAGGTGACAACGCTCTCTTGAAGAACTACAGACCGATTTCCCTTCTGAGCCGCGTCTACGTGCTGTTTTCGAGAGTCATTACGAATCGTCTCGCGCGCAGACTTGACGACTTCCAGCCTCCCGAACAAGCCGGTTTCCGAAAGGGCTTTAGCACCATAGACCACATATATACCCTTTGACAAATTTTACAAAAGTCAGAGGAGTACAATTTGCCACTATGTCTGGCGTATGTGGACTATAATAATAATAATAATAAATCTTTATTGACATTTTTATAGTTTACATACTTTTTACAAATATATGCAATACATCAAGAGGACTAATTTGAAAATGGGTAGAATCCTGAGTCTCCTAGCTTGGTTACTTAGTAACCTGTATTTAGGAGATACAGACCTATCCCCCCTTTTGATTAGGAATACATAGTTGTATTGTTTAAATTTTTGCATGTAAAGAAAATAAAATTTTAAAAAGACAACAAACTGATCTCTGAGTGTGTGTGTTGTGTTGTGTTGTGTGTGTGTGTGTGTGTGTGTGTGTGTGTGTGTGTGTGTGTGTGTTTGTGTGTGTGCTCGTGCGTGTGTATGTATTAAGTAGAAAATTATATAAAATAAATATACCACAATACGACATAATATTTTTTTTTATAACAATGTCAACAAGTATTGTTCCGTATCATCATATGACTTATTTAGCAGGAAAGAGCGGACAGCAGTTTTACAATTAAATGTTGACATTTCATAAATCTCTATTTTCGCATTCATTTTGTTATAAAGTAAAGGACCTAAGTAGTAAAAAAATCTTTTTATAAATGAAAAATTGACTAGAGGAAGTGTGCATACTTTGTCTTTACGACGTTTTGTAATTTCAATGAAAGGAGTCTTAATATGCTGGAGTAATACTGTGTGCAGTATAAAGAGCTGCCTCACACTAAGAACAGCGCAATTTTGATATAGTTGAATAGTTGGAAATAACATTGGTTTAAAAGTAGCAACCTTTAAGATAGCTCTTTGCGCAACTTCAAGTGGTTTTAATATTGTTCTTGCAACACCACCCCAGCAAGAAATGCAATATGTGATTATAGACTGACATAAAGCGTAATAAACGTTGCGTATAATTACCGAGTTGGCGACATATCGGAGTGTTTTAAAAACATATATTAATTTGCGAACCTTACATGTTAAGAGATTTATATGCATTTTAAAATTAAGGTGTTTATCTAGTATATAATATACCGAGATACTTTATATTATCTACAGAATTTATGTGGGGACACAGACAAGAGGATGACTGAAGAGTACAAGAGTGAGCTTTCAACTTGATGGGAATATTTGATTGCGAGGTGGGACTGATAGAGAAAGTTATAAATTTTGTTTTGGAAGTATTAAGAGTAAGAGTGTGAGATAAAAGCCAATTATATATATGATTGAAACTGCGTTGGGATTTACTTTCAAGATCTTTCCAAGATGTTCCATATAAAGTAATAGCTGTGTCGTCTGCAAAAGAGACGATTTTTGCGTTATCAATGTGAATATTGCACAAGTCATTAATGAAGACAAGAAATAGAGTCGGGCCAAGAATACTTCCCTGGGGGACACCATAGTATACAGGAAGTTCGTCACCGACGCAGTCAGATATTTTGACCATTTGGGTGCGATTTGTAAGATAACTTCTGAAAAAGTCTAACTGTAAACCTCTGACACCCATTTTTTCTAACTTGGATAAAAGAGTGGAAACAGGAATTGTGTCAAAGGCTTTTGCTAGATCTAAAAATATTGTTAGAACTTTCTTATGATTATTTAGATTACTGATTATAAAATTTATTAATTCATGAACTGCATCAGAAGTTGATTTATTTTTACGAAATCCGAATTGTTGAGGTGAAATTAATTTAAAATGTTCAAGATAATGGACTAGTCTATTGTTCACTAGGCGTTCTAGGACTTTAGATAAGGCAGGTAGAATAGCAATAGGGCGGTAATTAGTAACCAAAGTCCCGTCACCACCCTTGAAGATAGGATGTATTATAGACTTTTTTAAAGAATTTGGAAAAATAGCATTTTCAAAACAGAGATTAAATATATGGCATAGCACAGGTGCTAGTGTGGCAGAATATCTTTTTAGTATGGCGGGAGATATGCCATCCCAACCGGTAGCAACATTAGTCTTTAAACTTTTTATTATTGAGATTATTTCATCCGTACTAGGTTTTTCAAGAACAAAAGAAGAAATACATGTAGAAGATTGTGAAGAAGTAAACTGAGGTAAATTATTAGATTTGATTATATTGTCCGCAAGTTCCTTTCCAACGTCAACAAAAAATTTGTTAACATTATTACATGATTGCTTTAGAGTCATTGCTTGTGCAACTAACTGACATGATGATTGTTTATTGTGGTATGTATTTGTTATTTTTTTGATAGTATCCCATAGTGCTTTAGGGTTTTTACCTGCTTTCCTTATTTCTTGAGCATCATAATATCTTTTTGCTTTCTTTAAAATTTTAGTGCAGAAGTTTCTATACCGCTTATAAGTGATAGACAGCGTTAAGTTATTAGGAGACTTTTTTAATTTTCTATGCATTGAATCTCTATTTCTTATACATCTTAATAAGCCTGGTGTCATCCACGGTTTAAGTATTCTATTTCTGGACGATATTTTTTTAAGTGATGAATTTTCAGCTATTGCATCCGAAAAAAGTTTAATAAGAGTTTCAGTTGCGGTATTAGGATCTAACATGGAATAAATAGGTGTTAAGTAAAGTTTTTCGACTGTTTTATCAAGTTTGACAAAGTCAACTTTTGAAATAGTGGAAATTACATTATTTTGTCTTTCATTCTTGATACCCAAAACAGAGGCATAATGGTCAGTAATAGTGGTGTCGAAAACCAATGCTACAGCCATGTATTTGGTGCGCAAGATAAAGTGATCAATGCAGTTTTCTCCTCTGGTTGGGAGGGTGTGAGCAGGAAGAAGGCTATGATATGCGAGACAATTAAGATATTCATGGCTGCGTATATCTAAAGAAGAAGATTTTATATCTAGATTTATATCTCCAGTTATTATGACTGTCTTACATTTGGTAAGCGGTGTAAGTGTAGCGTTGAGTATCGAAAGAAACTCATTTATGTTGTCATTTGATGGTGATCGATAAATGCAAATAAGCACTGTATCCGAGTCAATCGTAGCGATTAGTCCAGACGCCGCATTGTTAAAATTTATTTCTTCAATATTTACCAAGAAACATGATTTAATGTAAATAATTACCCCATCACTTTGATTTTGATGTTTACAAGTTTTGTACATAGTGTAGTGGTGTATATAAGGAATATTTTGATTACTTGAGCAGGGCAACCAACACTCTGTCAAAACCAACACGTCGCAATCAAATGAGATTCGGTCAAGTAAGGTCTGTAGACTAAGAAAGTTGCAATTTATCGATCTTATATTTTGATTTAGTATCTTTAGGAATTTGTTTGGTTGTTTAATGTAATCTTTAGCCTCTTCCGGAGTACAGTAATAGGTTTCACTTATAGTGCACTGGTCTATATTCTCGATGTATGAGTTAATATTATTTGCCATTTTTATTATAAATGTTTGAGAAGTATAATTTGTGTATGTAAGAGAATAAGATTGCATTGTTTATTTGAACAATAGAATGTATTGAAAGGGTGTAGTTAATTACATAAACAAAAAATGTAATAATTGAGGTATTTTTAAGTTCTAGTTGACGGGCATACGTTTTATAATGGTTAGTATAGCGTTTGACGTGCAATAGCGTATATAATTTAAAGCAAGATCTCATAGCGCAATTATGCATATTATGTTGATTATGATGAATGATTATCAGGCATAATGAAGTATTAATGGAATGTTTAATTGTGAATAGTGTGGGAATAATCACAAGTCTGATGAGTGAGTGTAAGTATTTGTGTGTAGTATGTTTTATTTGTTGGTTTGTAAGTTTGTGTAGTGTTTGTGTTGAGAAACTAAATTTTAAAACTAATCTTATAATTATTGTTATGAAAAACGAAGAAATAAACCTTAAAATTAACATGCAGTAACGTAATGAATAATCAAAAAGAGTTTTAAGGCAAAAAGAAGCCATATCTAGTCATTCACATTTTAGATCCTCAAATTGGGCTTCATTTCTAATTAATATCGCAGGTGATCCGTCTGATTTTCGTATGAAAACTTTTCCGTTTGCAGTCCAGCAAAACTTGTACATTTTTTCTTTTGAATACTGGCGTGCCAAGTAGTATATTTTCTTCGTACTAGGGGTGAGATATTCGGATACGTACACTGGACCAGCACTAGTATTTATACCAAAATGTGACACATTAAGTTTTTTACTGGGGTTGTTCTTATTAAAGGATTTCACAGAGCTAAGTATTGTCTGCTTTTGTGAGATGTTTGCTAATTCAACAATCAGAGGCCTAATGGAACCCTTTTTTCCGGGGCCACGAAACATATCCTTAACATCACACGATTGCAAATTAATATTTAATGTTTTCGAGAGGTGCATCACTAATTGTGTTAAATCATCTTTGTTTTCATTTTCTTTTTCAGGAATATTACGTATCTCTATGCCATTTCTTCTGCTGTTTCGATAAAGTTCCTCAACTTTTTCTTCCAGAGACATAATATATTTATGGTTATCTTTACACTGTTTTTCAAGCGTTATTATTTTCTTTTGCATATCCTCATATTTCAGGGATATAAATTCAAGTGACTTTTCTATATCCGTATTTATCTTCTTGATATTTGCAAGACTATTTTCCATTTTAGATAGTTTGTTGTCGTGATCAGTTTTCCATGATTTCAGCATTTGCATAACTTCTTCCTTGAACGAAATAAAGTCATCCCTTGAGAGTTCATCGTGACGTCTTTTTTGTCTTGAAACCGCAAACGAAGAAGGGGTTTTCGGTTGTTTGGAGATATCGGAGTCTGATCCAGCTTTAGTAGGTGAACGAAGCATGTTGATTTTTAAATATGTCGAGCAAAGCAATAATTTTCTGAAGATTAGCTATTTTATAACAGCAGGCGCTTTTTGAGCAAAAGCGGTGGGTGGAGCCAAAAATTATGCAGCAAATGTATTCACGCTGACAGTATATAAAGGGCGTGGCTTACCTCTTCGATGAAGCAGGAAGCTACTACATTACGAGTATGTTGCCCTGGTACAGGCACGAATTTTTTAGTTTATTTTTGAGAAACTTTTTGACCAATTAATTTAGTTATAAAAACAACAATCACGGAGGACACGTCTGTTCGCTTTCGCGGTCCGGGGGGAAGGGAGACTATGAGAAAGCCTTTGATTCCGTCGAAATTTGGGCGGTGCTGCAGTCCCTTCAGCGGTGCCAAGTGGACTGTCGGTATATCGAAGTGCTGAAGTGCTTGTACAATAGGGCTACAATGGCTATTCGAGTACAGAACCAGAGTACGAAACCTATCCAATTGCAAAGAGGTGTAAGACAGGGTGACTTCTTATCCCCGAAACTCTTCGCCGCTGCATTGGAAGACGTTTTCAAGCTTCTGGACTGGAAAGGATACGGTATCAACATCAATGGCGAGTACAGCACTCACCTTCGATTTGCCGTATATCGTCGGTCCTTATGACAGAATCACTGGAGGACCTAAACACAATGCTCAATGACCTCAATAGTGCTTCCCAACGGATAGGTCTTACGATGAACATGGACAAAAGAAAGATCATGTTTAATATCCATGTCACACCTATGCCGGTACTTGTTGGGAGCACTAAGCTCGAACAAATACCTGGGACAAATAGTCCGACTAGGTAAGTCCAACTTCAACCGAGAGGTCAATCGACGGATTCAACTCGGTTGGGCAGCGTTCGGGAAATTACGGCACATCTTCTCGTCAGGTATACCTTAAAACTTGAAAACGAGACTGTACACCCAGTGCGTGTTGCCAGTGATGACATACGGAACTGAGACGTGGTCCTTCACTGCTGGCCGGATGAGGAAGCTCAAGGTTGCTCAGCGAGCTATGGAGAGGGCTATGCTCGGAGTTTCTCTGCGTGATAAACTCAGAAATGAGGATATCCGCAGTAGAACTAGAGTGACCGTCATAGCCTAACGGATTAGTAATCTGAAGTGGCAATGGGCCGGCCATATAGCTCGAAGAACCGACAACCGATGGGGAAGAAAGGTTCTCGAGTGGCAGCCTCGTACCGGCAGGCGAAGTGTAGGGCATCCCCCCACTAGATGGAGTGATGACCTGGTAAAATATGCAGGAAGTCGATGGATACAGGTGGCTCTGGACCGTGCTTTGTGGCATTCTTTGAGGGAGGCCTATGTTCAGCAGTGGACTTGTGAAGGGCTGTAATGAACAAATGTAATAATCCTCATACTATTCGAAGATTGTATGTGGGCAAAAATGGGGACTTTATCCCACTTCTGATGTAGAAAGTATAGTGGGTATAGTACAGAGACTGATTTTGTAGTTAGGAATAATAATTAATTCGTTTACAGGAATTAATTATCCAACGAGTCGAGGGTAAGCTAGTAACGGAATACGACAAGCGCACCTTTCCACGTCAGAGCCAAGACTGTCCCAACGGCGGCAGCTCCGTCCGTTTTATACAAGCTAAACGGGCGCCACCGCAGATGCAATGGTGCAGGTGTGCGGACCACGTGTTTTTTCCAAGAATTCTGTCTAGCTACACCGACGCCGCCGCACGTGCAATGGTGCACGTGCCGACAAATACATAAGTCGTTAAGTTTATTTGTAAATTAAAATATAGCATCATATTGAAATAATTAATATTCTAAGTATGTAATTCCGCTTAAAAACAAGTCCGGTTAATAAATCAAAATTATAAATTTTCCTTCAAAAACTAAAAATATAAATCCAAAAGCTTTAAACTTTGTGAGATCATTCAGTAGCGAGATATCTTTATACTCGTAATTAATCTACTTATCATAGTCACAGCTTGCTATTTATGAATAATTACTGTTATTCACAACCATGAAGATCACAATAGTTATTAATATTAATATAATATTTATAAAAATAATATTAGTTAAATGAAATGTTATAAAAATCAATCAGTCTTAACAATTTGTTATTTTCTCTATTTAACTAAAAATACTATGAAAGCTTATAAATAACATAACAATCTTATAAAATAGCTTCAAAAATTTAAATTAATAAGCACTGCAAATCTAAAGATTTCATATTACAGTATTACATTTTTTTTTCTATTAATTTTATGATACCCTGCTTTTTTGTCTTTCAGTTTTTGAGTATATAATTTCTTTAAAATTGGCACTGTTGCAGTCTTAGTTCTCTTTTTCAATGTGTGTACCATTTCAAAGTTTTCACCTTCATAGGACGTTTTGAATAAAAATGTATCCCTGATGTCCTTGGTGATTTTCATAATTTTAATATCTGCCCATTTCTATTTCTCTCCGTCTTCACTTGTCGTGTAATTTTTTTAAATAACGGTTTTAAATCGGATTATCTTTTTTTTATAGTAAAAGGGTGACAAATAAGCACACAGTCCACCTGATGGTAAGTGTTTGCTGTGACCCATAAACATCTACATATATCTTAGTTTGCGTATTAAAATGCAGATGCGTTGTCACCCGTGAGGACTAAGATAGAATGTCTCTTTTCCAATTAAAAGGGGTCTCCGGTTCTCTATTACGTTGTATTTTACGCTGGTATTCTGTGAGAGCGTGGTCCTTCCCCGGTCGAGCCAATCCATTCGTGCTACAACTATACTATTAATATAGCTGCAGCGTAGCTTTGCCACGTATGAAACGTGGCTCTACCATGTATCTTCATACGTCAGTTCTTTTACATTGTACGGAGTGCCTTTTTTGTCGTCTTAATGAGTGTTATATACTGGCCTGGTACATAGAAAGGCGATAAGAATTACAAGTAGGTCGTTGGTGTTGTTGATTGCTGTTGGATTCAACTGGGTCATTAACAATTACTGAGCGCTGGAAAATGTTCACTCTCGGAGGTCCAGGTTTCGGTAATGAAGAATCGTTATAAGGAAATAAATACTTTTTCAGATCCAAGTTAATATTATCATCTGAGTCAACTGAATAGTTGGAGTCTTTAACGCTATCATCTGATGAAAAATCAGTCCCCGTGTTTGATTGGCTAGCAATGTCACTTTCTTCAATATACTTATTTGGCCTTTTTTTCGATGGACTATTTAGAACAGAAAATGTATCTATTTCGTCGAGTACTGAGAAACTGAGTACCGGCTGGCTGTGTGGAACAGAATTTGTGGTGACATCATTTAGGTCCACGGCATCATTTTCTTGGGATATGTTTTCAAGTAAATTTTCAGGCAGCATAGTGCTATAATTATAGTTGAATGCAAAATAGATAAATGAGTATTGTAATAATGATAGGAATTAATAATACTACCCACGACTTCATTCCGCGAGATCATCTTTATTATAATTGAAATAGTTTGTCAAACCCCAAAGTAAAAAATCTATCTTGGTACTTTAGGTTACATTCAAAATGTTTCAGAGCAATAAACTTTAAAAAATCTATAATGCTATATTTTAAAAACGGGGCCGATTAGTAAATACCACTCTTATGTGTTATATTTTATTTATTTTTAATATTATTATGTATCAAAACAACATTAAACCATAAAACTGACTTTTAGTTTTAAAATTTTAAAAAGTTTCCATCGAAAAATTTATGCAAAACAAACGTATTCCAAATACAGCAGTTTTGTTTATAAGTCAATTAAATATTTGTATAAATTGTTCAAGCAAAACAAGTATATTACAAAATGTGGCTCTTTTATCTTAAAAAATAAAATTGTGTACCTTTGAATTTTAAACTCAATACAATCACATACCATAATATGGTGCTTTTGGCTATATAATATGAATCAAACTTTGTAGTGTTATGCTACTTACATATCATTTTACATTATTTTCAATTCATTTTTCCATTCTGTTTCGATTTTCTGCATTCACCTCAAAACTGGAAATAATTTCCATAACATTTTAAAATGTTATGGAAATAAAGGTGATGTAAAATATCCAGTTTTGAGGTGAATGCAGAAAATCGGAAACAGAATGGAAAAATGAATTTAAAATAATGTAAAATGATATGTAAGTAGCATAGCACTACAACTTACATGGTTTTTTGACGTGATAGTTTGGTTCCAAGAAAACGTGCATTCACGCTGGCAGCTCGACAACAACTGAAAATATGGCGGTTTTGACTTGTAGTTAGTCGCAAAAGCTCAAAAATCAAAACAAATGTTTCGTATCTTTTTGGTGTTGTAAGGTCAAAATCAACAGGTGTCTTCAATTCAGGCATAATAATTATAGATCTAGCGATTTATACAATAAAAACGAATTTGTTCTTTTTTTATTTATAGTACTTTTGAATTTAAGCAGCGAAATATTATATATGTGAAAATAAATTATTGTATTAACAATATATGAATAGGCTCGGTCGAAAAAAGCCACAGAACACCAGCGTGAAAGCTGCATAATGCTAATGTGTTTCATATGAAGATCTTTTTTACGCAGCATTCCATATTAGTCGTCAGGGATGGCAACGTATCTGCATTTTGACTTTAAATCGGAAATAGTAATAGATAACTATGGATCAATATGTGCTCACTTGTCATCCCTATACTTTATGGGTCATTGTATCGTGAGGTGAAAAAAAAATAAGAATAAAAGCAACTATTGGTTTATTTATTAAATAAAAATATTTTTTAGTGTATAAAGAACATGAACAAAAATAATTACAGTTAAATATATTGAAAAACTAAATAAAAAATGCTATTTCCGTTTTTAAAAATAGATGAGAGAATAATAACCAGGAAGTCTACAGGAATGAGCATTTTAGCCTTAAAGTCTTAAACTTAACAAAATACATTCTTTTTAATAGGATATGGGTGACAAATGAGCACACAGTCCCTTGATGGCAATTGTTTTCTGTGGCCCATAAAGATCTACATCTATCCTCGACGACGAATCAAACTGCAGATGCGTTGTCACCCGTGAGGTGGAATGCCTCGTTTCCAGTAAAAAGAGTCTCCGGTTCTCTACAGTCACTATACAAAATACAGTAGCGTTAAACTGTTATTTTACGTTGATATTCTGTGAGAGCGTAGTCCTTCCCCGGTCGAGCCGACTCATTCATGCTACAACTATACCAGTAATATAGCTGCAGCAAGGCTCTACCACATAAAAATTAAAAAAAAACTTCTAACACAAATTATTGTTATTGTCAGTCTTGTAATTGTTCTGGACACATGTTAATTAATCACAGTAGAACAATTAAATATTAACAAAAATAGACAACAGAAGTGACATCATTCCTGTCTACCCTTTAAAAAATTTTTGGCCACTTGAGGACGATGATGAAATTGCACGGACGGACTGCTTAGTATCATCTTCAGTAAGAGAAGTGAAATTAAATGAGGAATAATGACGAATTGGGCATTTGGATAATTCAAGTAGGGTTCTGGCTTTGGTAAATGATGATATAAAAGTTAATATTTATTTTCAGTTCTTATCTTCTTTTAATTTTTTTCTGCAACCTGCCGATCTATGACCTTTATTGAATAAATGAAGTTCTGCGACTTAAAACTAGTTAAAGGTGGTGTTTCATTTATAAGTCTATTCTTAGTTTCTCTAAGCTGTTTTTTCTTTTCACGGAGTTTTCAGTACGTTCTTGCCGTTTTTTGTACTTGCTTTTGTAGTATTGTATTCAGATTATTGATACTTTTTAATAATTTTTCTTATTTTTATATTTTTCGATCTTTCTTCTCTTAAACAGTTCCTCCGGTTGTTCGGCAGTTGTGAAAGTTTATAATGCTTGTAGAAACATTAATATTTTATCAAATTAAGTCATATAGTTTTTAAAAATCTATTCATCTCAATGTTAAGAATAGCTGTCGTTTCAATATTTGTAACATTAGCTGATAGCTTAAGAATTTCTTCTTAAATAGCTGTTGAACCTTCACATGGCGTTAGCGAACAGTCGACAGAACGTGACAGGACACGTATTGTCGGCACGTTTTTTTTTTAAATTAAATCATCAATAATCTACAAAATAATAATTGTCACATATAGATGGTGATATCCCATTTTATATTACAGCACAATAGCTAACCAGGAATTCGAATTCATATACATCCATTAAGCGAACACAAATTTTTCAGGTTCGTGGAATGACCCGTATAAAATAAGTATTATAAAATTATAATTATATTCGACATTACTGGATTACTTTAATAAAAAAAACACTGTAATAACATTTTACGAGCATGTTGTCCTTAAAGAATGTACCGTTCGTATATTTAATTTATCAAAAATAAATATTCACACAAGTTTCTGAAAAAGTTCTGTAAATAAAAAGTAACGACGGATCGTTTTGAAAAGAGGATTATATTTATATTTGCTACATTCGTTAACCGCAGACATATTACAGAACAAGTATACACTCAGCCCAATATATCAATACACTGTACGTTCTAGATTTCTAGATGAATAATGAAGCTTTTTGTGTTAATTGTTATGCAATCCTTGGGAAGGCCTACGTTCAACAGTGGACTTGTGAATGACTGTAATGATGATTATAATGATGATGATGATGACGACGGTGAAATAAACTTGCGTCGTAGCTCAAGTAGCCCTTGCGCTAGCCGTAAATTGTACAGAACATGTGCTACCCATTTTCGATCTCCGCATGCAAAGAGAAAATTAATTAATGTAATTCACATGAAAATTCAAATGCTAATTGACCACGTGCTCGTCAGTGAAGGTAAGCATCATAAGAAAACCAGCATGTCTGAGCAATTAATTTTTTTTTGTGCTAAATAAAAAAATATAAAATACATGAATCTAACAGTTTGAAGCGCTCGGATTTATTCCGAATAATATTAATTAATTAAAGCCCTACACAATTCCAATGCTGAACGTAGGTCTCCTTGAAGGAATGCCACAAAACGTGATCCTGAGCTACCACCATTTATCGACTTCACACACACACACACACACACACACTTGCATGTCCTAAGAGGTCGTCAGTCCATCTAGTAGGTTCATTTCTTCATCACCGTTTGTCAGTTCTTAAAATTATTGTCGGCCCATTGCCACTTGAGCTAATTATCGTTTTAAAATATAATTTTCATGAAACTGATCAAAAATGTAAAATTGTTTTGGAAGCAATCAGTTTCCATTATGAATTGGCCATGACAGTTTATAGTAGAACGATAAAAGTTGCCATAATTGCAAATTTGTGACGTGGTCGTGAAACGTTTGGCATTAATGTAACGTTACGGCTCGCTTAATGAAAAATTCACTATAAAGTTTGCTAGAGATTTTTAATATTTTACCCAATTTCGGTACGCTTTATAGTGCTGTTAAATCTTGGATATTTTAAAAAGGCAATGAAAGTTGGCGATATTAAACTTTTTATTTAAGCTCTTGTAAAATTGGGTTGTTTATTTAAAAGAGAACATAATATTCGTTTAAGTATCTAATGGTTTTAGTTTCAAAGATCAAAATTGTTTTCACTTATTTTTAAGTAAACTTTGCAGCTAGCCATTAGTCTATTTCTCCTGACTATATTATTATCGGCGGAGACAAGTTTTTCTTTGTGTTGTGTTGTCAGTAATGAATAATGGAATTGAAGAGCAGCAGAACTGCTGGCTGTATAAGGAAGTTCAAATTCAATAAGGCTGTGATGGAAAGGCCTGTATAGCCCTTTCCTGAAAGGCCGCGAGTTCTGATTTCAACGAAGCTGTAAGAACTGCATAGGCTAACAGCATTATCATCACAGAAACTAGACTAGCGGTGGGCAGTGATTGTGCATGTAGTTGTTGGCAGTCAGGAAGGCGCTGTTTTAACTAAATGACATTGAAATCATAATAAATTTTATTAAGATATAATTTCAATAACTGATTTCAACGAACAACGAAGCGTGCACAAATTTCGGTTTTAGTATTTTATAAAAGTCAAAAAGAGAGGGCAATGTAAAGAACGACATAATAAAAGCTAAAATACGAAATCATTCGTTGAATCTACGTATGAAAAATGCACCCTAATGCGAGCTATGTCTATGTATAATATATATATATAAGTCTATAATAGTATGATTTGATGTAACAGTGAAGTCACACCCACTGGAATAGTACAGTGGACTGTTCAATGTTCACTAACTCCTTAACCCTCTAAAAATGAGAGAATGCCTATGTCCAGCGTTGGGTATATACGTAGACTATCATTCGATCTTTTTTGCCATGCGGTCGAATATCTACAATAAATTATACACATAAAAAATATTATGCATAATATATATACCGTATATTACTTTTAATCAACCACAACAATAATTGTCGCTGCCGGGAACAAAGTCAATGGTGCCCTGAATGCGTTAGTCAAAAGGCAAGGCGTAGTGAAGAGTGCACGCCTAGCAATACATAACGCAGTGTTGGTACCGACTTTGTTATATGGCAGCGAAACCTGGGTATGCCAGGAGAAGCATAAAAGCAAGTTGAATGCAGTAGAGATGCGATCTCTTCGTGAAATGTGCGGCGTTACCATGGCCGACCGAAAGTGAAACGAAGAGATTCGCAATATGGCAGGTTTGAAAGATGACCTTATCACAAAAATTGATAAGGGCGTGCTTCGATGGTTTGGGCACGTTGAGCGAATGAGTGAAGACCGAATGGTGAAGAAAATATATAGCGCGAAAGTTAATATTAAAAGGTGTCGAGGTAGACCGAGACTAACTTTAGAAGACCATGTGAGCAAATTGCTCGAAGAGGGGAGGGTCAAGAGTATTCGGATACCAAGACGTGCATGTATGAAGAAGATAATGAATCTGAAAGAAGCGAAAGAGGTATGTAAGGATCGTGACACTTGGCGATCTGTTCTCCCTGGTTACCCCGTCAGGGATTGTGCGTGAAGATAAGTACAACAATAAAATAATAAAACTAAACTTGGCGTGAAATAAGTAAATTAATTTTTGACCAGAATATACATGGTAGAGCCATGCGACAGCTATATCAATAGCACAGTTGTAGCACAAATGTGTCGGCTCAACCATAGGAGGACCACGCTCTCACAGCATACCGTCGTAAAATAGCAGCTTAATACTGCTGGTTTCGTTTGGTGAGTGTAAAGAACTGGAGACCCTTTTTACTGGAAAAGAGACATTTCATCTTAGTCCTAACGGCTGACAACGCATCTGCATTTTATTTGAAAACGAGGATAGATGTAGATGTCTATGGGCCACAGCAACCACTTACCATCAGGTGGTCTGTGTGCTCACTTGTCACCTTTATCTTATAAAGAAAAACCAGGTTAATCAGGTCAGATTACGCCAGCACGTACTCGACTAATTAATATCGGGTTAGAGACATTTATTTCTCTTAATAAACACACTGTACCAAAACTTTTACAGAGATTAAGTATACATACAAAATAATATTAACATTATTGATACGGTAGCATGCATTTTATAATTCTCATTGTATATCCTTAATTAATTTGTCATGCTATTCTTACTTAATTCGAACATATGTTTGTTTATTCTTATACATAATATGTCCTTAATTATTTTGTGACAATTTTCCTTACTTAATTCAAAAATATGTTTGTATTTTATAGTAATGTTTTAAAAATATGATTATTGTATTAATAAAATATTCATATGTTCAAAATTGAAGATATGCAGTTATAAAATTTTATCTAAAACATATGATTTTAGTTTATTCTTAAAATGCTTCATATTATTACAATCTTTTACAGTATCCGGTAGATTATTATACAAAACTACACGTTCACAAATTATATGTTTTATTGCCATAAGATCTCGTCTAAAGCTGCCAGATTTGAAGTTTGTTTTTGTTTCTAAGATTATGCGAAATACACTTTTGTGTGTATGTTATTGTTGAATGTATGTTTTTAGTTATTTTTTTACAATAAGGCATGTTTTGTATGTATATATTCGTTTAATGTTTAAAAATTTAGTTTTTCTGTATAACTCCTTAGTTGGGGTAGGTAATTGTAATGAAATAGTGTTTTTATTAATTTACTTTGTGTTCGTTGTAGCTTATTTATATGTGTTTGTGCGGCTGAACCCCATATCTCTATAAGGTTCTTCAGGTGTGGCTTCGCTAGGGCGTCATAAATAGTCGTTTCGAGTTTGTATGGAATACAGTTAATATAGACTCTACGGTGGCTAACCGCTAAGTCTCTTAGCGGTTAACCACCGTAGAGTCTATATTACCTGAGGATGTCTCGTGTAGAGGCGAAACACGTGTCTTATTGTCTTCAGTGGTGTGTCTTCCCTAGTGTAGTGGTGTTGGGAGTAGTAGTGCTGGGATTAGTGGTGACGAGGATAGTGCACGCAATTGAGGGAGGGCGGAAGGTGCTCTTCAAACAAGGTAAGACACATCATTTTATTTTATCTAGCGAATGTACGCAAAGTAATTTTTTGTCAAATTTAATATAATGGACTTCCGCAAAGTAACTCCTGATTCTATTAATTAGTCCCTTATCAATTTGTCATCTCATAATAGACCTAGGTACTTTTATTTTTCAGATCTTTTAAGAATAATATTATTAATCTGAAGTGGTGTATAGGTAGGCATTTTTTATTTGTAGCACAGAAAATCATAAATGATGTTTTGGTCGCAATAATTATGAGAAAATTGTAAGAAAACCACTCATTTAATATGTTCAAATCCTTTTTTGCTTGTAAATGAATTGAATGTGCAAATTAAAAAAGACAAGTGTCATCTGCGTAGTGATAAATGACCTGATTGGTTTAAATTTGCTTTGTTCTTTATGTATATATGAAATAACTAAGTTCCTAATATTGAGACTTGTGGAATGCCATAGGTAATATGTTGAAGGTCACTTTTATAGTTAGATACTTATTAAATCTGTAGGTGGTTAGTGACATAAGAGGCCAACATATCTAGTGCTGTACCAGTTATTACTATATTACTTGACTTTTGTAATAGTTTTGAGTGGATTACCGTATCAAAAGCCTTTTTAAAGTCTACGAATATTCCTAAACAGATATATTTTCGATCAATGTTTGTATTTATTTTTGTAACTACATCAATTGCTGCCGACAGTGTGTAAGATTTGTCTAAAACCATACTGCTTTTTAATGAAAAAGTTTTTAGCGTTAAAATGCTCGTTAAGTCTGTTATATATTATTTTTTCAAACACTTAAGGAATTACAGAGAGTACCGATATGGGTCTATAATTACTAGCATCAGTTATGGATTGGACTGTGACTTTCGCAATTTATGAATTTATGAAAGCAATTTCTAAGGTCAGTGGCGATGACATTTTAATGCATTTAAGGGTCTTTAGACTTACTCCACTGATACCCGTACTTGTATGGTTATTAATATTATTAAAAACTTTATACACTTCTTTGACACTACAAGGTTCTAATTCACTTAAAATTATATTATTTTGGTAAGTATCTGTACACGCCCCTAGCTGCCCCAACAAAAGTTCGAACAAACAGGGGCCCATACAGCTGTAGATTCAACAAACAACTAAGGGTGGGGCCCAACGGCCTATGGAGACTTATCATTCTACACAATAGATATAAGGCTAGGTAAACAAATTGTATATACCTGGTTCTGAAGCTAAGACTGCCCCAAGGCTCGGGCAGGCGGTAGGTAGGTGTAGGTGTATGTAAGTGGTGTGTAGTAGTGTTTATATATGTGACCTGACCTAGCTGAGGTGACCGGGCAGCGGCCTGGTCCGATGCTGCCCCACCATGTTGTATCACTCCAGCGGACGTCACCAATACGTAAACAGTATCTTCACACATTAATGTATGAACTGAGCTTGAATGGTATTTTGGATGTATTTTATTTGCTTATTCTGTGCCAATCGCCAAAAATAGTTATCAAAAGTTTGAAAAACCTTACATCCATCAGTTAAAGTACCGGAGAGTGTGGAGAGCTTAGGCACAGCACACCGATTCTTAATTTTGTTTACAGCTAACGTATTGATCAGGTCCCATATCATTTATTTTTAGTCGTTATTATGAACACACTGTAGCCTATCTCCTGATTTGTTTCCACTTACGACACCCACGGGATGATATATCTTAATAATTGACTATGTTTCCAAACTATAAAAATTTTAATGGCTTTACCATATCCAAAATTGGCGGACGTATAATTAAACGGTTTAATGTTCTGACCTATTTCACATTATTATAAGCATCAGGTTACAGCTTCATAGAGCTGTTTGCAATAAAAATGGTCTTCAATTTGATTAAAATTGAAGAACATTTTTATGTCTTTTATCGCATTTAATTACACTTACTTTTAATTACGGACGTTTCTCGTGCTTTGCAGCATCCGTTGCAGCATTTTGGGGAATCCTGTGACCATGGGTGCCGCAAATAAAAAAAATTATACACCCAGAACGTCGGGAATTAAAAATAGGAAAAGTTAAACGCGATAAAATAATCGGCCTCTTCCACAGATAGGCTCATTAGGGAATAAATTTGCGACACTGGACAGGCGAGTGGGCAAACAGAGTTTTATTGTTTTGAGTTCCTATCAGAAAGATGCTGCTGCCTATCTGGTTTCATACGCCTCCGTCATCCCTTACGACATACACGGGGTAATATAGCGTGGCGAATTCTTCTTACGCCGCAACAATATAGCATTAAATAAATAACTCACATAAACTTGAAATAACACAACAATTATCGTAACAAAATACGCTAGCAATCTCTGTGATTTATTACAGCCGAATTCAATCCTTATCTCAAAAGATCCGTATTAAGCTGCTAAGGTTTAAATGGGCCGTGACGACCGACATTTGCCTTAGCCTTGATCTAATCTAAACTGTCTTGACTTGACACAACTTGCACACCTTAATCTTGCCCGATGTTTCTTTTGCGGAAATGTTGTGTACAGTCACTTAATACCCTTTCTTTCTGTATAATTAAACGCAAGGATAAATTCAGATATTATATATTCTTTATTTTTTTTCCTCAACAGAGCAGCGGTGGTTCACAGGCAGGCCAACGCCTGTGAATAGCCCACCATATAGGAGTGGGCTATACTAGGTTCCCCCCTGAACGGGTTCCCGCCTTGTCCGGGGGGGGGGCTCAGGTTGGTAACCCCACTTCGAATATGTGTCGGTAGACTGCGGTGAGAGGGGTGTCCTCTCCCCCTAACGCTGCAGCCGAGGTGGTGTCGCGGAGGAAGAGGAGTGTTGGTATGGCGATACGCCACTCGCTATATCCTCCGTGACGGGCCGCGGATGTGTGCGAAAGCGTTCCCGTGGCCTTGCCAATATGCGGCGAAGGTGGAACACCATGGGGTTTTAGTCGGTGCTAGTCCGACATAATCTGTCCTTGCTCCCCACGAGGCGAGTATGCGTGGGCATTTCCCCATGTAAAAAAAGGGGCTATACTAGGCAAGGTACCTGCTCAACCTATTTCTGTTCCTTCAAAAAAGCAGTTCAGTTGCCTGTTCTAAATTAACGAGCTGTTGTCTCGCAAAAGTATTATTTTGTTGTTTTTTCTAGTTGTGCCTAGTATTATTATGATGGGTTTTTTGCAGGCTATTAAATCATGACTAAGCTATGTTTAGAACAGAAATACCGAAATTAATTGGTTTATATAACTAAAACTGTTTGAGATCAATATATAAAAAGTTTGAATATATTATACATACATATTTGCTCAAGAAGGTCCTTACACTTTATATTTTATCTCATAAAGTTTCAGTAATCACAAAGTAGATTTTGGCCTCCAACAGCAGGACGCATCACTTCTCCCTGTCCTGCGCAAGTTCTTGCCAGTTGTCTTCAGCTTAAAGCGGGCACAGGTCAGCTTTCACTCGGTCATAACTATACCGATCATCTCCCATCCGTATTGCATGACCGAGCCAGCGGTGGCAAGGAGCTTTTTTTTCTTCAATGATATTTTGCTCGGCCATGAGTATTTCTGTTTTGGAAAATTTCCGAATTTCCGAATATCTTCCAGCTGCTATATTACCTTTTAACTGAGCTAAAAATTCTTCTGAGGATCTTCCTCTTGGCTACTAAAAGGTTTGTCGTTTCCTTCTGTGTTAGTGTCCAGGCTTCACAACCGTACGAGAGAATAGCTCTTATGGCGAATTTTAATATGCGGATTTTTGTCTTTCTACTAGATATTTAAGTTTTGCCCCTTTCTTACACTTTTATATGGAAAATTAATAGACCTTTAATTTTTAATTAAAATGTCTTTCTATGTCACACACATCCACACACAAAGTTTTCCACATAATAGCAATTAATCCGAGTTTAGCTTAGGAGGTCGATAGTGCAGTCTAGATGTCGACGAATTTGCATGTGCCGGGGAAATGCCTTGTAAGTCTGCGGTGAGTCGAGAGGAAGGCAAGTAATCTGCGAGAGTGCCGTGAAGCAGAGGCGAGCAGTAAGGCTCAGAGTCGTGCCGAACACTGTAGCGAATAGAGTAGCTTGAAGGATCAGGAAGTATTATTATTCCAGTGTTGCGATGAACCTTTGTAAATCTAGATGGCTTGCAGAATATGAAGACTGCAGACAATATCTGCTCGGGAGCGAATGAATGGGGTACTTGTGAATGATGACGAAGATTTGAAGATGTAGTTTCCGAAGGTTGTCGGTTGCGTGTTCATATCACGTAGGGTGGTCACCACTGTGGCGAGAAGGAAAGAAAAGCGGAGATCTTCCGCCGGGCAAGGTGTTCTGCCCGGGGAGCGGCCAACGCTCCGAGTGGTAGTTCGGAGCTATTCTATATATACTGCTTTAACTTCGGATCTTTGTTAGCGCGATTTAGGTTTCGATATATTTCGCTTGTAGCGCATCGACAGCGCCGCCACAGTGTCTATGGACCACAACATCATTTGGTGCAACCACTGTGTGCTCGTTTCTTTTTTCTTTTTTGATTCTATAGCCGTTGAAAAACTTAGCCGCTTTAGTACATCTGCTTCATCATAATTATATCCCAATTTTTGAAGTCTGTTAAGCATGGACCTCGTCCGTTAATTACAATTAAAGTAGTCCTAAGCCACCCCATTTATCGTTTTTTTTTTATAGGAGAGAGGCCGAACGAGCATATGGCTCACCTGATGGTAAGTGACTACCGCCGCCCATTAACAACTGCAACACCAAGGGAACTGCAAGTGCGTTGCCGGACTTTTAAAAAGGAGTAAGCTCTTTTCTTGTCTCTTTATGCCAGCGGCTCTTTACCTCGAATCGCAGAACTAAATCTGACAAATATTCAAGAGTATCGCGGGAGGGTCCTAAATTAATTAAATAAGTGAAAAAGTGTAAATTTGCACCCTATTAATATCAACTGCTGGGTACATTTCAGGCACAGGCCTCTTCTCATGTCTAAAAGGTTAATAGAGCAATAAGCCCGCCGCGTTGCTCCAGTGCATGTTGGCACTCTCCACATGTTTAGTACCTACGTGGTAGATCCACGCTGAAGCTATATTATGGTTGTAGAACTATCAGGTCGGCTCGACCTCTCTCGGCATCCCATCTTATTCCTCAGGGGTGACAACACATCTGCATTTTGATTAATTCTTAATTGAGGTTAAACTTCGACGTCCATGGCTTCATTATCCACTTACCATGAGGTGGGCTGTATGCTCTTTTGTCAACCTTATTCTATAAAAAAATCTTCCAAATATTTGCACGTCTTTACACGTGTTGTTTTCCCCACGATGTTTTACTTCATTGTAGTACACGTTTAAAATCAGAACTTACAATAATTCTGTAAGAACGGCAACTGGGGTGTTAGCGTGCTGTAAAAATATAAAAAATTAAATATACTACTGATCATATTGTTAGAGAGTAAATGGTAGTAGCTTAAAAGTATTGGTAAATCCAATTGGGCATGCCCTAAACGCATTAAAAAAATTACGTATAAAATGATTATACGGAATTTTTTAAAGTAGTTTAAATACATTTCGACAACACTAACACCCGCGAAAACCATGAGAATGACACCCATGATGAAAAAATTGATACCTATTGCAGCCGCCACCTTGGATTTACGTTTCGACAGCACTATCGGCGTCAACACCCTAGAAAACCACGAAAATGACACACAAGATGAAAAAATTTATATCTATTGCAGCCGCCATCTTGGATTTACATTTCGACAGCACTATCGGCTTCAACACCCTAGAAAACCATGAAAATGGCACCCATGACGAATAAATTCATACTACTTACTTTTAGTACGTACTACATTATTTATTCTGTGCTTTGGTTATTCGAATTTTGTGTATTTGTACAGCGATCATTTTGAGCCGCTGCAAACATCCGTAACAATGTCCACTCACGACGGCGACTGACGCCGAACTAACTGAGTGACGCAGTCTCTATTTAGTAATAATTTATTCATGCAAGGCTGCCGAATACACCGAAAATTTTGCCATTTCGCAGCCGAAAAAAATTTATTATAACTAAACTAAACAAAATTAAACTGCCATTTACTTTCAATGGCTTCTCACGTGATAGATGAAGAGTTTTAAAAACATATTGAGTTGAACAATTGATATTTTCAAAAGTTATCGTGTTTACAAGCCTTGCGCACTTGATAAATCCACACCATAAGCCACTAAAACCCCTTTTTTATTTAAAAATAGCAATCAATCGATTTAAAAAAAAATAATAAGTTCAACAATCATTTATCTTTCCGACAATGTGCTTTTTATATTACTTATATGTACAATATGATTGCTAGATACGATTTCAAGTGACAAAACGTTGGAATCTTAATTTTTAGGCCCTAGTAGAACATACCGACGCGCTTAGGCGCTTGCGGCATGCAATAAAACTTAACAATCTTGTACGTAGGATTACCAGCTTAAAGGTTAAGAATCTAATTTTAAAAAACCGCGTCCCAAAATTAAGTGATGTACCTGGTTTGAAGAACACCTCCTGCCCTCTATTAATTGCGTGGACTATCCCCGTCACCACTAATCTCAACACCACTACTTTTAAGATCACTACACTAGGTGAGACATACCATCGCGTATAATATGAAATGTGTTTCGCCACAAAACGAGGCATCATCGGGTGAAATAGACTGCGGTGGCTGACTGCTAAGTGAAACTACTTTTACGGATTTTATCGCGTTCAATTTAACTACTACGTTGGAAATAGTAAAAATAAGTTAAAATAAACGTAATAAAATCCGTAAAATAATTTTAAACAAGTTTGAGAAGCACTGCTCTGCATGCAAGCAACACGTTACAATATTATTCACACAAACAAAAATTATTATAAAGAGCTCGCAAGGCGTGCGTGTAACGACGAGTAACCGAATTTTGTTTCAATAAATTTCTAGTATTTAATAATTTAGAAAATTTGCTGCTGCTTCTATTTACTAAAAGCATACCTTTTAGTAAATAGAAGCAGCAGCAATTTTTTTTATAAAAGGCAAGGTTTATAAAAAACTAGAATACAACATAATTTTATAAAGTGTTAGTCAAGCTAGCCCGTCTCATTGCTGGTCACTGGCCTCCTTTCATTTCTGAGTATACTAAAGAGTAGTAGATCCGATCCAGTGCATGCTGGCGGGTTTCATATTACTTCTACGTTTCTTCTTTTTCTTTACAGCCTATTCGAACTGCACTGCTGAACATATGCCTCAATACAGATTGCCACATAGGAGGGATTTTCCCATAGCTGCACCGCGCATTATTTTAATGTTATCAGGAAGATTTTTAATTTTTTTTTACACTTCACCTCACAAAGGACTTCCTCCCCTAAGACTGGTATACGGAATCACCATTCTTTCGGGCCCCGTCGCTGGTCTATAGCTCGCCACCAACCAAGTATCGACCGCGGAGTGTAGGGAGAGCGACGCCTCACAGTACCGCACTGTTCTACCGTGTCATAAAGCTTGTTGAGATCTGTTTATAACATATTATGATGAAAAACATCTTAACAGATTTCCACGTATACCATTGAACGCTAATTTCTTTAAAATTATGATGAGATCAAACATATCAAAGGCATTGGAGTAATCAGTGTGAATTGCTACTACTTGCAAACGCTTATCCTTGCAGTGAAAAAGATAATTTGTGTAAAGAACAAGGTTAGTTTTTGTTGATCGATATTTTACAAATCCATGTTGTTCGGGTATAACTATTTTATGTAATATGGGATAAATTTGCTTATGTATTAGCTTCTCAAGATAGTCGATAACAAAGTTATAAGGCGGTAGCTTGAGACGTCGTTTTTGCAACCGCTCTCGTAAACTGGTGTAATAACCTCAGAAAAGTAAATATTTGAAATAATCTCACAGCTAATAGACTGGTGGTATAATAATCTCACAATTATTAGACCGGTTGCAAAAATATTCTTACTGTAACTGCTGTCTATATATGGATATGATATACGAAGCTAAAAAATTCAGAAAATAATTCACAGATACTGTCTGGTTTATCACATTTTTTAACTTTATAAATCATAACGGCGTTAGGAATGCCACTTTTACCTTTTCGATTATTAACAAAAGACTAAAATAATTTGATGTCTTTTTAAGCCCATTTTCAATGGAATTAATATAAGTATTGAGGCAATCCGCACGGAACAAGTATTTGTATGGCCTACAAAAAATGTTCCGGGTCTGGATATTTGTCCTTGTGCAACTGCCTCCACGATACAGGATAAAATCCTAGTGTGGAGGTAACGTTTTAAAATAAAAAATAAATAAAATCAGCACACATAGTGTCCGCTTTATTACTATATTTTTTTTCACCTTATCCAATACTTTTCTTTCTCTTTAAAAACATGAATGAGTGGTCGAAAACCAAAACCTAGAAAGTTAATACATTTTGATTAGCTAAGCAGTACATGCATGTTTATAAATTCATAATTTTTTTCATAAAATATTTTAACTGATTGTCCAACAGTTAGCCCTTTTATAAGAGAATATCAATTGATGTTAGAGATAGATTTACTAATGGTGGAATTGTTTACTTCTAAATATTTGAACCTCGAAATAGATGAGTGATCCATAGATTTAGACGTGTGGCTTAGGGATGTAATCGTACAAAAATCAGGATTTTTAGACGATCCAACGGCAGCAGCGGATTTGGAGGCAGTTTGCAAACGTAGTTATCATCGTTAGATAAAAATCTGTCTAAAATATGGCCCAAAGGATTTTTTATGGCGTTTAACTGTTTAAAGTTTAAAATGAAGATATAAAGTTAAGCAGTGATTTGTCATTATAGGTGAGGTTGGGTTAAGAAAATGTAGGTGTGATATTTAATAAGGTTTGATTAATGTCCAGCCATTGTAAGTTGGGAAGATTGAAATCACGAACAACGCAAAGGTACTGATAGTTAATTTCCATAATTATGTTACATAAGGACGTTAAAAAATTATCATATATATATAATCTATCGTTTCGGCTTTGTCGCTCGTTTAGCACCACCCGGGGGACACGTGTAGGGTGGGCCTAGGGTTAGGTGGTCGAAGCCTACGGACGCGAACGACTCTTCCCCCCCTACGGACGCGAGCGACTCATCCCATCCTGTATCCCATCATGTATGGTAGTGAAAGTTGGGTCTGCCAGAAGAAGCATGAGAGTAGAATAGAGGCTGTAGAAATGCGGTCATTAAGGAGTATGCTAGGGCTGAATCTGAATGACAGGGTGAGAAATAGTGTGATAAGAGAAAAGTGTGGTTTGCAAGATGATGTTGTGACCAGGATAAAAAAAAGGAATGCTTCGGTGGTTTGGTCACGTAGAAAGAATGAACGAGGAAAGAGTGACAAAGCAAATTTATGTTTCAGAAGTGAACGGCAAAGTCGGGTAGGTTCGCCCTAGAAGAAGATTTATCGACCAAATCGGCGATACATTGAAAATGGGCTAGATTAGGAGTACCCTTAACCGACGACCGTGTAAACGTAGATATATGGATGTAAAGGAGGCGAGAGAGATATGTCAGGATCGCGCCAAATGGAAGTTCATAGTCTCTGCCTACCCCTCTGAGTGACAGGCGTGAGTGTTTGTGTGTGTGTGTGTTGTGTGTAGATATAATCTTAGTTTTTTATTACATCAGATTTTTGTTAGAGACGGAATAACATACTTCCACAAGTTAATAGCCAGAGCTTATAGTACTTACTTTATCTCATCTTCATTAATGAAGCTTCGCTTAATCTACTTTGGTATAGTCTAAGTCTTCTTAACCTCAAAAAGGTCTCGGCCTTATCTTAATCTTGTCTGAATTTGGACTTATGTTTAAGCTCAATTTTAATTAATCTAGGCGTTGAAAATACTGACGGAAAATGGTCTAACCAACGAAAAGCTAATATTGAAATAATCTGGTTCGGGGTACAATGTTATGACGAAAGACTCCAGTGGAATCTTCTTTAAATAAAACTAATTTTACGGATTTTATCGCGTATGTTAACCTATTTTTTATATTCCCGACGTTTCGGGTGCTTTCCAGCACCCGTGGTCACGGGGGACTGAGGTGTTTGACGTCCTGCTGTCATAGTTAGCCCGGCTACCTTCAGTTTTTTAATATTAATTTTTTTTTGGTCCGATTTACGCAGAATGAGCTTACAGTATCTTGAAGTCTAGCAGTGGTATACTCGGGTTTGGATTTGATTTTATTAATTATGGGATCCCAAGCAGATGGCAGCACCCATCCATCTTCTCTATTGAAATTAGGATGTTTTTTAATTTCAATAGTCTCGCGAATCATCCTTGGGAGGAATCGGTGTTCTTTTGCGAGGATCGAGATCGATACTTTCACAATTTTACCATCTGACAAAGTAACTGCATTTTTAAACCACCTTAATTCCATAAACCCTAAAATACAATTCACAATTGAGTTAGAGGCAAACAATACTTTAGCTTTCCTAGATGTTTTAGTCATCCGAAATCCTGATAACACTATTGGTCATACTGTGTACAGAAAAAATATCCATACCAACCGATATCTAAATGGTGAATCTCACCATCATCCTTTACAGTTAACTACCGTGGGAAAATCTTTGTTTCAGAGAGCACGAGGGATCTGTGAAAGAAAACATCTGGCCGCCGAGCTTCAGCACGTCGAGCAAGTACTGCAAGACAACAAGCTTCGGGTCCCGCGCCTACGTCACAGTGACAGAGTGAAGCCAGCCACAGTCGAGCGTGTGCCTGCTGTACTACCCTATGTCAGAGGAGTCACAGACCAGGTTGGCTATATCTTGAAGCGAGTTTCCATTGAAACATACTTCAAGCCGCTGAAGAAAATTGGTCAATTTTTACCATCCGTCAAGTGTCATATCCCTCTACAAGATGCAGGAGTGTACAAGCTGGATTGTGAATGTGGTCTCTTGTACATAGGACAAACAAAAAGATCTATTAAAACCCGCGTTAAAGATCATATAACTGACGTGAAGCACCGACGTATCGAGAAGTCTGCAGTTTGTGAACATGTTCAAGATCGTCCCCGCCATTACATTAGATTTGATAGACCACAAATCCTCGGAAAAGAACACCGATTCCTCCTCTCAATACATTTATGAAAATGTAATGTACGTACACAAAAATAAAAGTAGTTTTACAAAAATAAGTGATATTCATTCTGTAAATACTAGGAACAGACACAATCTAGTAGTACTAGTTACTCAACGCAATCGAGTCAGTAATTCATTCTTGGGGCGATGTATACGCTTTTACAGCAAAATTCCAGAAAATATACAAAATTTGACCTGCTCAAATTTCAAAAACTTTATTAAACTAAGTTTGTATAAAAAGGGTTATTATAATATTAATGAATTTATAGATGATAATAACCCCTGGAAATGAGGTGATCGCTACCAAGATATTTCTAATTTGTTGTGTTGTTAATTTGTGTAATATACATAATTTGTAAGCTGTTATTTAAAAAAAAGTCCCGCTGGGTTTCTTGCTGGTTCTTCCCAGGACAGAGGTTTTTTTTTCGAACCAGTGGTAATTATACAAAAGAGTGACTTTCAATAAGTATTATTTATAATCTATATTGAATAAAAAAGTTTCTGTTTCTGTTTCTGTTTCAAATATTCTTACACTGCCACTACACCGTAATGAGAAAACATTCTGTTTCAGTTACATTTCAAATGTTACATTTGTACTAATGCTGACGCGAAATGCATATAATTACAGAATATTATCAAAGTTGTTCGAAACTTCGACAGTAAATACCGAGCAATGTTCAGGTGCAAGCCAAAATCAGATTAAGAGTAAAGCAAAATGTTGGTAGTTACGTAGCATTTAAGCCTCAGCTCCTTATTGGTAGTTGAGATAAGGATAGAATTACGATGCGTATATTGTATCAGGTACTTGCCTATGGAATTCCTGTTTTCTAATACTTCGGTATGTAATGTTACATTCAACTTGAAATTCCAAACTCAAATCATTACAATATTAAATAAAAATAATATTAAAAAGGGTCAAAAATTTACCTTTTACTAAGAAGCAAAAGCAGACGTCAAATAACTAAAAATGTTTAATACAATATGCCTTAACTAAAGCTGTTATATAGTTTTTAGTTGTCTGAATTTGGCATTTACAGTTTCATTTTATATACAAGACTAGTGGCTCGCCCCTGATTCGCCCGGATAGGATCTATAAATGCGGCGTTTAGATTATAGATAGTCAAAAACCATTTCCGTCATAAATTTACTGTATTAAAAAAAACTTCTGTTCAATTTTTTTGGATAAAATATAGCCTAGATTTACTGCCATTTCTCTCTATCTTTTCATAAAGTTTCATCGCAATCAATTCAGCGGACAAAAATTGGACGCAGTTATACAAAAACGTCCCAACCCACAATTCATTCAAAAATGAGTTAAATATACAGTTCTACTTATTTTGACATCTTCGCTCCCATGACTGACTTGACATTGGAAAAATTCTTTTAAGAGAAGCCAAAAAGTAAAGAAGAAGAAGAACTCATTTTTGAATGACTTCTGGGTTGGAACATTTTTGTATAACTACGTAAAATTTTAAAAATGATTATACGAATATTTGTATAAATGTTTAATAGCATGCAAATATGACGAGCTTAATACAAGTCACTTATTTAAGTATTACAGAATAGTACTTTTTTATTTATATATATACAGATAAGTAAAACTCTCCGTAACATCCAATTTTTGAACAAAATTAGCGAAAAAATATTCGATTCCCCCTAAGATTTCCTTGAAGCACGTTCTTTAACCACGTGTCTATCAATTTGTCGCGTATTTGATCAACTCGTCACACTACGTGCAGAACGTATTTTATAGATTTACCCAACGATAGCCATCCTCTAAAAGTGTATTATTTATTATCTGTTTGGTAAGGTTCCTATAATATATTTTAATCCGTAAGCAGCAAAAGGTGCTTTCCATAAGGGTGTACCCTTATTTCAATATATGCAAACACTTGCGACCTATGCCAGTGGTTAGTTAAAATAGACTTTGTGTTGAGGTTATTTATATATGGAAAAACGCGTCCTTTGCTTTGCCTTAAAATTCTGATGTATTTTCTTGTTTAATACGGTTGTATTGTATAAGCGAATTAGCAACATGTGTGTGAATGTATCACTCAACTTTATATTATAGTTAAAGTTACAACTTTTATACGTCCCACTGCTGGGCACAGGCCTCCTCTCACTTCTGAAAGAGTTTTAGAGCAAGGAAATGTCCGCCGCGCTGCCGCAATGCGTGTTGGCGAACTTCACATGTCTTCGAAATATTTTTTTTATTTCTCAGACATGCAGGTTTCCTCGCGATGTTTTCCTTCACCGCCGAGCACGTGATAAATCAACACTTAAAATTGCAATTAACAATTTCATTGGTGCTGGCGGGGATCGAACCCGGGTTGCTCGCGTATTGTGAAATATACAGTAAGCGCTTACCCTCTGAGCTAACACGGCTCAATTTTATATAGCCTGATATAGCGTATTCAATTTTATATTAGCCTTTAATAAATTGTAATTTTGGATTGTATACTTTGATAGTGAAAATAAGAATCGAAGCTCCTTAGTTGGATTACCATACAGAGCCAATATTTGTTCAAAACACAAATTGTTTTTTTTTTCGAGAATAAATGTGCTAACATACCCTAAGAGATACTCTTGCCTGTAACACTGTACTGCTAACCTATTTTTAAACATTGAAGATACAAACTAACTGATACTCCTGCACCAGATTTTTCTAAAAAAACAAATTCCATCTGATCGTAAGGGGAAAGATGCTGTGGCCCGTAGACATCTCCAACTATTGTTTAATTAAGAATCAAAATACACATGCGTTTTAACCTCTGAGGACTAAAAAGAAATGACCCGCTTTCAGTAAAAAGGATCTTCGGCTTTTTACACTGACAATATGAAAAATATCACCATTAAGCTGAAATTGCACTCTATTCTCTAAAAGCGTAGTCCTTTCACAGTCGAGCTGACGAGCAATCGTCATACTACTTTAATATATATATATATATATTTTTTTTTAAGAAAATTTAATATAATATAAGATACATAAAGATACATACCGACACGTCAATCGACGGATTCAACTCGCCTGGGCAGCGTTCGGGAAATTACGACACATCTTCTCGACAGATATACCTCAAAACTTGAAAACGAGCCTGTACAATCAGTGCGTGTTACTAGTGATGACTTATGGAACTGAGACGTGGTACTTTACTGTTGGCCGTATGAGGACGCTCAAGGTCGCTCACGTGCTATGGAAAGGGCTATGCTCGAGGTATCTCTGCGTGGTTAACTTAGAAATGAAGATATCCGCAGTAAAACCAGATTGACCGACATAGCCCAACGGATTAGTAAGCTGAAGTGGCTGTGGGCCGGCCATATATCTCGAAGAACCGACAACCAATGGGGAAAAAAGGTTCTCGAGTGGCAGCCTCATACCGGTAGGTGAAGTGTAGGGCGACCCCCTACTAGATGGAGTGACGACCTGTTAAAACATGCAGGAAGTCAATGGATACAGGTGGTTCAGGACCGTGCTTTGTGGCATTCCTTGGGGGAGGCCTATGTTCAGCAGTGGACTTGTGAAGGGCTGTAATGATGATGATGATTATGAAAGATACATAATATGGGGTTCAACTTCCATCCGTACCTCATCATCGCACCATAATGTATTATTTTCCTTTCATTCTTTCTCTTACTTCAAATATTTCTTAACATTATACCACATAGCCTCCAAGTCTATATCATTTATACACATTTCATGCAAACCACTTATATTATCTCTCAGTCTACATTTCTACTTCTCTTTCGCACTTAATGGTAGCTACAGATTTCCAATACCACAAACGTCTGAACAGACCATTAATTGGGCATAAGACCAAGTAATGATCCGTCCGTATGTTGGACTTCCGGTAAACCCTTGTATCTACCTCATTCATTTACGATTATGAAATCTATCATGTTGCTATCATCATATCTTTCCCATGTATACATGTGAATCTTATTATGCCGAAAGAAAGTGTTCGTTACTAAAATATTATTTTCCACACATACGATGAGGAGGGTTTCACCATTCTCATTTATACCTTTATCACCAAATGTACCCAATATCCTTTCTTAACCAGGCCTCTTCACTGTGTAGTGTTATGCTACTTACATATCATTTTACACTATTTTAAATTCATTTTTCCATTCTGTTTTGATTTTCTGCATTCACCTCAAAACTGGATATTTTGTATCACCTTTATTTCCATAGGATCCTGTAACGTTATATGTATAAATATCTTCCAAATTCTAAAACAACACTTCATCTAGTGTTTCAACTTATCTGGATTATATTTAGACCTACATTTAACACTTCACTTACATTCATCACTTTAATATTTTTATTCTAGATAACCTTCCAAATTCTAAAACAACACTTCATCTAGTGTGTCAACTTATCTGGATTATATTTAGACCTACATTTAACACTTCACTTACATTCATCACTTTAATATTTTTATTCTAGATAACCTTCCAAATTCTAAAACAACACTTCATCTAGTGTTTCAACTTATCTGGATTATATTTAGACCTACATTTAACACTTCACTTACATTCATCACTTTAATATTTTTATTCTAGATAACCTTCCAAATTCTAAAACAACACTTCATCTAGTGTTTCAACTTATCTGGATTATATTTAGACCTACATCTAACACTTCACTTACATTCATCATTTTAATATTTTTATTCTAGTTAACTTAAGGAGGTATAATTTTTAATTAAATTTTGATTTCTTAAACTTAACTTTGCACTTAATTATAACAATGACAAGGGTTATTAAGTACAAAAAAATGATATGTAAGTAGTGTTCTTCAACACATCTTGCTTTAGGACCTCGAATTTTCGTTGGTTAATCTTCACTTTTTATTTTTATTTCAGACACATCTCGTTGGTGATGTTGCTGATCTCTGGCTTTGAGCCCTACCGCTCTGGCCGTTCTTAATCTTTACTTAAGTCATAAGCGACTAAAGCTTACTTAAGATATTTCTTTATCTTTATCTTCACTTGGGAGCGGCTGACTACTCCCTTAATAATTTTTTTTTCTTCAGGTGAATGCAGAGGTTTGCAAGATCCGGCGACTTCAGGCAAGACAGAGGCTTGCAGGATCCCAGCGACTTGAGGCAGGACAGAATGGAAAAATTAATTTAAAATAGTGTAAAATGATATGTAAGTAGCATAACACTACATTTTCCCCCCGATTAGGTTAGGTTAGGTTCCTTGCAGTAGTAGCAGAGCCCTATGCCGTCCCCGACCATCCTCGCTGGTTCGGTGACGAATCGGGCTCCGTCGCCATCTACTGGAGGGGTGGAGAGCGTGCCCCACCCTGCGCTCTATTGAGAAGAGGGCAGGGCTTTGTTGCAGTGCAATGGGGCCTCTTGGCCATAGTGGGCTGCTATGTCTCTCCTAATAGGTCCCTTGCCGACTACGAGGCGTACCTAGACGAGGTGGCGAATTGTGTTCGCGAATGTCAAACTCGTCCGTTGATCGCTCTGGGAGATTTTAATGCCCACACAAGGGCTTGGGGCAACTCTAGAGACGATCCCAAGGGAAAGACAGTGATGGTATGGGCGCTGGACTGGACCTCCGATTGATGAATCAGGGGTCCGTAAGCACATGTGTACGGTGGCAGGGGGAGTCCATCGTGGATCTTACCTGGGCAACTCCTCCTGCAATGCAAATGCTGTCGGGCTGGCGAGTGGCGGAGGAGGTGGTCACTTTGTCTGACCACCGCCACATCGTCATCATATTCAATGTCGCACTTCGACAGCCCGACAGTAATCCCAGTCACCGAGGTAGCAGCCCACCGCGACGTTGGTGTCTCAAGCGGCTCGATCAAGATAAGCTCGAAGCCGCCGCCATCGTCGCGTCCTGGCCAGAAAACGCCGAAGAGGTCCAGTCCGATCCTGAAGGGGAAGCGAACTGGTTTCGGGGTACGATGGCGCAAATTTGCGACCTGTCGATGCCCAGAATCAGTCGCCCTAAGCGCAAAGCAGTGTACTGGTGGTCAGCAGAAATCGCTCGGCTCCGTGCAATCTGCTTACGGTGTCGGCGCCAGTACACTAGAACCCGAAGGAGAAGATGGCGAGCTCCGCCTGAACAGATAGCCAGACTCTACGGGGCATACCGAGCCGCTACAAAGGCGTTGCAAATCGCCATAACCAACGCCAGGTCTCGGTCCTGGAAAGAGCTTCTGGAGGGACTCAACAAAGATCCCTGGGGGCGCCCATACAGGATGGTGCTGGGTAAGCTCCAGCCCTGGTCGCCCCCTCTGACGGAGATTCTCGACCCGGATCTTCTGGAAAGGGTAATCAGCACGCTCTTTCCAGAGGACCGGTCAAGTCCCGAAGGTCACCTGCCGTCTTCATGGGAGTGGCAAGAGGAGATGGGGGTGACCGTTGAGGAGCTGGACCGAGCCATTAGCCGCCTAAAAGTCCGGAACACAGCACCGGGTCCCGACGGAATCCCGGGCCGGGCCCTAGTGCTGAGTCTGGCTGCTCTGGGGAACAGGCTCAGGCAGCTGTTTACCAGCTGTCTGCGGTGTGCCAAATTCCCCACAGCCTGGAAAGAGGCAAGGCTGGTTCGCTTGAAGAAGGACGGCAGGGCTGCAGATTCTCCCTCTGCGTACCGACCCATATGCCTGCTGGACGAGATTGGCAAATTGTTCGAGAGGATAGTTGCCACTCGGCTCAGCGGGCATCTGTCGCGCGTCGGTCCCGATTTGGCTGACAGCCAGTTTGGATTCCGACGGGAGCGTTCCACTGTAGATGCGATTATGCGCGTCCGCTCCCTGTCGGAACAAACAGTATCACGGGGTGGCGTGGCGTTGGCGATAAGTCTTGATTTCGTCAACGCCTTTAACTCTCTACCCTGGGACGCAATCAGGAGGGCACTAGCACATCATCAAGTGCCCCCTACCTGCATGGTATTATTGTGGACTACTTGCGCGACAGGTACATTGTGTACATGGCGAAAGATGGTAGAAAGATTCGGAGGGAGATCAGACGTGGGGTTCCACAGGGCTCGGTGCTGGGACCATTACTGTGGAACCTCACGTACGATGCGGTTCTGCGAGTCGACCTTCCCGCTGGCGTAAATATCGTGTGCTATGCCGACGACACCTTGGTGATCGCCAGCGGGATAACTTTCGAGAGGACCAAGGAGCTCGCCGAACTTGGGGTGGAAGTCGTCGTCGCCAAAATCCACGAGTTGGGTCTAGAAATAGCGCCTCACAAGACCGAGGCCCTATGGTTCCATAAATTACCACGAGGCAGGGAACCACCCAACTCGTGCGTCCGCGTGGGTGGGTCCGAAGTCAGAGTGGGGAGGTACATGAAGTACCTAGGCCTCCACCTTGACAGTCGCTGGGGCTTCGAAGAACATTTCGAGCGCCTAGTCCCCCGGATCGAAAGGGTGGCGGGTGCTATGCATAGACTGCTGCCCAATCTAGGGGGACCGACGGAGGAAGTACGTCGCCTCTATGCAGGAGTTATACGGTCCGTAGCTCTGTATGGAGCGCCTGTATGGGCAAAAAGGCTGGCCTTCCGACGCTGTAGAACTAAAATTTACAGTGTCCAGCGGAGGATGGCCATACGGATCGTACGAGGATACCGCACCATATCCTTTGAGGCGGCGACAATCCTGGCTCGCTTTCCACCACTAGATATACTGGCGGAGATGGACGCGAGGGTGTACGACCGAATCCGTGCCCTCCGCCAGAGCCGTGGTAGCGAGCCAGAAGAGGCGCTCGAATCAGTTAAACGGCAGGAACGACAAAACGCCCTAGCGACATGGCGCACTCGACTCGAGGAGCGCTATGAATACGAATGCGTCATTGGAGCAATCCTGCCGGTCTTCGACGCCTGGATGCAGCGACGAGTAGGAAGACTCACCTACAGACTTACATAGATAATTACCGGGCATGGGTGCTTCGGTGATTATCTGTGTAAGATCGGACGCGAGGCGACGGCGAACTGCTTCCACTGTGGTGGGCAGGACCAGGACTCCGCTTCTCATACGCTCGCAGTATGCCCAGCGTGGGAACGGGAGCGGACAATCCTGGTGAACCGCATTGGACGGGACCTCTCCCTGCCAGCAGTCGTGTCGGCGATGCTGAGCGGGTATTCGGCGTGGAGGGCCGTAGCCACCTTCTGTAAATCTGTTATGACTCAGAAGGAGGCTTCTGAGCGGGATCGGGAGAGGGCGGATCCCGCACGGAGACGACGTCGCCAAGGCGTTCGTCACGGCCCTCCTATTGAAAACGGTGTTCCCCTACCAGAAACGGGGCCTCCGGGGTTGCAGACGCTCGGGGCGGGGGCCTCGAGCGTCTAGCTATGTAACCCCTGAGGAGGACGATGACTCGGAAATGGCCTCGAGACATCGTGATAGCACTGCGAGGGTGCTGGGTGCAGCAATTACTGCCCCCGGGACGTGCTATAGGTGTAGCAAAGCGATGGAGGGGCCCCGGTTGCGTTCCCAACGGAGATCCCGGGACCCCTCGTATACGCTGATGGTGACCACCGTGGGGTTTTAGCCGGTATAATTCCGGCATAACCTTTTCGTTGCCCCCGTAGCGGAAGGTATCCATGAGGATTTCCCCACGTAAAAAAAAAAAAACAGGTTAGGTTAGGTTAGGTTAGGTTCCCGTGTGGAGTTGCCAGAGCTCCCATCGGGCGCGTCCCCAGGTGGCGGATAGGGGAACGCCACTCAGATATGGGTGGTAGCGGGAAACCGTCGCGGACCAAAACTGGCTGGGTGAGGGCTTGTTTGCATAGCGGAGGGCCTATTAGTTGCTTCCTGTATCCTCTCCCTTGAGAGGAACAGAGAATGTGACATGCGCGGTGAGGTGCCAGGTGCACTCGGCTTTTGCCGACGCCGGGCAACCCGTAATCGCGGGATTTTCAGGGACCACACCCTGTAAAAAAGGAAACTGAATGGGCTCAGTGTTCCCTAACCCTGGAGTCGCGAGGATGATAACCTCTTTAAAAAATCACCCGAAGCTCAAGCGTGGCACGCCGTGAGGAGCTGCATGGCTGATGGGTAAATGTTCAGTCGTTAGCGTTGCCCTCGTCGGGGTACCGGCCGACACCCTTGACGGGTTACGCATAGGCTTATCCGGGCAAAGGGGGCTCTGCTCGGATGCACTGTTATTTCCTCCACACTCGTAGGATAAAAAATGGACAAAGAAAAATATTTAAAAAAAACAGTAGAGGTAGAAAAGGCAGGATCAGATACTGGTAGCGGCGGAAATCGATCGCGTGGGACGTCTTCCGCTAGGAAACGTCCAGTGTGCCGATCGTCAGACGAGGAAGGCCTGCCGGCCCCCAAGTTGCCGACATCGGGGAGGGGTCGGCAGGCATCGAGAGGGGCGAGTACTTCGCAGCCGCGGAGGGATAAGCACGGACGGTTCGTGTGCTCCAATACCTCGGCGGCTAGCGAAGCAAATAGTGACATGGGGTTCACTACGGAGGACCCTGGCGATGGCGGTGAAAGCTGTGCCTCGCTGGGGAGCTCAAAGGCGGAGCTCAATGCCGCCAAGAGGGAGCAGCGCAAAGCCGTCGCGGCCGACGAAGTGTCGGAAATGGCCCAACGTGCTCGCGAGCGACGAGCTGCTCTTGCGGCGGAAGGGGGAGAGCCATCTGCGGTGGCCTTAAGCCAGCTGGCTCTGGATGGGGTGAACTTAGTCCTGAAGGTTGCCACCAAGTCCGGCAGCCTGAAGGGCACGTTCACCCGTGGCTTAAAGGAGGCTGCCGCGGATATCAGGGAGGCGGTTGCCATCCTCCTCAACAGGACGGCCTCTGACGAGGTCGCAAAGTTACAGGAGGAAAACACCCGCCTCAGAAATGACTTGGAGGACCTCCGGCGGCAAGTTGCTGCGCTAAGCGAGCAGCAGCAGCAACGCACGTCCAGCGATGCCGCACCTGTAGTGGACCCGACTCCCGCACTGCGACCGGCAAGCCCTCGGACCGACGAAGAGGTCGAGCGCATTGTCTGGCTCTGCATGCTCCAGTGCGGGAGCATGGTTAACGCTCGGCTGGAGGCAATTTCTCGGCGTCTCCCGGTGGAAATCCTCCGTCCGCCTTTAGCGGCTGACACGCGGAGGACTGAGGAGCCGCCGAGACTTGCGCCTCAAAAGGGGAAGCCCGCGGAGGGTAACAAAAAGCCCGCGGAGGGAGCTCCTCCGAGCAACCAGCCCACGACTGCCGGGTCTAAGGGTGAGACCTGGGCGAAAGTCGTGGGCCGCAAGAAGGCCCGCAAAGCCGCCAAGAAGGCCGCAGCAGCCGCATGTGCCCCAGGTGGAACCGCAAAGACGGCTCCTAAACCTACACAGCGGACTGCCAAAGGCGGTCGCAAGAGACCGGCTGTACATGTTGCGCGGTCCAACGCTGTGACAATAACGTTGCAGCCTGGAGCTGTGGAGCGTGGCGTGACGTACCAGTCGGTCATCGCCGAGGCCAAGGCCAAGATCAAATTATCTGATCTTGGCCTTCAGTCCGTCACCCTCAGGCAGGCTGCCACGTGTGCACGACTGTTCGAGGTGGCTGGCACTGTGAGCGGCAGTGCCGAAAAGGCGGACGCACTGGCCGCCAAGATGAGGGAGGTCCTCAACCCAGAGGACGTCCGGGTCTCCAGGCCAATGAAAACCGCAGAGGTGCGGATTGCTGGCCTGGACGACTCCGTGACCTCAGAGGAAGTGGTGGCGGCCGTTGCCAGAAGCGGAGAGTGTCCGCCGGACAAGGTGCGGGCTGGCGATATACGCACCGACGCCACCGGACTCGGCGCGGTCTGGGTTCGGTGCCCTGTAGCGTCGGCAAAGAAGATCGCCGATAGCGGCAGATTGCTGGTAGGCTGGGTGGCGGCAAGGACCAAGCTCTTACAGCCTCGGGCTTTGCAGTGCTTTCGGTGCCTGGAAAAAGGGCACGTCCGGGCGAAGTGCACCGCCGAGGTTGACCGTAGTGACCTCTGTTATCGCTGCGGCCAGCCTGGCCACAAGGCTGCCCTGTGCTCCGCGGCGCTCAAATGCAGCCTTTGTTCTGCTGCGGGAAGGCCAGCGGAGCACAGAGTAGGCGGAAGGGCTTGTGGGGCGCCTGCCAGCAAGAAAAAGAAAAAGGAAAAGAAGGGGAGCACTAAGCCTGCCGGGTTAACCTCGCTGCCCTCGCAGGCTAGCAGCTCCGCGGCCGACTCCCGGCCCAGGACCGTTGCCGAGGGGATGGAATGTCAATAATGGCACAATTCCATTCTCTCCATTTTCTCCAGGGCAACATCAACCACTGTGCCAGAGCTCAGGATCTCCTACTCCAGAGCATGGCAGAGTGGTCGATTCACGTGGCTGTGGTCGCCGAACCGTACTTCATTCCCGCCCGTGACAACTGGTTGGGATGCGCTGACGGTTTGGTGGCCATTATTGGCGAGACTCTGATCGACCCGTCTCGGGGCCGCGGCTGGGTTGCTGCGGTCTCGGGCGGCATCGTTATTGTAGGGGCGTATTTCTCCCCCAACAAGAGTCTCGCCGACTTTGAGGGTTTCCTTGTCGAGTTGGGCGCCGTCGTTGGCCGCTATCACCCTCGTCCCATTCTGGTGCTCGGGGATCTCAACGCCAAGTCATCGGCGTGGGGATCTCCGGTCACTGACCCCCGGGGCGAGGTGTTAGAAGAGTGGACGGTGACGACTGGTCTGGTCGTCCTGAATCGGGGTTCGGAATACACGTGCGTGCGGCAGCGGGGTGGGTCGATAGTGGACGTCTCGTTTGCTCGCCCCTCTGTCGCCAGCCGAGTCCGCGACTGGCGTGTCGCCGCAGAGGTGGAGACGCTGTCGGACCATCGGTATATCCGGTTCGACGTCTCTGCCCAGACTGCGAGCGGCCGCCATCCAACAACCCCGATTAACGACGGCCCGCGTTGGGCGCTTAAGCGCATCGACAGGGAACTACTCGAAGAAGCTGCCCTAGTCCAGTCCTGGATTTGGGAGTCGACGACGGACGGCCCCGTCGACGTCGAAGCGGTGGCGCTATGGTTTCGCGGGGCGATGACGCAGATCTGCGACGCGACCATGCCCCGTGTCCACCAACGGTCCGCAAGGCGCCAGGTGTACTGGTGGACCGCCGAGATCGCGCAATTGCGCATAGTGTGCGTTGCGGCTCGTCGCCGGTACACCCGATACCGGAGGCGGCGTCGACGGGATCCCGCCGAGGAGGACGCGCTGTATGAGGTGTACCGCGCGTCTAAGGAGACTCTGTGGCTGGCCATCGGCGAATCAAAGTCGCGTGCCAGGGAAGAGCTGCTGGGATCCCTAGATCGGGATCCGTGGGGGCGCCCCTACCGTTGGGTACGGGGCAAGTTGCGGCCCTGGGCGCCTCCACTAACACAAACGATGCAACCCCAGTTGCTAGAGGCGGTGGTATCGGCTCTCTTCCCTGAGCGAGTGGGACACGTTCCCCCGGCGATGGCTTCGCCCTCAGCCACAGACTCTCCAGAAGAGGAGAGCACCGATGTCCCCGAGGTGACGCAAACAGAGACAAGAGCGGCCGTGTCGCAACTCCGGGCTAAGAACACAGCGCCCGGACCCGACGGAGTTTCTGGTCGAGCTCTCGTCCTGGCTCTGAAGGAGCTAGAGCCCCAGCTGAGAGGGCTCTTCACGGCATGTCTCGAGCAGGGTCAGTTTCCCAGTGTGTGGAAGGAGGGGAGGCTGGTCCTGCTCAGGAAGGAGGGGCGTCCCGTGGACTCACCGTCCGCGTACCGGCCCATAGTGCTGCTCGACGAGGCGGGCAAACTTCTTGAGCGCATCATCGCAGATCGCCTCGTCAGCCACTTGTGCAGAGAGGGGCCGGACCTGGACGAGAACCAGTTTGGTTTTCGTCGCGGGCGCTCCACCATAGACGCTATTACGCGCGTGAGGGCCCTGGCGGAAGAGACAGTATCCCGGGGTGGGGTGGTGCTGGCGGTGTCCTTAGACATCTCCAACGCCTTCAACACCCTACAATGGAGTTGTATTCGGGAGGCGCTGAATTACCATCGCGTGCCTCCCTACCTCCGCCGCACAATAGGGGCTTACCTTGAGGAGAGATGCGTTACCTATTGGGGACGTGACGGCGCTGGTCGGCGCGTCATGTCGTGAGGTGTTCCGCAGGGACCACTTCCGGCGGCTGGGGCCCAAGCTGATGGGTGCAGCGGGCGCGCTATCAACGTTGCTTCCCAACTTGGAGGGCCCGAGCGCCGCCTGTAGGCGGTTGTACGTGGGAATCGTGCGGTCCATGGCCCTGTATGGGGCCCCTGTGTGGGCGATGGACATGACGGCCAGCACTATCGCCATTCTGCGTAAACCGCAGAGGGCGATGGCCGTCAGAGTCGTCCGCGGGTATCGCACGATTTCCTACGAGGCGGCTTGCGTCCTGGCCGGATCCCCGCCCTGGGACCTAGAGGCGAAAGTACTCGCGTCATTATATCGATGGCGCGAGGAAGAGCGGGCACGGGGCTCGAGGCCGGTGCAGCGGCAGATCGCGCTGCGCCGAGAGGAGCTCCATCAGGTCTTGGTGGCGGAATGGCGGCAAAGGCTTCTGCGCCCTACCGCCGGCCTCGCTACCATCGAGGCGATCCGGTCAGTACTCGACGACTGGCTCGGGAGAAGGCACGGCTCCCTGTCGTTTAGGGTGACGCAAGTGCTGTCGGGGCATGGCTGCTTCGGAAAGTACCTGCGCCGCATAGACAGGGAGCCGGACGCTCGGTGCCACCACTGCGTCCATTGCGGGGAGGACACGGCGCAACACACGCTCGCCGAGTGTGTAGCTTGGGAGGAGCAGCGCCGTGTCCTCACAAATAAAGTAGGAGGCGATCTGTCGCTGCCGGCCTTAGTGCAGAAGATGGTCGGTAGCGCAGAGTCGTGGGATGCAGTGGTGTCCTTCTGCGAGGACGTGATGTCGCAGAAGGAAACTGCGGAAAGGGAGATCTCGACTCCCTTCCCTGGCCGCAGAAGGCGCACCGGGCGCAGGAGAAGGGCGGACAACGCCCTTTTCCGGCCCCCATAAATGGGTCCAGGGGCGAGGGACTTGGGGAAGCCCCCGCCACCCCTACTCGATGGACCCGAGGCGGAGGCGCGCGCGGGTGTCGGCGCGCGCCGCTGAGGCGATACACGGGGTAGTTTAACACCTCACTACCCCGTGCAGGAGACGAGGCCTGGACGGACCGGGCCAGCACTAGTGTGGGGCTGCGGACGAATTTGGATTCCCGCGGCCCCACGCGCACGTGTGAGGAGACACCGGGGTGGTTTTAGCCGGTAAGAGTCCGGCACGCCCCTCCGCCTTTCCCCAGGCGGAGGTAGTCCATGAGGATTTCCCCCCGTAAAAAAAAAAAAAGGTTAGGTTAGGAGTCCATGAGGATTTCCCCCGTAAAAAAAAAAAAGGTTAGGAAGTATAAGCTTGTCCTACAAATAGTTGTCCTCGATACTAAATATCTGAACATGTGCAATTTATGTATATGACCGCATGACGGCGACGTCGTCATACGCCGGTACAGAAAAATTTTAAACAATACGCGCACACAACAACTAAGTGGTCGTCCATGCCATCTCTTTTTTCATAATCCATTTAAGAATAAATAGTTTAATTCCAAAATAAATTCATAACTCTAAAATATTAAGGAATCAAAGTTAAAACACGTTCGGATAGACGACCTTCAGAAAACTCGCTATGATCCTTTTATACGCTTTAAACGTAGGCACGAATCGACTATTTGCATGACAAATACTATTACCCAACTTGACTCAATGCTGAGTTTGTAGGTATTTAAATGAATAAACGGACTTCGGAAGTTCTTTGTCAGTGACTTTCAACGCGTTATTGGCTTCGACATTCCTGACATCCTATCGTTAAATATAATATTATTAAATCTAAATACTAGTTCTTATTTACATTTTTTTATAGAACTAGGGTGACAAACGAGCAAACAGTCCACTTGATGGTAAGTGGTTGCTGTGGTCCTTAAACATCTATCTTCGTTTGCGAATTAAAATGCAGATGCGTTATCAGCCGTGAGGACTAAGAAAGAATGCCTCTTTTCCAGTAAAAAAGGTCTCCGATTCTCTACACTCACCATACAAAAAAAGCAGCACTAAGCTGCTATTTTACGCTGGTATTCTGTGAGATCGTGGTCCTTCCCCGGTCGAGCCGACCCATTCGTGCTACACCTATACTATTAATATAGCTGCAGCATGGCTCTGCCACGTAAACACATAGTAGCGGCTCAGAAGCACTGCAGTAAAACTTGGTTAAGTGGGAGCTGGATAAGTGAGGAACCTTTATAGCTGGAACTCATACTTAGGTATCGACACTTTAGCACTGAATTACCTCTGTTAGTGGGAAAACCTCTATATCTGGAATTATTTCTTTCGATTGTATCGTCATAATTACCTCTATAATTGAGACAGCGAGGATATATTACTCGAATCCCATACAGTATATTATATGGACTATAAAGGACAATTATCCTTCGAGAATTAGCTACTCTGAAATTATCGGAAAAAATATACTTCACGTATTTTCTAGCTCTAGTTACTACAAGCGTGGCTCCTTATAAGCCTAGGCGTCGATCTACGTTGATACCACCCTTTTACCTATTACTTAACACTGTGATTCAGTTTAATTAGTAACAGAGACAGAATACATACAGGCAATGAAACCTCATTCCATCTTAGCTTTCAATCTTCATCGTCATTATAGAGCTGTAAAAATCAATCTGAATACGTTAAAATGAATAAGATAAGATTCAATAATTCTATGCGGTTAGCCATCGCAGAGACTCCTTAAGGTGCCTCGTTTAGAGTCGAAACACGACCCGTATTATCGACGGTGACGTGTTTTTCCCAGTGTAATATCCTCCAGATTGAATTTCTGTCACGGCAGCCGCTCTGAACTACCATCGACGGTGACGTGTCTTTCCTAGTGTAAGTCGTCCAGACTGAATTTCGGTCACGGCAGCCGCTCTCAACGGAATTGCACTCTATATTCCCTCGCTCTCATAGCCCAATGGGACGGTAATCCGACACGAGAGCAGGAGTTGGACCTACGCCTTTACGTGCTTTCCAAGGCACGGGGGTGAAACACCGCCAACTTCCTGACTCTGGGCTTTTAAGGAGAACTTCTTGATAGAAAACCTGGTTGATTTTGGCCCGAGCCGGGTTTATAACCCGGGACCTCATGATTATCAACCGTGTTTACGACCAATAGGCCAATGAGGTACCACGCTTAAAATTTTAAATAAATACCTTAAATACTGTAGCGATCATTGGCCGTTTTACAATTATACTACCGACTTAATTTGGGATAACCCAAAATTCACTATTTACGAAACCAAGGGAGCGCTTCAAGAATTTCGTTTGATTAATAGAAGCCATAACTTGTCGAGTCACGATAAAATCTTGCGTAAGAAATGTCGACGATATTTTACATCGCGTCGTGACAGTTTTCCGTTCAGTTGAAAAGGTTTTAGGAAATGTTGTTTATTGATCCACCACACTTTGTATCATTCCTTACATGCTATATAAATACAATGGACCGATAAGATCTCAAATGTACAAATAATTACAGGCGGGTATCTCATGCAAATAACTATCTCAGCACTGTGTAACTTTATTTCTTGAATAAAAAAAAACAATTGATAACGATATACAGCACTAATAGTATATAGAAGCGGAAAGGAAAGAAAATGTTTTTCTTTATTTCGCTAAATTTGTTAACAGTTTTACTCATTTTAGTAATTGGAGAATTGGCGCCAAACACTGCTCTACGATGAGATCTAGTCAACGGTGTAATCTTACAAGCAAAACGCGGATAACGAAAGGTAACGCACTAATTAAATTTACTTAACATTTTAGGACTGTCAATAACACCACTAATAATTTTCGAAGCAAATATTAATCAATAGTGTCCCTGCGGTTTTCTTGAGAAATCATTTTGAAATAGACCAAGTTATTTGCATGTGATACACGCTTCTTATAACCTTAAAACCTACATACGTGAAACAAATGTCTTATGAATCTTTTTTGGATCCGCTCGATTCATGTTGTTGTTTAGGAGTTTGGATTTTAAATTAATCTAATTATAAGTCTGAAATCGAGATTGTACGTATTTGATTAGATGTGGTAAGAAATCTTGACTTCAAACTTTCAATCCCATATCGTCTATTGAGTGTCGTAAGAGACGACAGAGGGAAACAAACCAAGATATGGGCAGCAGCGTCTTCCTAACAACAAGTAAAAAATAAAAAAATAAAACCGCCTGCCAAGCATGGCCTATGAGACAATTTATGTTCGATCTATTTTATCCAATATTTTATGGTAACTGATTATAATTTTGATTTGATACGTCAAACTCATTACACGTCACATAGTACGCTTTAATTCTGAACAGTCGATAATATGTAGGTACTGCACAGTTGATGAAAGAGCGGCAAACGAATGCACTAACATCGGTTTCTAATGCACAAATACTCAAATGCTACTCAATTTTAACACTTTCGCTGTCCCGTGCACTACATATAGGTCATTGTTATTGTCTTATTATTGTGTCTGAAAACCGAACAGTGAAAGTGTTAAGATGCCGTTGAGTTTCATGCTGTCTCTATCATTTGAAATCAAATTGACTGTGACAACACGAGACATAACGACATCTTAAAGTTGAGAAGCGTTTGAGTATTTGACCATTAGACACGTAACCACTAAGTTAGCATTAAGTTACGTTGACCACTAAGTTAGCACGGACAATGCTACAAGTCTACAAACACTCACAATTCTTCACACGTTTGAGAAACGCGAACAATGGTCACAACTAAACCGCAGCTTATAAGTAAACTATTATCTGAGTTGTCGCACGTACAAACTAGCAACGAACTCTGTCCACAACACACAAGCAGTTAAAACTTAGTTAATTGCTTCCGAGATATTTATACAACACTTTCTTACAAATATTTTATTCGACAACAGAATAAGACTGTCGTATATCATATTTGTGTACTTCAGGAATGGTACCATTCTTTTTATAGAATAAAAATAATAAATCTTTTTAATCACCCTAATTCTATAAAAATAATGGTACTATATACAGTCCGCTTGATGCACTTGATTAAGGAGATGCGGATTTAAAAATGTATGGGTCTATATATATTTATGAAAACATTCCAACCTATAGTACCTTAATTTACCTTTTTTTTAAATAAGGGATAAAGGTTCTAAAGTAAATTTATTCGACATTATAGTTATTACTTTTTATTTAAGTTAAATTATTATTAACACTATCTGTAATACGCTAGAGCAAAACGATATTTACAAACTATTGCAATAAGACACCAGTGATTATTCTGGACCAATACGACCAAGGGACCTTCAAGAAAAGAGCCTCTTCTTTTTTTAAAGACCGGCAATGCACCTGCGATTCTCCTGGTGTTGCAGTTGTTCATGCGCAGTATTTGAAACTTACCATCAGGTGAGCCGAATGCTCGTTTGTCCCTTCTCATATAAAAAAAACACAGTTTGGCGGGCAGACCGTAAATAACCACCAGAGGGTAACAAACTGATGGTAAATAAGTACTATGGCCCATAGAAACTGGATCGATAAATATAAGTTATGATAAATAATTTACCCCTCCTAAGTCCTAACATGGAATGCCTCGATAATGTTAGAAAGAGCCTCCAATTCGCGTCACTCACCAACTCACCATACAATATACAGCAAAGTTATGCTGATATTTTATCTCTCTCCGCTCCGTCGGCCTATTCCATTTCTGCTGTATCATTAAAAATAATTCTCAATTATTTTTTCTCTTTTCACTGGAAAAGAGGCATAACACCTTAGTCCTCAAGGGTGACAGCTGCATTTTGATTCTTCATCGAGGATAGGTGTAGATGTCAACCACTTATCATCACGTGGACTCTGTGCTCGTTTGGTACCTTAATTCTATAAAAAACCATAGTGTTTAATAAAATAGTTCTAATTATTTAATAATAAGTACCGGTGACAACAGAGAGATAGACAAACCGTTATAAATTCCATAATTATACTGTTTTGCTAAACTGACACGGATACTAGTACTTTTGAACTAATAAATTAACGCTGGAGTTTCTAACAATACCTAAGTAAATTACTGAGCGTTAGTTTCGTATTTCTATAAATAAACATTAAGCTAAGAGAGATCGTATTAAAATCTTGAACATGGTGAATATGTCATTGAAGATTGTCTGAGAATGCGCCAATTATTGAAGGAGTTTCATTTATTTTTGTTTTCACGTCATCATATTGATTTTGGAGATACCTTTACAGTATTTTTATCTGTTTGAGAAGTTATGTAAAAATTTAAATTACAAGCGAACTTATATGCGACCTGATGGAATGAAGCTACTAATAAAATTTTACTAACATTATAATTTAAATATTATTAAAGTTATTGAATATAATTTATATTGACTTTAAGCAAACAAGGCTACATATACGTTGTCACCTTTGAGAACTAAGATGTCATTAAGTGACCTTCAGATGAATAATTTTTAATAATAGATTAGTAAGAAATTTACTTTCCATAAAAAGTAAAAGCTGACTTTAAATAACTAAAAACATATAATAAATAACAGCTTCTGAAGTCGGAGCTTTAATACTTCTATACATTGTCTTCGCATCGACTTCTGAAGCAATTAATTATTTGATCCTATTTGATTATTTGAAGCCGACTTTTACTTTTTATTAAAAGTAATTTTTCAACGTAAGTATTCTTCAAGAATTCATCTAAGGGTCACTTAATCTACTTACAATTTAAGTGACTCTCAGTATCTAAAGTAGACGTTCTTAACAACCACCGTATCTTTATTATATCTAGCCATGTCCCTCGCAATTCAATAAATGAGATTGCGCTAACTAAGAACCATAATTATCATAGAAGATTCATCTTTATACGAGTATTGTTCAATGGAGTGATAAATTATAATTATAATTTCTCATCACCCCGTGGGTGTCGTAAGAGGCAGACTGAGAGAAACAGAAACAGAAAATGGACAGCAGCATCTTCCTGATAACAACTCAAAATAATAAACTGCGGTGACCAAGCCGCCTGTCCAGCGTGGCCACTGTGGTGAAGTCCCCACTATGAGGCAACCTGTGGGAGAGGCCTATGTTCAGCAGTGGACTTTTATAGGCTGTAATGGAATGGAATAAAGGTCGTACACTATAGCGTCTTATAGAGAGGCAGGCGACAATGGACGTATGGTAAGAAATGACTTATCTTCTTCGGTGGAAGTTGTAGGTGTCCATGGACTGTTCTTTACTGATATTGATCATTTCTTCTTGTTCTTTTATTTTTCGAATTCCACCGAAGTGCTGCAGCACGCTTACATATCACAACAATCATTCAGTGCGCCATTATTATATTTGTTGTAGTGAGAATTTGCTTTCATTGTCACGCTTGGCAGGTGGATTGCTGATCTCAGTTCCTTAGAAACTGCGATCATCACACAACTGGTATTACCTTCTCTAAAAAAAACTCCCCGTTGTGTTCTTGCTTTCCTTCCCACGACAGAGGTATTTTCCGACCAATCGTAAATTAAACATAAGCTTGACTTCAATAAGTATTATTTATAATCTATATTAAATAAAAAAGTGTCTATTTCTATTTCTACCAGACATCTACACCTTTGTTGTACTGCTCGTCGCTAGTCTGGTCGTTTTCTGCCTGGCGCAAGCACTCTCACTACTTCTTAATGAATGCTAAATGTTAGATACCGAACGTTGTCGTGGTTAAATGAAATAAGTTTTATATTCTTTTAACAAATATTTATTGACGTTACAGCCAAAAATAAAATAACATAAGATTTAAAAAAAACTCAACTCGCGCTAATCCTGAGATGTGACGATCCTAAAAAATACTACATCATAGTCACAAATTTATTTCATTGTTATCAGTAGACGTCTGCAAAATTACAGATTATTAAGACGTCTGGAAAGATTATTTAGACGTTTGGAAATGGGTGAGAAATGAATTTGAAAATTTCATTATAATCATATATATGTACTCGCTACGTCTCATACGTCAAGCTATTGTATAAAACGTGCAAAAAGAATTCATAGGCAATAAATCTTATCGGTGGGTCATCCAAGTACGTTTTCATGCATAATTCAAAAACGGAAAGTATCTACTTGTAAGTCATATAAATGAAATTGAAGTGTCTGTTTGTTATAATAAAATAACTGGCTTCTAAAAAGCTCAAGGTAGTTATTTGCATGTTAGTATAGCTTTAATGACAGTTTTTATAATCCAGGGCAAAAAGTATATTGTGGAAGCCTAGATGTAGAGCAAGTATCTAATGATAAGACGAATGAAGTATGAAAAATGATGTATGATAGATAAATAGATGTGTTATATTTAAATGTTTAGACGAATGGAACGGAAATGATACCACTACACATGGCATGTAAACCGCTTACTGGTCTAGTGTAGACGAGACCGAGTGAGCAGGTATCAACCTTTCAAAAAGAATGGGTCAATATGTGAAAGCGTATAAATGTGTAAGCCCGAGTTTTCTATAGTTACGAATGAAATTGGGAGTAGTTATTAGTTTTTAGGATATACGCCCCAGACATGTCCAAGCCCACTTATATCTACTTATATATATCCGCGAGCAGTTTTTGGAGATCGTAAGGTTGATGAATGTTTATGAATAGTAATATATACTGTTAATAAAATGTAAGGGAAATTAAAATAATGTAATGTTAGGATATTTTAATGGAAGAGTGGGGTGAATAGTTCTGGTTATGAAAGGATATTGAGAACGAATGTTAGTAAAAGTATAAATGAGAATGGTAAAGCCTTCGCACCGTATGAATATTCACGTGTATTGTATTTTACCATAGTACACTGCGGCAGACCTTGAAATTCCATCATCATCATCATCTCAATAATTGTCGCTCTACGAACGTGTGATTTCTGCTATGCATGACCACGTTGTGTAATTTACTGGTTTTTCGGGACAGATACGACTTCACGACCTTCAAGAAAAGAGGCAACTCCTTTTTCAAGGGCAGGCTACGCACCTGTTATGTGCCCGATGTTGCAGATTATAGGCGATGGTGATTACTTACCATCAGGTAAGCCATATGCCCACTTGCCTGCTCTTTCAGAAAAAATACTCTTCTATATTATATTTAGTATATTTAAATGAAAAGATTTAACGGTATATACAATATTCAAAATTCAAGCGCATAAAGTGTCGTTTCGTATTCCGTCGAGCTTCCGGATGGAGCTTTCATTTTAAACCTCAGGCTATCTGGCGTGGATTTTACATAAATATTTTTACAATAACGTTGTACTTTCTACTACCTGAAATAAGTCTTTTACGTGGAATAAAACTGTGGTTAAAATTTTTCTACTCAAAATTCCTATTGTTTTTATTATTTAGTCAATCATCGTCACCATAATTACAGACCTTCACAAGTGTTTCCTCAAGGAATGCCACAAAAATGTCACAGTCCTAAGCATCTATCAACTTCAGGCGCATCTTATCAGATCATCATTTTTTCTAGTGAGAGGCCGCCCTGTACTTTGCTAAATGGTGTACTGTGACTTTTTTGCGCCAGATCAGCGAAGGAAAACAGCGTCATCTGAATAGTAAATATTTAAAAACTTCATCAAATTTAAAAGCGACCATCTTTGAGTATAGCCAATTCATTTAAAAAGATCATTTAAATCATGTGCATAGAAAAGCTTAACCTCCTGACGTCAAAATCTATTATGTGCAAGATTTTATTGTAAAGAACTAAACTTCTTTAAAGTCGGTTATTACTTTTTATTATAAGTTTATTTTGGAATGTTTTGAGCGACTAAGGAATATCGTCCCGTAAGTATCATAAGGAGCGACGAAGCGAAACAAACCGGATGGGCAGCAGCGCCTTTCTAATAACATCAAGTAAAGTAAAAACTGCGGTTGTCAACCCGCTCGCTAAGCGTAATATCACAAGTGTGAGGCAATCTGCGGGGAGGCCGATATTCAACAGTGAACTTCTGATAGGCTGTAATGAGGAAGAATTCAACGAAGACGAAGACGAAGAGCTCAAGGGCACAACTAAAATATCGTCAAAACAGTTACATTAACAACTGAAGGTTCGAATTCATGGAACTTTGACATCAGAGCTTTTTATCACTCATCTTAGGTGGGACGTTAAGTTTTGTACGGTTATATTTTCCGACTTCATGGAGAAAGAGGGACTCTTTATGATGAACTCTTTCTTCCAGAAGGGGCCGCACAGGAAGTGGACCTGGTCGAGCCCCGAAGGTTCGACAAAAAATGAGATTGACTTCATTATGACGACCAGACGACAACTGTTAAGTGGTGTCTCAGTGATCGCGAGGGTGAAAACCGGCAGCGATCACCGAATGGTTAGAGGCACACTGAACCTAAACGTTAAGTTGGAGAGGTCTCGTCTAATGAAGTAAACGCTCTGTCCCCCTCGTGCTCTAATCCAAAGTCCCGAAACCTTTCAGCTCGAGTTACAAAACCGTTTTCAGTGCCTAGAAGATTGCAAAGAAGTAGACGGTTTGAATGACAAGCTCGTGGAAACTGTCCATGCAGTCGGAGCTAAGTTCTGCAAGACCCGCCGCAGAAGAACACAAAAACTCTCCGATCACACTCTTAATTTCATGGCTGTTAGACGGGAGATGAAGCTACATTCTTCAACAGATTTAATAGCATACAGGCAACTGAACAGACAGATCTCCAAATGCATGCGGCGGGACTTACGCAACTTCAATACAGCTCGTATTGAAGAAGCGATCGAGCGGAACCAAGACTCCAAAGTCTTTGCCAGAGATCAGAAAGAGCCAACTGTCAAAGCTGAAGACCGAATGTGGCAGCATCATTTCCGGGGCACCTGAGATTTTGAGTGAGATTGAGAGATTCTATGGGCAGCTGTACACGTCATCGTTGGAGCCGCACGCAAGTGTGAGTAACGATCCAAGAGCGAGTCTTATCCGACATTATTCCGATGATATTCCGGACGTCAGTCTAAGCGAGATTAGAATGGCTCTCCAGCACCTTAAAAACGGCAAGGTTCCAGGCGAGGATGGAATTAAAGCGGGGCTTCTGAAAGCGGGTGGAAAACCGGTACTTGAAGTTCTTCAGAGACTCTTTAATTCCGTCCTCCACGGTGGCATTACACCGGAGGCGTGGAGCAGAAATGCGGTGGTCTTGTTCTTCAAGAAAGGCGACAACGCTCTCTTGAAGAACTACAGACCGATTTCCCTTCTGAGCCGCGTCTACGTGCTGTTTTCGAGAGTCATTACGAATCGTCTCGCGCGCAGACTTGACGACTTCCAGCCTCCCGAATAAGCCGGTTTGCGAAAAGGCTTCTGCACCATAGACCACATACATACCCTTCGGCAAATTGTACAGAAGTCCGAGGAGTACAATTTGCCACTATGTCTGGCGTATGTGGACTATGAGAAAGCCTTTGATTCCGTCGAAATTTGGGCGGTGCTGCAGTCCCTTCAGCGGTGCAAAGTTGACTGTCGGTATATCGAAGTGTTGAAGTGCTTGTACAGTAGGGCTACGATGGCTATCCGAGTACAGAACCAGAGTACGAAACCTATCCAATTGCAGAGAGGTGTAAGACAGGGTGACGTCATATCCCCGAAACTCTTCACCGCTGCATTGGAAGACGTTTTCAAGCTACTGGACTGGAGGGGATACGGTATCAACATCAATGGCGAGTACATCACTCACCTTCGATTTGCCGACGATATAGTCCTTATGGCAGAATCGCTGGAAGACCTAAGCACTACGCTCAATGACCTCAATAGTGTTTCCCAACGGATAGGTCTTAAGATGAACATGGACAAAACAAAGATCATGTTTAATGTCCATGTCACACCTATGCCGGTAGTCGTTGGGAGCACTAAGCTCGAAGTTGTTGACGAGTATGTTTACCTGGGACAAATAGTCCGACTAGGTAAGTCCGACTTCGACCGAGAGGTCAATCGACGGATTCAACTCGGCTGGGCAGCGTTCGGGAAAATACGGCACATCCTCTCGTCAGGTATACCTCAAACCTTGAAAACGAGACTGTACACCCAGTTCGTGCTGCCAGTGATGACATACGGAACTGAGACGTGGTCCTTAACTGCTGGCCGGATGAGGAAGCTCAAGGTCGCTCAGCGATCTATGGGGAGGGCTATGCTCGGTGTTTTCCTGCGTGGTAAACTCAGAAATGAGGATATCCGCAGTAGAACCAGAGTGACCGACATAGCCCAACGGATTAGTAAGCTGAAGTGGCAATGGGCCGGCCATATAGCTCAAAGAACCGACAACCGACGTGGAAAAAAGGTTCTCGAGTGGCAGTCTCGTACCGGCAGGCGAAGTGTAGGGCGTCCCCCCACTAGATGGAGTGACGACCTGGTAAGATATGCAGGAAGTCGATGGATGCAGGTGGCTCAGGACCGTGCTTTGTGGCATTCTTTGGGGGAGGCCTATGTTCAGCAGTGGACTTGTGAAGGGCCGTAATGATGATGATCATGATATTTTTTTGTAACCAGCTTATACGAAATGTTCTGTGGATTTCATATTGAAAGCTACTTTTCGTAATATTTACACATTCGAATAAATTGTTCATATACGGTGCAAGCTCACGGCTTATTTGAGAAGGTCTCTTCTTACACTTCATCATAGTTAGTTTTTAATATATATATATATATATATATATATATGTGTGTGTGTGTGTGTGTGTGTGTGTGTGTGTGTGTGTGTGTATATGTGTAGTAGTAGTAAATACATTGGGCTACAGCTATGAAAAGGCATCTGAGTCAACATAATGCTGTAACAATGAAGCCAAAAATCACAACGCTGCGCAGTTAAGCATTTTTGATTCGCACTCAATTTGAGGTCATTATATTTCTTCAATACTTAATAAATAAAATACGTGGTAGAGCCATGTTGCTTTATAAAGGGTCGGCTTGTCCGGGGTAAAAAACCAGCGTAAAATAACAGCTTACTGCAGCTATGTTTCTTAAGGTGAGTGCAGAGAATTGAAGACCCTTTTTACTGGTAACGAGGCATTTCATTTCAGATCTCAAGGGTGGCAACCTACCTTGGGTGCTGACAAACACATCTGCATTTTGATTCTTAATTGAGGATAAGTGTAGATGTATATGGGCCACAGCATCCATTTATCAGGTGTGTGCTCGTTTGACACCTTTATTTAAAAAAAAAACACAAGAAAAAAGTACGTAAGTACATTATACTTCAATGCAAAAAGCATTGAAATATGTGTGCACGTATACGTACAGTTCGATGTAATTATTAAATAATAGCTTTCGCAGTCGGCGGACCTTCACAACTTTGTTTTCGACATTTCACACATTTGAACCAAACGGCTTGCTTCCTCTTTCCTAATGCGTACAGCAAGGGAGTGGAATAATCTGTCGGCGTCTGTCTTTCCCTCTTATTAGAATCAGGACATCTTGTAGGCTTTAGTTACGCTAAGACAGTGCGATTTACTAGGGCTTCATCACCACTCACCATCAGGTGGAGTTGTACTCAAACACTGGCTTATAATAGTTAAAAATAATAATACCCAAATTGTTGAAGAGGAACAACGTAAAAGGTTTTACACGCTGCAGATATATTATGGTTGTAGCAAGAATTGGTTGGCACGCTGTGTGTGCGTGCGTGTGCGTGCGCGTGCGTGTGTGTGCGTGCGCATGCGTGCACGTGCGTGCGCGAACGTACGCGTGGGTGCGCGTGTGTGCGCATGTGTGCGCGTGTGTACGCGTGTGCGCACGTGTGTGCGCGTGTGTGCGCGTGTGCGCTTGTGTGTGCTTGCGTGTGCGTGTGTGTACGTGCGTGTGCGTGCGTGTGCGTGCGTGCGTGCGTGCGTGCGTGCGTGCGTGCATGTGTGTATGTGTAAAATACTATTAAAGAAATTGCTTCAATAGTATTTTAAAGTTGTCTATATTGGAGCATCTCAAAATGTGCAATGGTAGATGGTTATAAATTCGAGGGGCCATACAAAATATACTGTTGTTAAATTGGGCTGTTTTGTTTGATGGAAAACATACTTTGTGATTATTACGTTTACTGTGTAGGCACTCAAATAAAGAAATATGCGTAATAAGAAAAACAGCTACGTCATATATACGAGTATATAAAGGCATGGAAGTGTTAACAGTTTCAGACTAATAAAAAATGGTGTACAACTATCCGTCTGTTTTAACTTCACAATGGCCCTTACACATCTCTTTTAGGCTCTAAATATCATTTAATTGTCTACAGAGTTACCCTAAAAGATGATACCATACCTTAACACTGATTCTACATAACCGTGGTACGCAGTGATGACGGCAGATTGATTCACAATTGTTCCAAGTCTATACAGAGCATAAGATAACCGGTTTAGTTTAGTACAAGTATCTTCCACTTGAGATTTTCATTTTAAGTTTGAATCGAGTAAAACGTTTTGACGATATATTAAAAATGAAACACTATTACCACAGATGAGAAAAATTTTTTCGTAGCACAATTTTTAAATTTAACCCATGAAATAAGAGTGTTACGGCCTACGGCTGTCCCTCGGGATTCGGTTAGGTCGCATGTGGGTGTGTGGTGCAAGGGAAATAAGGTGCTATGATGTGTATCTAGGTGTGACTGATGATGATTGACCTTAGTAGAACTTTGCCGTCGGCAGCAGCCCGGACGTCAGCACCGCTCCAAATTGAGGTAATCTTCCGCGGCGCCTTCCACAGTCACTTTCTTCGTTCGTCACGATGACAGACCATTAACTCTATCGTACTATTAACTAACTTACAGAAGCCACTAACACTCGTTTGTTATAAAGCTTAACACACAAACGAACAGGGAGTGTCCGGATCAAAGGTCACTACCGCTTCACGTAGCAACAGTTATTTCTAGAATATCAAAGGCCGCATTAGCTAATATTGTCGAATTTACTTATACAGATTCTGAGTCGGCCACAATGAGTCTCAGGGAAGCTCTCCAGCAAGGAATGCGCGTCACAAATCCTAGACAGTATATGTACTAGCCGCGCCTAATTACTCCGAGTTCCCGAACAAAAATTGACAGCGTGCGGACGTTAGCACAGCTGGCAGACCACTGCTGCGCTCGCGCGTTCTACGCACGACCGAACGTCAAACCGGTATGGCACCGAGCCGCGCGCCCTCTGACGTCGCTTCCGAAAACAGCGTTTGGAGCGAACAAAGAGAATATTTAAAAATGTTTCTCAATTTATTTTGGGTTTCGTAAATTTATCAATGAATAAAATTAGTGAGTCGGTGTTACTAAAGTTACAAATTAAGATACTTTGCAAAAAGTAATAAACGTTCTTAAAAGACTAAGGTTTTTTTTGTTTGAAAGTAAAATTTATTTCACTTTATTAACATACATTCTCATCGATATTACAATCCCTCACCACTCACAAGTATACTGCCGAACAAAGGCCTCCCCCAAATAATGCTACAAAACACGGTTTTGAGCCACTTGCGTCCATCGATTTCTTGCATGCCTTACTAGATTGCCACTAGAGAACCTTTCTTTCCCATCGGTTGTCGGTTCTTCGAGACATATGGCCGTTCACTTTACCTTACCGATCCGTTAGGCAATGTTAGGTACTCTGGATCTACTGTGGATATTCCCATTTCTAAGTTCATATCGCAGAGAAATTTCGAGTATAGTCCTCTCTCGATTCGAGCTGACTGCCAACGTCGTCCTTCATACTTCTTCAACGAGCGGTGGCTTAGAATTCTACCTTCACTCATATTTATATTTTAATCAAGGATAGACGTATAGGTTTATGGGCCAAAGCAGCCAGCTACCATCAGGTGGACTGTGTGCTCATTTATTACCCTTATCCTAAAAAAAAACATATACATACTGCCGAGTGGAGATTGCGTAAGAGAACCAATTTCCTTGTTTGGAATACCAGAGTGAAATAGCAATATAATTCTTCTGTTATGTATGGCGGTTGATCATTCTTCCACGCACGACTTCTTTGTGGAATTATTTACCACCGGTGATTATTATGGACCGTCACGACATAGGGACCTTTAAGAAATGAGCTTACTCATTTTAAAAAAATTGTAGCTGTTCGTGAGCGGCGTTTAACACGAACCATCAGGCGTGCCGAATACTCGTTTGTCCCCTCTTCTATTTAAAACAAGTGGTAAAATAAAAAATGTAGAACAACCGACTTCAATATAAATTTTAAGGGTAACTCAAAAACTACTGTTATTACTACCATTTTTCAAATTAAAAAAAATCATCAAAATCGGTTCACAATTGACGAAGATATCGCGTAACACACACACACACTCGCACACACACACACACACACACACACACACACGCACTCAAACACACATAAAAAATAAAAGAAAAACATACAGTCGAATTGTTAACCTCCTCATTATTCTGAAGTAGGCTAAAGAAACCTAGATACATTGTATGGGCAAACGAGAAACACATCCACAATCCCTCGATTGACTTAGTATTGTACGCCGACTAACGAATAAGCACCCAACGATTTCTCTCTGTCAGTGATAGCTTGTGATTTATGTTAGCGAAGCCTTGTATTTGTTTGATAGCTATTGCGGCTTTTATTTTTGGCTTTTCACCTTTTCATTTTTTCTATGACCTTTTTTGGTCTATATATGGAATCTTATAGACATAAGCTGTTCCCTATACTTTAGTAGCAGCGGTAGCTTTTAAAATGTGGTAATGTGATCTAAGTCCGCTAAAATATTAATTGTGGAGATTATAACAAAGTTAGGACTGGCGATCTTATTATATATAAATGTGTTCAAGATTACGTGGTAAAGCCACGCTGTAGCTATATTATGGTTGTGGTACCAATGGCTGTCAGAAGAACTAATAGAAATGAAAGTCAGAATACCTACAGAATATGGTGAGTGAACCGGAGAGCCCTTTTACTGGACACGGGGCATTCTATCTTAGTTCTCACGGATGACAACGCATCTGTATTTTGATTCGTAGTTAAGGACGGATGTAGATGTCTATGGGCCACAGTAACTACGAGAACTTACCATTAGGTGGACTGTGCTCATTTGTCATTCTTATCCTATAAAAAAGGAGTATTTAAGAGGCTTACATTAATTTGAACACATATCTAGAATAAAGGATTAAATTAATGTTGCGGTCTCTTTAAACTCGTGTATAATTTCAACAGTCATTGAGTTTATTTTGAGGAGATACATGTTTTCTGACTGCGTTCCCACAGCATTATTTGCAGTGCGCGGTTTATATGTAACTCTTCGTCCGTAAGTTTTGCATTATCATTGCCACAGTTTATTTATTTACCGCTGAATGGATATTTTTAAACATTCAATTTATTAATTTGTCTCTTGGAATATTATTAATTCGATTTTATTAGACTTCCACAAAGGTCGGGTTTGCTTTGAACTTTTATTGTATGTACGAGTATGTTATGTAATATATTCGTCAATTGTGCACGGATTGTAATCATTATTATTTTATAAAATACTTAATAGTATGGCCCTATTTATAAAATTTGAAGAAAGATATTTCTCCATGGTGATGGTTTCGCTTTCGCCACCACTACACACAGATATATATATATTAAAAACTAACTATGATGAAGTTTAAGAAGGGACCTTCTCAAATAAGCCGTGAGCTTGCACCGTATAGGTATAATTTATTCGAATGTGTAAATATTACGAAAAATAGCTTTCAATGTAAAATCCACAGAACATTTCGTATAAGCTTGTTACAAAAAATATAACATTACAGAACTTAAAGTCCCACCTAAGATGAGCGATAAAAAGCTCTGATGTCAAAGTTCCATGCATTCGAACCTTCAGTTGTTAATGTAACTGTTTAGACGATATTTTAGTTGTGCCCTTGAGCTCTTCGTCTTCGTCTTCGTTGAATTCTTCCTCATTACAGCCTATCAGAAGTTCACTGCTGAATATCGGCCTCCCCGCAGATTGCCTCACACTTGTGATATTATGCTTAGCAGGCGGGTTGACAACCGCAGTTTTTTTTTTCTTGATGTTATTAGGAAGACGCTGCTAACCATCCGGTTTGTTTCGCTTTGTCGCTCCTTATGATACTTACGGGACGATATTCCTTAGTTCGCTCAAAACAGTCAAAAAATAAACTTATAATAAAAAGTAATAACCGACTTTAAAGAAGTTTAGTTCTTTCTTTCAATAAAATCTTGCACATAATAGATTTTTTTTTTATAGGATAAGGGTGACAAACGAGCACACAGCCCACCTGATGGAAAGTGGTTACTGCATCCCATAGACATCTACATCTATCCTCTATTAGAAATCAAAATGTAGATGCGTTGTCACCCGTGAGGACTAAGATGGAATGCCTCATTTCCAGTAAAAAGGGCCTCCGGCCACCTGCACTCACCAAGCGAAACGCAGAGGTAAACCTCACGCTGGTTTTCTGTGAGGTCGTGGTACCACCCCGGTTCGAGCCGGCCCATCCGTGCGACAGCAAAAGCTGCCGCGTGGCTCTACCACTGTTAAAAATTTTGATTTTGACGACAGGGGCTTAAACTTTTCTGTGCACATGATTTAAATGATCTTTTTAAATTAATTGGCTATACTCAAAGATGGTCGCTTTTAAATTTGATGAAGTTTTTAAATATTGACTATTTAGATGACGCTGTTTTCCTTCGCTGATCTGGCGCAAAAAAAGTCACAGTACACCATTTAGCAAAGTACAGGACAGTCTCTCACTAGAAAAAATGATGACCTGATAAGATGTGCATGAAGTTTATAGATGCTTAGGACTGTGACATTTTTGTGGCATTCCTTGAGGAAACACTTGTGAAGGTCTGTAATGATGGTGACGATGATTGACTAAATAATAAAAACAATAGGAATTTTGAGTAGAAAAATTTTAACCACAGTTTTATTCCACATAAAAGACTTATTTCAGGTAGTAGAAAGTACAATGTTATTTAATACAGTTTTCATGTAAAATCCACGCCAGATAGCCTGAGGTTTAAAATGAAAGCTCCATCCGGAAGCTCGACGGACTACGAAACGACACTTTATGCGTTTGAATTTTGAATATTGTATATACCGTTAAATCTTATCATTTAAATATACTAAATATAATATAGGAGAGTATTTTTTCTCAAAGAGCAGGCAAGTGGGCATATGGCTTACCTGATGGTAAGTAATCACCATCGCCTATAATCTGCAACATCGGGGATATTACAGGTGCGTAGCCTGCCTTTGAAAAAGGAGTATCTGTCCCGAAAAACCAGTAAATTACACAACGTGGTCATGCGTAGCAGAAATCACACGTTCGTAGAGCGACAATTATTGATATGATGATGATGGAATTTCAAGGTCTGTCGCAGTGTACTATGGTAAAATACAATACATGTGAATATTCATACGGTGCGAAGGCTTTACCATTCTCATTTATACTTTTACTACCATTATAGTGTGCGTGCGTGTGCGTGCGTATGCGTGCGTGTGCGCTCGTGTGCGCGCGTGTGCGCGCATATGCGCGGGTGTTCGCGTGCGTGCGCGTGCGTTCGCGAGATTGCGCGTGTGTGTGCGTGTGTGTATGTGTGTGGGTGAGATCTGGTATGGTGTGAGAACCAGAGTAACTGTCATAGCCTAACGGATCAGTAATCTAAAGTGGCCACCCATATGTCTTGAAGAACCGATAACCGATGGTAAAGAAAGGTTCTCTAGTGGCAATCTAGTACGGCATGTAGGAAGTCGATGGACGCAAGTGGGTCAGAACCGTGTTTTGTAGCATTATTTGGGGGAGGCCTTTGTCTGCCGACTTCCAAAAAGGAGACGGTACTCAATTCGACTGTATGTTTTTTTGTGTGTGTTACCTCATTTATTTTTACTGGATGAACCGATTTCGATGATTCTTTTTTATATGAAAGCTGATACTTCTCTTGTGATCCCATATGAATTTGATCAAGGTCAGACTAATAGTTTTTGAGTTATTCTTAATAACTTATATTAAAGTCGGCTGTACAAAATTTTTAATTTTTAATTATTATTCGGCAGTGTACTTGTGAGGGATTGTAATGTCGATGATGATAAGATATAACAAATATTAATGAAGTGAAATAAATTTTACTTTCAAACAAAAAAAACCTTAGTCTTTTAAGAACGTTTATTACTTTTTGCAAAGTAACTTAATTTGTAACTTTAGTAACACCGGCTCACTAATTTTATTTATTGATAAATTTACGATACTTAAAATAAATGGAGAAACATTTTAAAATATTATCTTATTTCATAGGTTAAATTTAAAAATTGTGCTACGAAAAAATATTCCCCATCGGAGAGTAATAGCGTTTCATTTTTAATTGATCGTTAACATAGGTCTTAGAGATAGGTCTTAACATAAATTGTTTTGTGGATCTATCCCACGATTGTTTGTTAATATCCGTCGCTGTAAGTTATAATTTGTTACTAACACCTACCTTAAATAAATAAATAATTAATTGATTGATAAATTAAATACAATTTAAAACTAACAGCAAGAGCGCATGATCACCTGCCTTTCTCAAAAATAATATTACATCATAAATATTTCCACGAGAAATTTTGTGACTATATATTTTTTCTAAATAAGGTTGACAAACGAAAACACAGTCCAGCTGATCGTAAGTGGAAGCTGTGGCCCATAAGCATCTACATCTAACTCCGCTTAAGAATAAAAATGAAGGTGCGTTGTCACCCCTGAAAATATCTTAGTCATAAATGTGACAAAAGAAGCATTTTTTTAAGAGCACCTTGTAGGTAGCTACCGGATTAATTGTAGTAGAAAAAAAATTACTATGACCAGAGAAGAAGGGGTAGATAATAAAAACAAGCTATGAGAGAGTAAACTAAAGTAAGTAAAAACAACAAGTAATGTTGTGCCTTGGTTGAACTGAGACAATTTCACAAAATAGCAATAATAAAAATTGTTTTAGCCTGGTGCATCAAAATATAAAAAGTATGTTATGCAAAAAACTAAAAATTTAATCATTTTTAAACAGTAATAATAACATATTTTATGTATTACTGAACATTGGTTGAAAGATTACAACTCCATATTTAATTTCAATAATCACCAGGTTGTCAGTTCTTTCAACAGAGATACTTAATTAAGTGGTGGCTCTTGAAAAATTACAATATCTGTTATTAATACGTTTGTCTTAGTGACCATCAATATATGCACAAAAATCAAAAAATTGAAAAAGTTGTTTTTGTTCCGATCAATGCAAAACGCCTGAAGAGATTTAAAAATAATATGCTAAAGAAACCTTCCATCACTTTCTAACAAGAACAATTCATACTATTTATATGATTTTATTAACCGTTATCAGCAATTAATTTAGTAAAACAATTACTTCTAAGATATTCTCCAGTGACAGTCGCAAGGTATTTAATGAGTGGGCGACAGACATGAAAGATCATATAATATTTCCTTATACTTGAATATGTCAAAAACTATTTTAAAATGTTTTAAAGAGTTTGCCCCACAGACAAATAATTACATAATAGCAAAAAAATTAAGACCGCTAAAAGTAAAATTAATATGACGTCTTGTATAATTAATAAAACCGGCAAAGACAAATCTCATAACACAAATTATTAACAATCGAAAATTAAAAATGAATTGATTATATCAGATCAAAAAGTAGCAACGGTGTTTGAGAAATATTTCACTGATATTTCTATTTTGACAACAAAGTCATTGAAACAAAGTGTGTTCCCTGATTTAATGAAGTATAGTAAAGTAATAAATTTAATTAATTTTTTTTATAGGCTAGGGTGACAAACGAGCACACAGTCCACCTGATGGTAAGTGGTTACTGTGACCCATAGACATCTACATCTATTCGCAATAAAGACTCAAGATGCAGATGCGTTGTCACCCGTGAGGACTAAGATGGAATACCTCTTTGCCAGTAAAAGGGGTCTCCGGTTCTCTACACTCACCATATGAAACACAGCAGCGTTAAGCTGCTATTTTACGCTGCTTTTCTGTGAGAGCGTGGTCCTTCCCCGGTCGAGCCGACCCATTCGTGCTACAACTATACTACTAATATAGCTGCATCATGGCTCTACCACGTAATTCTCCCACGTAAAAATCTGGTAGTATATTGGACCCCGCTAATTTTAGACCTATTTCTGTACTACCAAGTCATTAAATTTTTTGAAAAGATAATTTTAGATCAATTGTTAATTGTTTCAAATAAAAATAAATTACTTCATAAAAATAAATTTGGTTTCACAGGTGGTAGCTCGACGACTGACGCCGGTGTTGAGCTTATGAAATATATTTTTAATGCCTGGGAGAGTTCACAAGATGCCTTATGTATTTTTTGTGAACTTTCCAAGGCTTTGATGAGATATTCAGAGAACTAAAATATTACGGTGTCAAAAATATTGCGCTTAGACTTATTATTACATATTTAAATAACAGAATTCAAAAAGTCGTTATCAATGGTAAAGGTTCCTCCGGATCAGTAGTATCAAAGTGCGTTCATCAGTGCTCGATTCTTGGCCCATTCCTATTCTTAGTCTATAGTCGCGCCGAACATGCGCTCGAATTAATCTATTCTTATTTATCATAGATGGCGGTGGTGTGAGTAAAAATTGTCACTCCACTTCACCTTCAAAAGGAAAAGGGTCATTAGTTCAATATAGTCTTCGCTAATCCGCGCCCGCTGTTGCACCTTGTTGTGCTCCTACCGCATTATCAATTTAATTAGTTTTAAATTTTATAATCGCTAGTGTTTTCGGCTATACACTATCATACATACAGTAACACATACAGCATTACACACCACAATATTCAGAACGAACGCCGATTAGTGATTGTGAGTACGAGCTTCTCGGTAAGTAAATTTAATTCCTCTAATTTAAGATACATACCTACATATATTCTCCCGCGCAATCACCTTATTAACGGCCACGAGGTGATATCTAGTCATTGAGTTATATGTACTACTTACGTAGTACATATAACTCAATGTATCTAGTGCCCGGCGTGATTAGTCTATATTAACGACTTATATTATCTTCTAGGAGACCTATTTAATTTTCAAACTCAAACGACGGTCAATTAATTTTGACAATGTAAACAATGCTCTATTGAAATTAGTACATTGGTTTAACCCCAATAATTAGCTCTTAAACGACAATAAGACAGAATGTATTAAATTTAAAGAAATAAACATATTAACTTTGGCATCGCAATATATTTATTAAAATGGAATGTATGTACATAAAAACATAAATAGCTATGATAAGAATAAAGATGTTCATACTTTAAATACTAGGAACAAACACAAGCTTGTAATACGAGTTACTAGACTCCACAGAATTAGTAATTCATTTATGGGGCAATGTAATGTGTTTTTACAACAAAATCACAGAAAATATAAAAAAAAATTGTCAATAAACAAGTTTAAATATTTTACTAACGAAAAATTGCACAAAAGGGTTGTTAAAATATCAAAGAATACTTAAATAAAAAACCCGGGAATGAGGTGATCGCCATCGTGATGATTTTATTAAAATTAATTTAAAATGTTTACAAATAAAATTATTGTAAAGTGAAATACGTTTAAAAAAGTCCCGAATCAGTAGTAAATAAAAATTAATCAATATTCAATGAAAATTATTATATTCCATTCTATTCTGAAGATTGATATACGAAATTTAAACCTTTATCTATTATTATAACTTCTAATGAGTGAAAAGTAGCAAAAACTGCTTTTGCTAAAAACTTTTTAAGTACATAAATGGAAGTAGTTTGCAATGTTCGCTTTCAGAATTACGGGAAAATCGGTAGTTTCTGCATTGCATATGTTAACAATGTACTAATAACGTATTAATAACTCTATAACACTAGTTGAGACTAAGTGTGACGCCAGTAAAGAGTCAGTTAATGTATATTCTAGTTTAATTTATTGTATTTCTTAGTTATTAATCATTCATCCATTACAACCTATAAAAGTCCACTGCTGAACATAGGCCTCCGCATAGATTGACTGCTAAGGGCGATTTGGTCACAATTGCCACGTTTGACAGGTGGGTTTATTTTGTTTTGTTGTCAGGACGATGCTGCTGACCATTTCCTATTTTAGTATCCTGCTGTCGCATCTTACTAAACATAATAAGTTTATTTGTTAATAATTATATTTAAGATTTTTTTGTAACTACCAGGGCGGCATAATCGCTTCAGCGACAAAGCCCTTTATATATGAATAAAAAAAAACACCCACGGGACGGGTGTTGTAAGATGCGACACCGGTAGTGGGTATTCATACACCGCCACCACACAGTTGTGTTGTTAATATTATATTTTAATGAAAATTGTCTCTTCGAGTGTAGGATGAAGTTTGGTTTAATAAAAAGAGAGATCAACGATGTTAGCAGCTGCTTATAGATGAATTTATAAGAGATAACATGGCGTCGAAGTGTAGTGAATTTTGTCTGACAACTGCGAACGCATTTCTTTTTATTTATTTATTCTTTATTGCATTCCTTAAATCTAAAAATTAAAAAGGGCGGACTTAATGCCTTGAGGCATTCTATACCAGTCAACCCATGGTGTGGTGAGAATTTGAAATTGGTGTAGGTATATAGAATAAAAACAAAATAAAAATGATAATTAATTACGTTATTTATACATTTTACTAATATACAATATTAAACAATAAAAAAACTATAGAAATATCTGCTATTTTTATAAATATACAAATATATACATATATAAATAGCACATATAAATAACTATGAATATATACGTCTAACAATATAAATGACACGAATGATTCATGTAAGAAGCGACTTCTTTCTGTAAACTACAAATATATTGTAAGCATAAAATATCGCTTTTCTGAAAAAGGATACATCCAAAATGAAAGCGATAGATTCTATGTCCTTATTGAGCGAGGTTCAAAGAAGTTTTTTGTACCTCCGAAGAATAGAATGAAGAACCTTGTGAGGTCCAAGATATGGGTCCCGGATAATTACTTATTCGTATGTAAATCTGACATTAAAAAAATATATCACTGCCTAGTAGTTTTATTATCATATATATTATATTAGCATAAGGATTCCAAGCTGTTTTGAGTTACACATGATTATTTTTTATAAAACGACGGTGTTTTAACTTACTTTTTTACTTATTAATCGCACTATCTTAGCGTAACAAAAGCCTGTTCACTCCTGCCTTCAAGACGCCCAGATTGTATTTGGACGGAAAGATAGACGCTGGCAAATTATTTCACTCCTTTGCTGTACACATTACAAAAGATGAAGCAAACCTTTTGGTCCTAATGCGTGGAGTATCGACAACAAAGGGTGAAGACCCACCGACCGCCTAGTCGTCCGATGGTGGAAAGGAGAGGGAGGACTTAAGCGTGTAGTTCCTGCGGATACTCATCGATATGCATCGTATAGAATACCGAGAGACTAGCTACTCTGCGCCTGTGCTCGAGGCTGTTAAGGTTGGTTTCCACCGAATCAAGGTCACCAATGAACCTCTTAACCTCCCTTCACTGAGTGCAACGCTGTCAGGTGACATTTTTCCAGCAGCAGCTCATATGTGACAGCTGTACTCCATGCACGACCGGACTTACGCTTTATATACGGTAAGAAGCTGCCCTGTGAGGTACCGCCGCACCCTTGCAAGTACACCAAGTTTCCTTGCGACTGCTTCGGCTCTGGACGCAATGAACCGCCCGTAGTTGAGGTTCAGAAAAAATTCAACCCCTAAGAACTGAAGGCGGTCTTTGTACTCCGTAAAGTAGGAGCCAGAGAGAGCGGGCTCCTTTTAGCGGTGAAAAGACACACTTGTGTTTTGGATGCGTGCAATCTCACGAGATCGGCATCGCCCCATTCGGAGACTGCCAGTAGTGTGAGATTCCCACGTTTAACCATAGCTTCTTCAGCTAGATAGCTCCATCATCATCATCATGATTACAGCCCTTCACAAGTCCACTGCTGAACATAGGCCTCCCCCAAGGAATGCCACAAAGCACGGTCCTAAGCCACCTGCATCCATCGACTTCCTGCATATCTTACCAGGTCGTCACTCCATATAGTGGGGGGACGCCCTACACTTCGCCTGCCGGTACGAGGCTGCCATTCGAGAAACTGTTTTCCCCATTGTATGTCGGTTCTTCGAGCTATATGGCCGGCCCATTGCCACTTCAGCTTACTAATCCGTTGGGCTATGTCGGTTACTCTGGTTCTACTGCGGATATCCTCATTTCTAAGTTTATCACGCAGAGAAACTCCGAGCATAGCCCTCTCCATAGCTCGCTGAGCGACCTTGAGCTTCTTTATCCGGCCACCAGTGAAGGACCACGTCTCAGTTCCATATGTCATCACTGGCATCACGCACTGGTTGTACAGTCTCGTTTTCAAGTTTTGAGGTATATCTGACGAGAAGATGTGCCGTAATTTCCCTAACGCTGCCCAACCGAGTTGAATCCGTCGATTGACCTCTCAGTCGAAGTTGGACTTACCAAGTCGGACTATTTGTCCCAGGTAGACATACTCGTCAACAACTTCGAGCTTAGTGCTCCCAACAACTACCGGCATAGGTGTGACATAGACATTAAACATGATCTTTGTTTTGTCCATGTTCATCTTAAGACCTATCCGTTGGGAAACACTATTGAGGTCATTGAGCATAGTGCTTAGGTCCTCCAGCGATTCTGCCATAAGGACTATATCGTCGGCAAATTGAAGGTGAGTGATGTACTCGCCATTGATGTTGATACCGTATCCTTTCCAGTCCAGAAGCTTAAAAACGTCTTCCAGTGCAGCGATGAAGAGTTTCGAGGATATGACGTCACCCTGTCTTACACCTCTCTGCAATTGGATACTTTTCGTACTCTGGTTCTGTACTCGGATACCCATCGTAGCCCTACTGTACAAGCACTTCAACACTTCGATATACCGACAGTCAACTTGGCACCGCTGAAGGGACTGCAGCACTGCCCAAATTTCGACAGAATCAAAGGTTTTCTCATAGTCCACATACGCCAGACATGGTGGCAAATTGTACTCCTCGGACTTCTGTACAATTTGCCGAAGGGTATGTATGTGGTCTATGGTGCTAAAGCCTTTTCGGAAACTAGCTTGTTCGGGAGGCTGGAAGTCGTCAAGTCTGTGCGCGAGACGATTCGTAATGACTCTCGAAAACAGCACGTAGACGCGGTTCAGAAGGAAAATCGGCCTGTACTTCTTCAAGAGAGCATTGTCACTTTTCTTGAAGAACAAGATTACTGCAATAATGCTCCACGCCTCCGATGTAATGCCACCACGGAGTACGGAATTAAAGAGCTTCTGAAGGACTTCAAGTACCGGTTTTCACCCGCTTTCAGAAGCTCCGCTGTAATTCCATCCTCGCCTGGGGCCTTGCCATTTTTAAGGTGCTAAGGAGCCATTCTAATCTCGCTCAGACTGACGTCCGGGATATCATCGAAATAGTGGCGGATAAGACTCGCTATTGGATCGTTAGTCACACTTGCGTGTGGCTCCAACAATGATGTGTACACCTGCCATTAGAACCTCTGAATCTCACTCAAAATCTCAGGTGACCCGGAAACGACGCTGCCACACTCGGTCTTCAGCTTCGACAGTTGGCTCTTTCCGGCAGACAGATCTCTAGCAATGACTTTGGAGCCCTGGTTCCGCTCGATCGCTTCTTCAATAAGAGCAGTATTAAAGCGTAAGTCCCGCTGTATGCATTTGGAGATCTGTCTCTTCAGTTGCCTGTCTGCTGTCAAATCTGCTGAAGTCTGCAGCTTCATATCCCTTATAACAGCCATGAGATTAAGAGTGTGATCGGTGTGTTTTTGTGTTCTTCTGCGGCGGGTCTTGCTAAACTTAGCTCCGACCGCATGGACAGTTTTCACGAGCTTGTCATTCATATCGTCCACTGCATTTCAATCTTCTAGGCACTGAAAATGGTATCGTAGCTCGAGCTGAAAGGTATCGGGACTTTGGATTAGAGCACGAGGGGGACGGAGCGTTGACTTTATTAGACGTGACCTCTCCAACCTAACGTTTAGATTCAGTGTGCCTCTCACAATTTGGTGATCACTGCCGGTTTTCACTGAACAGTTGTCGTCTGGTCGTTATAATGAAGTCAATCTCATTTTTATCGAACCGTTGGGGTCGACCAGGTCCACTTTCTTTAGGGCCGCTTCTGGAAGAAAGAGTTTATCATAAAGAGTCCCTCTTTCTCCATGAAGTCGGCCAGCTGCTTGGCCTTTGGGTTCCGTTGCCCTATTCCGAATTTCCCTAATTTTAACAGTTGCAGAGCCCTAATATTAACAGTGGTAGAGCCACGCGGCAGCTTCTGCTGTCGCACGGATGGGCCGGCTCGAACCGGGGTGGTACCACGACCTCACAGAATACCAGCGTGAAGTAGAGGTTTACCTCTGCGTTTCGCTTGGTGAGTTCAGGTGGCCGGAGGCCCTTTTTACTGGAAATGAGGCATTCCATCTTAGTCCTCACGGGTGACAACGCATCTGCATTTTGATGGTAAGTGGTTGCTGTGGCCCATAGGCATCTACATCTATCCTCGATTACGAATCAAAATGCAGATTCGTTGCCACCCGTGAGGACTAAAATGGAATGCCTCGTTTCTAGTAAAAAGGATCTCCGGTTCTCTACACTCACCATACGAAACACAGCAGCGTTAAGCTGCTATTTTACGCTGGTATGCTGTGAGTATTACTATGTTATTAATATAGCTGCAGCGTGGCTCTGCTACGTAAATAAATTTAATTTCAATTTTTTTTTATAGGAAAGGGTGAGAAACTAGCACACAGTCCACCTGATGGTAAGTAGTAACTGTGACCCATAGACATCTACATCTTTCCTCAATATAGACTCAAGATGCAGATGCGTTTTCATCCGTGAGGACTAAAATGGAATGTCTCTCTTTATATTGCCTCTTTGCCAGTAAAAATGGTCTCTGGTTCTCTACACTCACCATACGAAACAGCAGCTTCAAGCTATTTCCTGCTGGTATTTTGTGAGAGCGTGGTACTACCCCGGTCGAGCAGACCCATTCGTGCTACAACTATACCAGTAATATAGCTGCAGCATATCCCTACCACATATAATTATGTCTGTTTGTATGTCTGTGTGTCCGGGCTAACCTTCGGAATAGCTGAATCGATTGCACTGAAACTTCACGAAAAGATAGAGAACAGTGCCAGGAGTGATGAGATTTATTTTTTGAAAAAGGAAAAATTTATAAAATAAATGGTATTTGATTACCTTTTTTTGTGATTTTTGTCGAAATGACATGCTAATTCCATCACACCTCCTACTAATTACTGCTAACACTAAAATCTTTGATTATCTTAAAAACAAAATAACCCTTTATACTGGAAAAGGGGCATTCCATCTTAGTCCTCACGGATGACAACGCATCTGCATTTTGTTTCTTTATTGACATACACATACGAAACACAGCAGCATGAAGCTGCCATTTGACGCTGGTATTCTGTAAGAGCGTGGTCCTTCCCCGATCGAGCCGACCCATTCGTGCTACAACTATACTACTAATATAGCTGCAGCATGGCTCTACCACGTACGAAAAAATCAGTAATAGGATAATTCTGTCAATATATTCTGAAGAAAGCTGGCAGTTTTTCAGTCTTTGCTAGATTTTAGTGATAATGACAATGAATATACCCGCTGTTAACGTAGTCAGATACAGAACATATTTCCCAATGATTATATTTATAGATATAATCATTGTAGAGATTAATATTTATAGAGATATAGATTATAAACTTGTTCTATAAAAAAAGACTAGTAATCTATTGGCACAATGCGATTAAATGTAATAATAACACAATATAATTCTTTTTTTTAAAAACAACAAAAGCTTTAAACTAAATAAAATATTTTTGACGTTGACTTTAAGTATAAAATGGTTGTCCCATTTCAATACAGAACAAAGACTATAACTTAGTATTACAGGAGAACGACGGAACACAAAGCGAGGTAGTCCTTGAAAGTATTTTCCATTCATAACTATTAAGAGATTTAAGGTGTTACATTATAGACTTTGTGAAGTTATTTAGATTTAAGACCATTTATTTTATTATGAAGAGTATTCAGGGCAGACCAACTGACAGACTGACAGAGAATCAGACAGGTTTCTCATGTTATGATGGCATACAAATCAAAAAACCTCCTGAGCTCAACATGAGACATATTTTTCTTTATTTTTTAAATAATTTAACAAATTTAAATTGCACAAGGACAAACTTCCAGACCCTGAACAATTATTTGCAGTCCATAAATATACGTGTAACGTGTGGGATTCAAACCCGCGGCCCCCAGCGGAGCAACTTGCAGTAACAGAATTATTATTTTTAGTACAGACCGATTATTATATATATTTTATTTGTAGGTACTATAGATTTAAGATTAATAATGAAACTGCTTGCATTTCTATGTTACGGTCTGAAAGGTGTAGAGAGCTGGTTTAAGTAAGGATTAAGATAATCCTCAGAGTGCCGCCTCTGAATTGCTTACAGTTACAGAAGAGGAAGCCAAGAGTCCTAAAACCCTTGTTACTCCTAAATCGCGTATGTGAGGAACTTCAGGCAGAACATGACCTGATGGTCATGTTCTGTCTAAAGTTCTATAAATATAATCTGTAGTTGCAAGAGATGTTTTCCTTCTAGAAAATTTTTTTAACATGACACTTGTCAGCATTTAATATCATACCATTGTTCCGACACCATAATGTCAAATTATTTAAGTCTTTCTGTAAGAATTCTGCATCAGAATTTGAGGAGACAGGTCTAAAAACTTTTAAGTTGTTAGTAAATAAATAAAACTTAGAATTCTCAAAGAAATTACTGATGTTGTTAATGAAAATGTTAAACAACAAAGACCCCAGATGAGATCCTTGGGGTATGCCAGTATAGACAAAACAAGGCTCCGAAGCATAACCATCAACAACAACAGTTGACGACCAATTAGTAAGATATGACTTAAACCAGTCCAGCAAAGGGTTTGCTATACCTATGCCTTTGAGTTTGACAAGTAAAATAGTGTGATCAACCTTGTCAAATGCCTTACTGAAATCTGTGTAGATGGCATCAACGGATTTTCCAGTATCAAGAGTCTCAGTAATGTCTTCCACAAAGGAAACAAAGTTAGTAACTATTGATCGAGCTTTCACAAACCGCATCTGAACAGAATGTTCAGATTTAACAATTTGTTTAAAGTGCCATGAAATAATGGGACATATATGTAGTACATACACTTTCACAAAAACGGAAGTAATGGAAATAGTTCTATAATATTTAGCTTCCTCTCTGCCTCCGGTTTTGAACAAAGGCAACACATTGGCTTCTTTCCATAAGGTTTGATATGAACTAGTCCTAAGAGATCTATTGATAATCAGTGCAATTGGCAAGGCCATTTAAATGGCGTTAGGGCAATTACGTACAAATATCGATGGATTACCATCTCCAGCTCCTTTCCTAATTTCAACTCTTTTTAAAACATTTTAAAACTTGCGATCTGTGAAATTTATGGCTGGCGCTCAGCTTATATTTTTTTTATAGGAGAAGGGTACAACGAGCATACGGCTCACCTAATAGTAAGTGACTATCAACGCCTATGAACAACTGCAACACCAGTGAAATCGTAGGTGCGTTGCCTACCTTATAGAAATATGTAAGCTCTTTTTTTGAAGATCCCTTAGTCGTATCGGTCGGAAATTGTCGCCGGTGGTAAATTATTCCACTGAGAGGTCATACAAGGAAGAAACCTCCAAGTAAAACATACATTGGTGAACCACCACGCATCCAGATAGTGTCAGCGGGCATGCATATCGGAAGTTTTGTTGCGATGTACATTAGTGAAATTTGGCGGCTGGAATTAATCCGAACAATTCGTCAGAGCACACCCCGTGGTAGATGCGAAATAAAATGCAAAGGGATACAACATCTCTTTGCCGCGCCAGTGAATGTTTTTATTGATTGAAAAATACAAAGATAAAAAGACAATAAACCAAATAAATTACATAAAAACTAACGATCTGCCTTGCTTTGCCTAAGTGGTATCTATTTATCTCATTTATGTTATCATTTATATTTAAGATAGTCATCAACGACAATTTTTATTTTATAAATTTTTGGTTTTTACAAAAAAAAATCTTCCAAGCCTTTCGGATAAAATATAGACGAGATCACATTCTATCCATTCGTGAAGTTTTATCGCAATTGGTTCAATCATTCCGAAAGTTAGCCAGGACAGACAGATAATTTTACCAATTGTTATTTATGGATTAATGACATGAAATTACTCCCTAAACTCAATAAAAGTTAGTTTTTTCGCTATTCCAAACATACACTTCAAATTTATTTATAACTATAAAGATGTATAGATAACATATTACCTCTTTATTGTTTTAACATGAATTGACAAGTGTTTTAAGAGTTGATCTGATCACTCCTAGCTTTTAACCTCCAAATCAAGGGTACGGACTGCGAAAATTTAAAGTCGTGTAGCTCTTTCTTACTTTTACTAAGCGGTAAGCACACCGGAACAGCAGTGTAGCCACTAATCGTTTAGCACCTGTCTTATTTTTGTAAAATCTCCTTTTACCGTATTTCGTGGCAATCTAATGGGGAATACCGATATTCAACTGCGTACTTGTGATATATGATAGGCTTTTGTGACGGCCCTCCCCTTGATGATTCGTTACCATAAACGGGTCCTCTGCAGCGTTACGCTGCTATTTCACGCTGGTATTCAAAAAAAAATATTTATCGTAGATTAACTTGCTGCAGCTCTGTGACTCTCGGGGTCGAATACCGCACGGCACGATTCAGCTATCCCACATCAAAAGCCTATAAGTGACAATAAAATAAACTTTTATTAAAAGTATAATAATAAAATTTTATACAGTAAGATGACCCAGACCCCATCTGGGCACCGTCTCATTTGTTACGTTGTTTTACGGTTACCTTAATATTTTCACTTTTATGTATATTTAATTTAAAGCAACTCTCTAATATTATATTAAACAAGTTAAGAACAACTATCTTTATAGAAGTGTTTTGATAACATGGATTCAACGTAAGAGCACTTAGGCCAGCCTCAACTGCGCCACGAAGCAAAAAGAGGGAGCATTCTTGACAAACATCCACGCACTTCTGTACTAAGCCCGCACCCTCGTAATTCAGTAGACAAGTTATACATGTCACGCATACATCTTGAATCCTAAAAAGAAATACGTTTCTTTTTGGTTGTATTCTCTCAAATTTGTTCACATTGTGTGGTGGTGGTTTGTGAAAATTATATAATTATATATATATATATATATATATATATATATATATATATATATATATATATATATATATACTTTTTTTTTGTGGGTAGGTGTGAAATAAGTAACAGCTGACTAATTTAGCTCTTATATTTTATTTACATTTAAATATTTTAAACCAGTGTTTGGACTATATTTACTTAACAATTACATTTCTATTACCTTTTCTTTTGAAGTCCTATTAAAATATATGTCCGGATAAGATATTTGTAACTTACACATACCACCCATTAGTGTAACTTTTATTGCAAACTATATCACACATTATCACTTCACTTTGTGTTCACTAATATCACTGCAAATATTGCAAGGAATGGCAAAAGTAACTGATGTGGAGATTATCCAGAGAGAACTGGAAGGAAGCTGGAGTCGTAAGATAGCTGAATTTGAGAATAGATTAAAGGCTGCTTCTACGCCTACAAATCCCTCACTTAATCAACTCCGTGAGGAGTTTTATGAATTCAAGGACCTTGTCTGTTCCATTCTCAATCTCCTTCGGCAACAGATTCATGCTTGCACTAAGTCAATTGATGCTATTGATATGCAGCACAGGCAGAACATTCTTCTATTTAATGGGATCACTGACTCTCCAGAAGTTAATATGGAACAAGAAATTCTGGCCATCATACATAAGACAATGGGTATCCCACATATAACAAATGGGTCCTTATTACGTTGCCATCGAATTGGTGCTCAAAAGGATGGTCATTCACGTCCAATTCTTGTACAATTTCAAGAGCATCGCACAAAGTCTGAGGTGTGGAAAGCTAAAACTAAGTTAAAGGGCTCCCAAATATCTGTTTCTGAGTTTTTAACTTAAATGAGGCAATCTGTTCTTAAAAAAGCACGCAAGCATTTTGAAATGAAGAATGTGTGGACCTTAGATGGCGTAATTTTTATCAAACTCCCCAATAATGAACGGGCAAAGATCTCCACTGAAGAGGAGATTGATACTCTCGCTGAAAAGTTTCCTGTTGATTGTTCACCGGCAAGTCTTGGCATAGCTTCTAACAGCGGTATTACTAGTGCTATAAAGAAACCCATTCAAGCACAGCATTGTTCTTCAAGCACAAAAATTCTGTCTGAGATTTCTCGACGCAATCAAGATGGTATAGTGGGACACAAAGAGGATCCTAAAAGGTCCCGTCGTTTAGTAGCCAAAAAATAGCTTGCTTAATTTCACATATTATGATATTCCTAGGTATCCTTTATTTTAATTATGTTTTCTCGTATTCTCGTGTTTTTTTTTTCTTTTTTTCTATATTATTAATTTACATATTATTTGTAGACTCGCATGTTCATGGTTGTTATGTCTATAGCACAGAACAATATTGTCTGTAATCATAAGTTGTTTGCCTTTTAATAGCTGTATTATTGCTTTTTCTTTAAGTTAGTTTTTTTTTGTCTAATAATATTATAATCTCCATATGATGTTTTGTTTTTCTATATTAATATTTAATAAGATTTTAATTATGTAGTACCCAACTTCTTGCGTTTAGTTTTCTTTTGTTTCTTAGTTGAGGTGTCTTACTCAATAGGTTGGTTTGAAAGATATTTTATTTATTATTTACATTATCTTTGGTTGGTTTATACTATGCTTGGTACATATATTGGTAATAATACTTGTTTTGCAAATGTACCTACCACATATTATTATTTTCAATTTGATTTTTATGAGTTTTGATTTTGACAATAACATTTTTTTCAGCCTTTGATAGACAAAGGACACATGTGTCATTCAGCCAATGTCGTTTTTTTTTTACTTTGACTTAATCGATTTTCTTTTGGTAAACATTCTCTTGTACTATTTTGTGTGACACCTACTTAGAAATATTAACATTATTATTAGATAAGAATATCTTTGCCACTTTAGATATTATAGATCCTATGTTTGCATATAAAATTTATTTTATTAAGTTTACTCTGTAAACAGTGAAATGATGGGTTGGTGATGTTTATGTTTAGTACGTGTTAGTTTATAAATTAGTCTTAAGTGTACATTCCTAAGTTTTTTTTTGTGTATATATTTTAATTTTTTTTTTATATTTATTTAATTTATTTTTATTTTAGTCCATAAACTATGTCTGATGTTGGGTTGTTTAGCTCTGCAAATGAATCTTCTAGTTTATCTTTTCACTCTTGTGATGATTCTTTCAATGATAGCGTTCTTAATTTACATGAACTACTCAAAGGAGTTTGTACATCTTCTAACAACTCTCTGAACATATGCCATATTAACGCTCAAAGTATCCCGAGCCACTATTCCGAACTTGAAGCTTCATTTTTCCCCGAGTATATTCATGCCATATTAGTGTCGGAAAGTTGGCTGAAGCCTACTTTACCGTCAACTTTATATCCCCTTCCTGGCTTTGTACTCGTTAGAAATGATCGTGTTGGAAAAGGTGGAGGTGGTGCAGCCATCTACCTACACGCATCAATTCCTCACAAAGTTGTTCTAACATCTCCTTCCAGCTATTCTGTTACTTCTGAGTTTTTATTTGTGGAACTCGATGTCAAGGGCATCAGGATGCTTCTAGGGGTAGTGTATTGCCCCCCTTCGACTGACTACTTCGCCACTTTAGATATGGCTCTCACTGATATTTGTTCTGAGTATACACACTGTATAATCATGGGTGACTTTAATACAGATCTGTTGAAAAGCTGCCCTCGTTCCAAAAAGCTTCTTTCAATTATTGAGTCGGTTAACCTTTCTATTCTCCCTTTAAAGGCTACTCATCATAATATCGGAACCGATGACTCATTGATTGATTTAATCCTTGCTGCTTCTCCTGAACGTGTGATGATGCACGGTCAGTTACCCGCTTTGGGTATCTCACGCCATGACTTGATTTATGCTTCGTATAAGCTTAAACCACCCAAATATTCACCTACTGTAATGCATCTTCGCAGCTTTTCTAAAATAAACTTTGACAAGCTAAAGAATGACACTCTTAATCTCGATCTAGCCTCTTTAATTGCAGCACCTACTGTTGACGATAAAGTCTTGATTCTTAACCACAATGTTCTCAGCCTCTATGATGCTCATGCTCCAGTTCATAAGGTCAGATTGAAGCGTCCGCCTGCCCCATGGATGACGGAGGGCGTAAGGTTGGCAATGTCTAGACGAAATCGAGCTTTTCTTCGTTTCAAGAGAGATCGTACTGAAGAAAATTGGTTATCTTTTAAAGCAGTCAGGAATAGGTGTAATCAAATGGTACGTGCAGCTAAACGCCGATATTTCCATAATTGTATTAATAAATCTTCACTAGCCGTAGTGTGGAAATTTCTAAGATCTTTTGGTCTTTGCAGACCAGCTACATTGGATTGTGGTCCTTCTCTATCACTCGATGAAATCAACCAACATTTCGCTTCTGTAAAAGCATTGGACCCTACAATTCGCTCCCAAACTATGACATCCATTGCTTCTATGCAAACTCCTAACATTCCTACCTTTAATTTTTCTCCTGTTTCTCAGGATGATGTCAAAAAGTCTATTTTAGCAATTCAATCCAAGGCGGTGGGTTATGATGAGATTAGTAGACATATGGTAGTATTTATACTAGAGCACCTTCTTCCTGCAATTTCCCATATCATCAATTCTTCCCTTGATTCATGTCAGTACCCTAATCTTTGGAAGAGCGCTTTTATAAAGCCTCTTCCAAAAGTTCCTACTCGCATTCTTCCCAATTATTTACGCCCAATATCTATCCTACCCTTTCTTTCCAAAATTTTAGAATCCTGTGTTTACAAGCAAATCTCTACTTTTATTTCGAAACATAACCTACTGAGTATATTTCAGTCTGGGTTTCGCCCTGGTCATAGTACCGCTACTGCTTTAATTAATGTTAATGATAATATAAGAGAAGGTATGGAAGAAAAAAAGATAACAGTACTGGTACTAGTTGATTTCTCAAATGCTTTCAACACAGTTGATCATGAAATCCTCCTTTCCATACTATCTCACCTGAATTTTGGTCCTACTGCTTTGGAATGGTTTGCATCTTATCTTCGCGGTCGACAGCAGTCAGTCTGTGTGGGGCAAATGTCCTCAGCTTGGGCTGATGTGGATGCTGGTGTGCCGCAAGGCGGTATTCTTTCTCCTATAATATTTTCAATTTTCATAAACTTTATTACCTCCATCCTCGACTGCTTGTATCATTTGTACGCCGATGACCTTCAGCTTTATGTGCAAACTGAATTTGAGGATATACATAATGGGATCAAAAAACTTAACGACACCTTATCAGCTATCAAAGATTGGTCTACTCGTTATGGAGTTTTGGTCAATCCTTTGAAATGCCAAGCTATACTAGTGGGTAGCTCAAGAATGCTAGCTAAGATTAAGCTGGCAGATTTACCTCCTATTTATTATGATAGTATTATAATTCCGTTCAGTAATTCTGTTAAAAATCTTGGCCTACATATCGACAGCACGTTGAATTGGAGAACCCAGGTTTCAGAAGTGAGTCGTAAAGTCATTGCCACTTTACGCTCTCTGTATCGTCTAATACATTTTCCTCCCACAAAAACTAAAATCATGCTTGTCCATTCGCTCATATTACCCATAATTGATTATGCAGATGTGTGTTACCCAGATCTGTCCCAAGATCTTCTGAACAAACTGGAACGCCTTCTTAACAACTGTATACGATTTATATTCGGGCTTCGTAAGTATGACCATATTTCGCAATATAGATCTAAGCTAAATTGGCTTACAATCCATCAGAGGCGCAATTCCAGAATATTGCTTGTTCTTTTTTTCATTTTAAATGACCCATCTTCGCCTTCTTATTTTAAGAGTAAATTTCACTATCTCTCCTCATCTCATGATAGGGTCCTACGTTCTTCTTCTAACAACAAAATCTGTATTCTTGTTCACTTCACCGAGTTCTATGGCAACTCCTTCACAGTTCAGGCTACACGCCTTTGGAACTCCTTGCCCGATGACATCAGAAAAACATCCAACAAGTACGTTTTTAAAAAATTGGTCCGTAACCATCTATTGAAGACAAAGGATTTTACTTGATTCATCCATTTGATATGTATTGCTAAACAGACGCATATATTCATATGTATTTGTATGTACTAATTATATATTATGTATTTAAATATGTATATTTTTATGTATATTTGTATGTATATATTTGTATATATGTTTGTATACGTCATATATGTATAGTTTATTTATTAGTAAATTGTATGTATTATGTAGTAAATTATTATTTTGTGTACTGTTTTTTTATTCTATATTGTCGCACCTACGTCAAATTTGTACTTTGTATTCTTTTGTTTTAAGGAATGCAATAAAGAATAAATAAATGAATATATATATATATATATATATATATATATATATATATATATATATATATATATATATATATATTTATATATATAAAATATATTAGCAGTTTTCATGCAAATATTAGTTTGTAAATCGTGTCGGTATACTATTTGCCTTGAAGATAAAGTAAAGGTCGATTGAGCAAATTACTACATTTTATTAAGAAGAGATTATATTCCTGTTGAATATGCATTCAATAGTTTTTTAATTTTACTTTTCATTTTTTCCATGTCTGAAAAATATGAAATTCTGCAGACAAATTAAGAATCCGTGACAATGCTATTATTACGGATGGCGACGAGAGCCGCCGCCTACCGCATACCGCCCCTAACATCACGCAATGGCCGCGACCAACGAGCGCACAGCGACCCCGCGCGGGCTGGGCGCCCTACGTAGAGACCCCCGCCGCGCGAATAAAAGAAGGGCATCTGTAATTATTCAGAACAATTACAAAAAGCACTTCCGTGGTAGATGCGATAAAATACGCAAAGAGTTGCAACATCTCTTCACAGTGTCAGTGAGTCAAGCCGATCGGAAAGCACTCAGTCATTGACGATTTGAGCTGCACTGCGCTGGATTCGGTCAAGTGAAAGGAGCTGGCACTGGGGACCCCTGCCCAGAGATGGAAACAGTATTCCATATGAGGCCGAATCTGCGCCTTGTAAAGTTGTGAGCTGTGTGCTAGCATGAAATACCCGCTCTACTGAGCATGCCAAGTTTTTTGGAGGCCAATTTCAGGGTTGCTGGTACTCTCCTGAGGTTGTGTCTTATTTAACTCCGCTACCACGTTGAAAAAGGGGGGGCGAGTGGGGAATGGGGTAGAAATAATAATTCTTCTATTTCACGCTGGTATTCTGTGTCGGAACGCTCAGCAAAAGCAAGTAAAAGAAGACGACCTCGTCGTGATCATGAACACCAACCTCCCTAGGAATGTATGACCACGAGGAGCCATCACCAGGACCTTTCCCGGACCTGAAGGCGTGGTGCGAAACGTAGAAGTCAGGACGTGAGGCGGAATATTTAAAAGACCGGTGAGGAAGATCGCCGTCCTCCCGAAGGAAGAATAGGCTCTAGGACTACGTTGGGGAGAATGTTACGGACGGCGAAGGGCGCCGCCGCCCCATCGCCCCCGCATGCCCCGTTACGCCCCGCATACCTCGGACACCGCTCCAACTTGAGGGGTCCTTTCGAGGTTGCCCACAGTCACTTTCTTCTTTCGTCACGTTGACAGTCAATTTACTCTATCGTACGATTTACTAACTTACAGAAGCCACTAACTATCACTGGGTATAATGGTTACCGCACAAACGCACACGGAGTTTAAAGGGTCAAAGGTCACTACCGTTTGGCGTAGCAATAGTTAATTCTAGAATATCAGAGGCCGCACTATCTAATATTGCCGAATGCACTTATGCAGGTTCTGAGTCAGACACAATAAGTCCCTGGGAAGCTCTCCAGCAGGAATGCGCGTCACAATGATAGACCGTATATTTACTGGCCGCGCCGAATTATTCCGAGTTCCCTAACAGAATGGACCGCGTGCTCACGTCAGCACCGATTAAAGACGACTGATTGCCCTTGGGCGTTTTTCGCACGACCGAAAGTCAAACCGGTATGAATGCACCGCGCCGAGTGCCCTCTCGCGTCAATCCTTGAAAGTGTTTTGCGCGAACAAACCCCCGTCCCGGACATAAGGATTTAGGTCCGCGAGCAAACCGGTCAGCGGGACAAGGTCGCGAAGGCAAGTTGCAAGACCGAATCTACAACCAAACTAGGCCACCTTAGGCACCCCATCAGATCTTGCAACCCTAACCAGCGCCTCAAAAAATCGCCCTAATGTGGCAAACCAGAGGGTCAGCCTCCACTGGATGCCCCTCCTGGGCATCGCAGCACTTAACAAGTCCTGTACTGGACAGAAGTCCGACGACCTCTTTCAAACACCTATCTGTGCCCCTATGATTAGTTCCGCAATCCGACCGGATCAGCTCTGCAAACAGCGACGCGACACGAAGCGGCCCCGAGCGGCCTCCTAAGCTTCAGTGCAGAGAGCACCCACAAATTCCACATGAACGTCGTCTGTGAAGAGCCGAACGAAACGCACAGATAGTCCCTAGTATGAATTTTCAACAAGTAGGCCTAGCCAGGCCACCCACCATATTATCATTTACTAAAATAGTGCGGCAGCTGATTTCAATCTGATAATCTCCAAAACTAGCTAGCCTGTTAGGCAAGTAGTCCTATGCTCATATTTCAACTAATTTTTCAAAAACATCAATGTTCAACTACAGAATTAATTCAACCAAATTAATCACCGATGCGCATAGGTCAACTTGCAAATTAAACAAAACAATAACGTAAGGGACAGCCCTACTTCTTCGCAAAGCAAAATGATTAAACACTATCATAAACATAAACATAATTTTTCCAATAGTGCGCCATTCAATTTCAGATGAATTCAAATTTTCCTTTCAGCAAACAGACGCAACAATCAAATACAGTGATTAAATATATGTACAAAACACATGCAGTAGCATTTAAAGGAGTAGATTAAATTCAATTCTTTTAATTTAAACCGCTACAAATAGGAAAATTTCGCGGAAAGCCCAAAGCAATTTTTAATTTTAATTCAAGTATTTTTTTTGACTAAGTGCTCGACCAAACCAAATCTAATACCCCTTGACAGCGTGATTCAACGCTCCAGAGGGGCCCTAATCTTCCCACCACCAAGGGGAGGCCACATGGCGTGAACCCGAGATCGCTAACAGTCGCCACTACTCGTGTTGTACGCCTTCACTGAGGCCGTCAGCAACAGAACATTGTGACAAGTGGACTGTTGACGGCTTAAGGCTCAGTGGAGGTGGCCGTGGTGGGAGCTAAGGCGGCAGCTAGCCAGGGCCGCCTCCATCAAATGGGGAACAGTGGTACACCAGTCGCGGCCACTCAGCTAACGGGAGTGAGAAGGGTCCAGCGGACCGATGAGTGGCCGGCGGGTGCCGAGAGTCGCCCGGCAGAGGGCGTGGCTGAGCGCCCCCGCCCGTGGGGGTCGAGGGCCTGGCAGAGCTCCGAGAGGAGACGCCGTTCGCACTCAGGCACAAAACGGCATGATGATTGCCCTGGCAATGCAGACAGGGCCGTCGATGCGGACAGTCTTGCTGGAGGTGCTCTCCCAGACATGACCAGCACCAGCGGCGCTCCTTGGCGATAGTTCGCCTAGCCGAAACCGGCTTACCTAATAATTTCGGGCACGACGTTACCCGATGATCAGATGCTCGACAATAGGAGCAGGGCGGGGTTGACGACGACTTGCCTGGAGGATTCAGCCTCTCACTGGGCACGGCTCGTAAGTCGTCAACGGTGCCCGCCGCGCTCTCTATCTGCCGGCACTGCTCCTCCAAAAACCGCAGCAGGTCATAGAAGGGCGGAATATAGGAGGCCTCGTCCCCGCCGTACCTCTCCTCAAAATGGATTCGAAGGTCGAGAGGTAGACGGGACAGCAAGATGCGGAGCAACAAAAAAGCCCATTCGCCCACTGGTAAACCCAGCCGCCTCAACGTATTACAGGCCACCAAGACTGGATCCAACAGGTCCGGACGCAGTCTGGCCCGGTCACTAAGCAGCGGGAGGCTTAGAAGCTGCATAACATGTTCGTCCGCAATTCGCCGGACGTTGGCGTATCTTCTGGCTAGGAGGTCCCGAGCAGTCTGGTGGGCGTCGTCCGACAATCTCAAGTGGCCGACGACGCCCAGGGCCTCCCCCTCCAGTGAGGCCAGGAGGTACACCATCTTTTGGCTCGGGGTCAAGTCACTCCGGGCGTCCACTAGGCTGTCGAAAAGACCAACGAAGGTCAGCCATTCGGAAAGGACCCCGGAGAACTTTGGCAGGTCCAGAGTTGGGAGTCGTCCCAATAGCTCCGGCTGAAGCTGCTTCAGAGTGGACTCGGACAGGTCACTCATCCGAGCTTCACGCGCCTCCTCGGCATACCTGCCTTCAGCCTCGATCAACTCGTCCGTGAGCCACAAGAACTGCTCATAGTCCGCGAAGCAGGAGTCCAGGACTCCCTCTCCACATCCGAATCATCGAGCTCAGCGTAAGCCTCCTCCACTGCGGCCCTTCGAGCATCCACCTGCTCGAACTGCTTCATCAAGTTATGGACCCTATCCGGTCGACCTATCAAAGCATGGGCGCCTGTGGCCCAGCGTAGCTCAGTCCACAAACAACGGATCAGTAGCTTGGGCGATGTCATCACTATTAAATGCAATTACGACGCGGCTTGAGCACAGATTACAAAGATAACAAACAAAAAATACAACAAAAATTAACAGATAATAAATGCAGTTCCTATCAAATCGCGTTGAATAGAAATTACACAAATACGAATTGCTACGTATCAACCAAATACAAGTTAGCACAAAAGAAAAGGCACAAATCAAATTAACAAATAACAAATACTAGTGCGATCAAATCAAGTTAAATTCAAATGGCGCAAATACCATTACTACTCTTTAGTTCAAATACAACTTACAGTATAAACGAAGACATCACGGTCGATCAACAAAAAATGCCTAGCTCGGAAATCGACCCTTCGATAAGTAATCCACTACAACTATCCGACAACGATAATTAACCGATTACGTAAAAATAACCATCTACCTACATGACGTATATCTCTAGAAAACTCCCGCTTGCGCAACCTAGGGCGCGGCTTTTCAAATCTACCCACTAACCAAAAAAAGGCAAGCAACAAAGAACAAAGGGAAATAATTCTATTATTACGTACAAAAAAATATTTTTACGTATTACGGGCGGGCGTGATTGTAAATACAAATTAAACCAATCAAACCAACGCTCCCTGCCACCAGAATTGTTTAATGTTTATCAAACACTATGGTCGGGATCGACCGGGAATCGAACCCGGAACCACGCTCTGCTACCAGTTTGTTACGGCCTATGGTTGCTCCCTTAAAGGATCCAATCCTCTGGGGCCCATGAGCTGAAGATTTCCCGAACAGACGTAGGTCGGGCCCCAATGTGGCCACGTGGAATCTCTCCAATTACACTAAAATATATGGGGGAGCGCTATACTACGGCCAGTCGACCGGAAGGAATTTGGACGAAGCTTACTTACCTATATCCAAGGCGACTGGTCCCTCCGGAGTCGGTCAGGTCGCATGTGGTTGTGTAGTGCAAGGGAAAGAATGGTGATGTGGTGTGTATCTGGGTGTGACTGATGGTGATTGAACCTAGACCTTGGCCGTCGGCAGCAGCCCGAGCGTCGACACCGCTCCAACTTGAGGGTGCCTTTCGAGGTTGTCCACAGTCACTTTCTTCTTTCGTCACGTTGACAGTCAATTAACTCTATCGTACGATTTACTAACTTACAGAAGCCACTAACTATCGCTGGGTATAATGGTTACCGCACAAACGCACACGGAGTTTAAAGGGTCAAAGGTCACTACCGTTTCGCGTAGCAATAGTTAATTCTAGAATATCAGAGGCCTCACTATCTAATATTGCCGAATGCACTTATGCAGGTTCTGAGTCAGACACAATAAGTCCCTGGGAAGCTCTCCAGCAGGAATGCGCGTCACAATGATAGACCGTATATTTACTGGCCGCGCCGAATTATTCCGAGTTCCCTAACAGAATGGACCGCGTGCTCACGTCAGCACCGATTAAAGACGACTGATTGCCCTTGGGCGTTTTTCGCACGACCGAAAGTCAAACCGGTATGAATGCACCGCGCCGAGTGCCCTCTCGCGTCAATCCTTGAAAGTGTTTTGCGCGAACAGATACTATGTTAAAGCCTTGCTGAGCGTATTCAACCAACAATTCAAAAAAATTCAACAAAATCACGAGATGAGGTTTATACCTTATCTCGTGATTTAGCTGAGAATAACAGGGCTGTGTCTATAATATAATGATGATATAACTCTTCTGCCTGCGGTATGGTGCCAAGAGCGACGCCTGTTTACCTTCTAACAAAATTATTTATGCAAGAAAAGAACCAACCCTCTTGTGCGCTGAAAAATTATAAAAATCGCTCGTTCTCACAGAGTACCAACGTACAACAGCAGCTTAATGCTGCTGTGTTCAGTATTGTGAGTGTAGAGATCCGGAGACTTTTTTTACTGGAGATGAGGCATTCCATCTCAGTCATCTAATGTAACAAAACATCTGATGTTGTTTCTTAATTGAGGATAAATATAGATGTCTATGGATCACAGCATCCACTTACTATCAGGTGGATTGTGTGCTTCTTTGTCATCCTTATTCTGTAAATAAATACACCACATTTTGTACAAGAATTCCTATTTGTCTTCAAAATAACCTTCTTTAATACGTACGAACATAAAGACACGTTCTTGGTAAAATTTCCAGAATTCCTGTACAACTATTTTGTCCCACTTTGATTTAAGAGTAGTTGATTTGAATGGAAATTTTCAATTCAGTTACTATTTTCATTTACTTTCTTATGTAATTCGTAAAATAAAATTAGGCTGAAAAAAAATTATACATGTTGCTTATAAGACAATTAGAGATTGAATATGCGCTTCACTTTATTCATTCACGGGTTTCTTTCTTGTTACCGCACTTCATACTGCAGAGGGCACTCGCTTTCGAAGATAGCGTTAGTGGCCGAAACAGCCTTTAGCTCATCAAATTCTACTAACGATGCGTAGCATAAGTCCGCGCCTCTAACAAGACTATATTCATCATCATCATCATTACAGCCCATCACAAGTTCACTGCTGAAGGCATGGAAAGATTCAAGGAACGTCAGAAAACATACATAGTCCTGAGTAACCTGCATCTCTTGCCAGATCGTCGTACGGTTTAAAGTACCCCGAGCTGGTTACGACATCGGGACTTCTAACTTTTGAATCCCCCCGTGATCATGGATGCTAAAAACACTCGCTCGGTGATGAATTTTAAATAAGTGAAATTAAATGCGTTAAAACGATTATCTTAAAACCGAATTTAATTACTTGTATCATTAAGTCTCTGTTTTTTTTTTTTCATGAAACTGAAGTAACAGACGAAGTTATTTTAATTAATCTTTATTGGACATTACACTATATATAGAAATATAATGGTCCACCGGTTATAGTTGATAGCTACTGCAGTCCATGGACACCTTCATCCAACTTCAGACAGATGCGTTGTTATCCTAGAGGACTAAGATGACATGATTCACAACCTGTGATTAAACATGCACCCTGTGGCCTTTAGACCCAAAAACAGCAGTGCAATCGCTGATATTTGGCAGCGGAAATAGGTACGAGGGTGTCCAGACTGACTCCTAGACAGAAAAGTAATCCTAACACCAACCATTGCATTTATACGTTCCATATGCTCTCAAATAAATCGAAATAAACTAATGGCAAATAAAAACTCATCGGTTAGTTAATATCTCCTCTACGAGACAATCTCTGGGCATATATCAAGCAGTGGTCTCTTAATAGGCTGTAATGAATGAATAAACAAAAAAAATATTGTTTTATGAAGAAAGATTGAAAAAGAATCAAATGCATACATTTTATATCAAACAGATTTTAATAGCGTTTTAATTCCAGGGCTATTCTCGCAAATAAGATATACGCGAATGGATCTCATTTCGCAGAATTTATAGTCGGAGAGCTGGCGACGAATTCTGGGAAGGTCCTTTTGACAAGTTGAGCAGGCATATCCAGTCCCGCGAATCTGGCAGAGCGTTTGCGGTTACTTCGTTACTGCGCAGAATATAATATTTGCAAAAAAATCAAAAAAAAATGTTTTTTGGCAACTTGATTTAGCAGATCGGGGCCCAAGCTCCTCGCGCTGTGATTGGTTATTGAGAAACCGCGAATTTTTTTTAAATGATGTAAAAACTAAATTAAAAGATATAAAGAAATCAATTTGCAAAAAAAAAACACTTTTTTGGATAATTTTTTCTTGCAAATATTATATGCTGCGCAGTAACCGCAAATGCTTTTCCAGGCTCGCGGGACTGAATTTGCCAAATGAGGAAATTATTTTTTCACAATTTCAACTTGCCAAAAAGACCTTCCCAAAATTCGTCGCCAGCTCTTGGATTATAATTACATTTTATTTACTTTACGCCTCGAAGAATTTTATTTTCAACTTCAAGGAATATATATTAACAACACTCTCTTTTTCGTTCGCTTATCTTATTGAAATTTACATAATTTTAATTCGAGTTGCGAAAAATTGGAATTCTTTTAACATTATAAATACATTAAGAGTACATAACTTATTCGTAATGTACTTTATATGACTATTGAATAAAACTACTTTTAGGGATTTTATCGCGTATAATTAACTTATTTTTATTAATTCCCGACGTTTCAGGTGCTTTACAGTACCCATGGGTGCTGTAAAGCAACTGAAATATCGGAAATTAATAAAAATAAGTTAATTATACGCGTTAAAATCCGTAAAAGTAGTTTTATTCAAAGTGTAGTGTTCGCGTAAATATAAGAAATCATTATTTATATGAGTAGTTTTAAATTCTCAGGAGAATTACTGATGAGATGGGCTGCTCTATATTAAAATTCAAGATGCTGCTCATGAAATAATATACAGTTTAGTGAGATTTCAAAATTACATATATTTTTCGAATATTTATTTTCATTTTATTATTCACACTATTAACATGATACGACCATATCGTATCTGTGGAATATAATTTCAAATCAATATAATTTATTTTATTTTATTATTTCTAAATGAACGGTATCCGCGACTGGTCTACACTGCTGGTGATACGAGGGCTAGTTCTTTTCTCGCTCAAAAGCTAAGTAAATATATAATGTAAAACATTCGAATACCAATGTGCTGTTAAATGGGGAAGAGTTGAGTCTTGGGGATACCACCGCTTTTCTCGGTATTACTATTGACGCGACACTTCAATGGGGCCCCCATATATCTAAATTAGCAATCAGACTTAGTTCTGCAGCATATGCTGTAAGAAACATAAGAAGTCTCACAGATGTTGAGACAGCAAGATTAGTGTATTTTAGTTACTTTAATAGCGTAATGTCTTATGGAATTTTGTTATGGGGTAATGCGACTGATATTGAAGCTATATTTGTTTTGCAAAAGAGAGCCGTTCGGGCGATTTACAACCTAAATTGTAAAAAGTCTCTCAGACTAAAATTTAAAGAAATAAACATATTAACTTTGGCATCGCAATATATTTATGAAAATGTAATGTATTGTTAGGGATTACCTTATTCTAAATAATATAAATTGCCATTTCCGGTGGTTAATTAATCTCAAGCTATTGATTCTATTCAAAACTTCGAATCACTATAAAAATAATTAATTAAAACCCATGTATAATTAAGCTAATATAATTTTTGTGAAATTTAATACAACTTTCGTAAAATAAGAAAAACATTGTAAGACTACATCCGGTCCGTGTATTTACCGTTTCCGGCTATGCGGAAAGGTAAAGACATGACTTGTAAAACGATACCGGGGAAGTCATTCGCTCGTCAGCATTTCAACAGTGAAGGAAGGTTAAGTAGGACGTTACGCCGAATTTGATCAATAATTATACTGTTGGATTGTTCGAAAATAAAGTGTAAGCGGAAGAGCTAATAAATTTGTTGAGGAAAATCAAACTCGTTGTATGAATTTTCGTCAACTCCAATAGTTCAGAAGTGGGATCACGAAAAGGATACATAAAACTTCCTTTCACGCCTATAAAAACGTAAGTAAAGTGAATAATTTTCTGTTAAATTAATTCTGTTAATTCTGTTAAAACCCTTAAATTGTGAAAATTCTTAAACCTTGTAGGGAATGAATGATTTTTTTTTGTGTTTTCTTTGTTTTTATATTACCCGCATTACTACTTACATTTAAATGCCTACTTTGTGATTCTTTTGTATTACTCGAGAAATATATTACTTAGTAATTATAGAATGTGCTGGTATGTAACGTAAGAAATCTTCTTATTACCATTGATTTTCAAGCGTGACGATTGAAGTATGTCTTTCCTGTAGCGGAGAGGCTCTTATTATACAATAAACTTTTAAGCACTTCTGACGACGATGATGAGTCATATCGAACGCATTTAAAGTTGATGCATTGTTTGCTGCAATTAATGTTTTTCTTTTTGGACGTAAACATTGTTTTTATTAGTTCCTCTTCCCTCGCCATTAGCCTTTTTTTTTTGTATATTTTCTTTTATTGTTCTTTAATTGAAAAAAAAAAGAGATTATATAGGAGGATGAAAGAGGAATGCCATGTCCCAACGATAAATTAAAGAATGGAAAGAGCGAAACATATATTATATTAGGATTAGGATTTCACATGAAGAGATCACAATTAAATATTTTTATTTTCTGTTTCTATCTATATCAAATAATCTTTCCTTTTATCCACTTAATCAATGAAGAGAAGTATAGTAAGAAATTACACTCATGGTTATCACTCTAAGCTTTGATTTTTCTAAGTTCCAGAGACATGGATGAAAACGTTGCCCGAGGTCAAGGGCTTATTGATAAAACCCGAGGTCAAGGGTCTCTAATCATTGATGCCCGAGGTAAAGGGCCTAATATTGATGCCCGAGGTAAAGGGCCTAATATTGATGCCCGAGGTCAAGGGCCTAATATTGATGCCCGAGGTCAAGGGCCTAATATTGATGCCCGAGGTCAAGGGCCTAATATTGATGCCCGAGCTCAAGGGCCTAATATTGATGCCCGAGCTCAAGGGCCTAATATTGATGCCCGAGCTCAAGGGCCTAATATTGATGACCGAGGTCAAGGGCCTAATATTGATGCCCGAGGTCAAGGGCCTAATATTGATGCCCGAGGTCAAGGGCCTAATATTGATGCCCGAGGTAAAGGGCCTAATATTGATGCCCGAGGTAAAGGGCCTAATATTGATGCCCGAGGTAAAGGGCTATGGACAGATGATTCCCGAGGTCAAGGGTTTATCGTAGATAATGGTCGAGGACAAGGCCTAGATAGTGAAAACACCCATGGTTACGGGTCGAGAAACTATGATGCCCGGGGTCAAGGGCTTATAGAAGGTAACGCTCGAGGTCAAGGGCACCAGTATAGAACTTTGCATTATATGGAAGAAACACCGAGACAGTCGCAAGATAATTTAAGTTTACGGAAACGTACCAGGGATAGAACGTGTTCATTGGAAGAGTCTGATGACAATGAAAGTTTTAGAAGAGGCGATTCAATGTAATTAACGGATATCAAGGCGTAGGTGTCCCAGTACATCATCAGAATCTTCGGGTAAGTCCGTCAAGGCTCATTTAAAATCTAATCGTGGTAAAAAACCTTAAAAATAGTACAGACGTCATACTGGACAAGTTCCTTTCCATAATTAAAGACTTAAGGAGTTCGGATAAACCCAGACTATCCCACAACAATAACGTCGTTCCAGACTATGATCCCATGACAAAGGAACAGACAATACTCACGTGGATTAATAAAGTAGAAGAATGTGCAGAGATCTATGGTTGGGACGAAAAGGAAATAATTCACTATTCATTTCCGAAATTATGCAGTGTTGCTAGGTCATGGTATCAAGGTCTTCCAACTTTGTTGTATAATTGGACGGAATGGAAAAAAAAGCTAATCGAATCGTTTCCGTGTCGCGAAGATTATGCCGAACTCCTTACAGAAATGCTGAGCAAGCGGGTTAGGTATGGCGAGTCGTTAGAACATTATTATTACTCTAAAATTAATCTGTTAAATCGTTGCAAAATAAGCGGTAGGCAAGCAGTAGATTGTCTTCTTCATGGCGTTGATGACCGTGCTGTAAAAGTTGGAGCACAGGCAGCACAATTTTCTGAACCAGAACAAGTCCTTAAGTATTTTAGGTCTGTTTGGGTCGAAAACTCTAGGGACAGTAGCGATTATTTAAGGAAGAATAGATTAGATAAAAATGTTAACGTTAACAAGCCATCTTTTTCGAAGTTTGCTAGAAATAACTCTAACATACGGTGTTTTAATTGCAACATGATAGGCCACCCAAGTTTTAAATGCGAGAAACGATTGATTAAATGTACGAATTGCGATAGGATTGGTCACCAGTTGTCAAACTGTTATAGAAACAAAAACAAGGAAGTTCCTAGTAACACCTCCGCCAACATAAACGAAAAACAGGTTTCTAAACTTAGTGTAACCGGTAAAACTAATGATAAATATGTAATGGATGTGAAAGTTAACAATAAAACATTTTAATGTCATTTGAATTTGGGTAGCCAATGTTCTCTTATAAGAGAAACTGATGCTAAGTTACTAGATGCGAGTATAATTAGAAACGCGTAGTTGCCTACCTTAAGCGGTATTGGTGCAAATCTTGTTCGACCACTGGGATTGATAATAGCCGCCGTAGAAGTACAGGATATCAAAGAAGTCATCGACATATATGTGGTACAAGATTACGTTTTGATCTATCCATTGTTACTGGGTCATTCGATCTCTGAGAAACCGAAGATAGTGATTACCAAAACTCCACATGAGTTTATATTTAAAAAAATCCAACATCAAAAGGTTCATTTGATTTCGCAGAACAGAGTAATAATTCCCATTAATAGTTTACGCGCCGTGCCCTTTCACTGCGAATCATTGAACAACGGATACGTCTATGTAAGTGGGTCGACTCGAGGGTCCTCTGGCAAAGAATACTATCTTCTACCGGGAGAATACGCCGTAAGAAATAATAAATGTGCGTTGCTGATTTATAACGTGTCCAACGAGGATATTATCGTAGAAAAGAATTTACTCTTGACAAGGGCTACCCAAATACGTCAAACTGCAGACATTTGCGAAATTACTATAAGTAAAACTGAAATAGATGACTCCGTAATATGTAATCTTAATTTGACGACAGAGCAACGACTGTTACTTCAAAATACATTGACCGAATTTCAAGACTGTTTCTCCAGTAGTCTCACGAGTCTTAGGACTCACTAATGCAACCGAAATGGTTATTGAGCTCGAAGACTCTGAACCAATCGTATACTTTCACAGGACTATGAATAAAATTTTATCAGAGGCCAAAATTAAATACGCTTTAATATATATGGACGATATTTTAATACCACGTAAAGAGTTTAACGAAGGTTTAACAAGACTAAAAGAAGTACTGGGCTTATTGAGGAAAGGTGGCCTCACACTAAAACTAAGTAAATGTAACTTCTTTTTCGAAAATATTGATTTCCTTGGTTTTGAGGTGAGTGCACATGGTATACGGCCGGGATCGAGAAAATGCGAAGCAGTATCAAAATTTCCTAAGCCAAGAAATCGGCACGAATTGCGCCAATTTTTAGGCCTCTCTGGGTTTTTCAGGAGATTTATTAAAAATTATGCAATAATAGCAGCCCCACTAACTGACTTACTAAAAAAAAAAGAATAACGAATGGATATGGCGCGAACCACGAGAAAACTCATTTACCCGCATCAAAAACTTATTGTCCGAGCGTCCGTTACTTGCTCTATACGACCCTCGTGCCGAGACTCATCTTCATACCTACTTCAACGCAATCAAAATGGAGTTTTACAACCGGTAACGTACTTCAGTCGTAAAACCACCGCGGAAGAACAAAAATACCATTCCTCTGAGCTGGAAACCCTTGCTGTTATTGCATCCCTACAGAGATTTAGAGTTTACCTCATTGGAATCCCATTTACTGTACAAACCGACTGTATCGCACTAAGGTCGACCTTAACCTAGAGAGATTTAGTGCCACGGTTTGCTCGGTGGTGAATCCAATTGCAAGAGTACGATTGCACAATTGAGTATAGACCAGGAATAAAGATGTCTCACGTGTACGCCCTTAGTCGCAACCCAGTAGATACGAATGTCAATGAGTCACACGTTCTCGATGTACTGTCGGTTGAACCTGAACAAGATTGGATCGCTACCGTGCAATCAGCAGATCAGGAAATTACCAGAATAAAAAACATACTCAATGATCCGAATACTGAGAATGTACTTGACATCCGCAAAAACTTTAAACTTAAAAATGGATGCGTATATCGCATTACAGGTGATGAATTAAAATGGGTTATGCCAAGTGGAGCTCGGTGGCAGATTGTTAAGAGGAATTATGACGATGTTGGCCATTACGGTTATGAAAAAACGTTTGCACGCATGAGGCGGTTCATAAAGAAGTATGTTTCAGCCTGTTTAGAATGTGCTCACCATAAGGTACCAGGTGGGAGACGAGAAGGTGAGTTGCACCCAATAGAAAAATATAGCATACCATTTCATACTTACTATTCACGCTGATCACCTGAGTCCTTTTATAAAAAGTAAAGTAGGAAATTGTTAAATATTAGTTATAATAGACAGTCTTACAAAATTTATTAATATTACACCCGTTAAAAACACTAAATTACTGACAACTATTAAAGTTCTAAAAGACCACATTAGTTTCTTTAGAATACCAACGCGCCTTATTACAGATAGAGGGTCCAGGTTTAGAAGTAAATCATTTAAAGATTTTATTGCCGAGTATGGAATAAAGCATGCCATGAACGCAGTTGCGACTCCAAGAGCCAATGGTCAGGTGAAACTGTTCAACAGAACCATTACAGAGGCACTAGCTACATCAAAGCATGGGAAGGACGAAAAGGCTTGGGACGAACACATTCGCGACATACAAATTGGTCTTAACACTACGGTCCATAAAACTACTCATAAATCACCATCAGAACTCTTATTTGGCTTTAATATAAATAGCAGAAGTCAGGGAATCCTGAGTACAATAATCAATGATACATTAAATGTAATATCGTCTGATGAATTAGAATCTGTCAGGGAGGAGGCTAAAAAACGTATTCAGGCGCAACAGCAAAAAGATGTTGATCGATATAACAGGCATAGAAAAGCAGGTAGAAAGTACAAGGTAGGAGACTTAGTTCGGATAGAAAGACAAGTCCCGTGTGATGGTAAATCGCAAAAATTTGTAATTAAATACCAGGGCCCGTATCGTATCATTAAAGTGCTCCCTCATGATAGGTTTATAGTTGAAGACACGCCGTTGTCACGTAAAAATGGTCGTAGGTACGAAGGAACAGTGGCTTTGGACAAAATTCAACTATGGATGAGCTTTGATAGGAACTTTGATAATAGTTCAAATAGTACAAGTGATGCTGATGATGACACTGGCGACAATGGACTTACTAATGAAGTATGATAACGAACCAGAATAATACTACAAATGTAAAGGAACCCACGAAATATGAGTTTGTACTAATAATATAAGTAATTAAGTCACTATTGTTTTCTATTTACTTTGAATGCTTGTGATTATGTTCAGTTATTCAAATTATGTATAATTATAAGGTATAATTATTAAGTTTTTTTAATAAACCAAATACATATCTATATTAGTTATATAAATATACTAAACTTTATATTAGTATAGTAAGCTATTATGAATAAATCTGAATTGTAATTAAGTTTCCCGTAAATAAAAATGTACTATGTACTTCAATTTAGATTTAAGATTGTGAAAAAAAATCTTGGTGTGTAGTTCGAGATTACACCGCGAAGGGTCTCGCGCTAAACAGGATGGCCGAGCTGTTAGGGATTACCTTATTCTAAATAATATAAATTGCCATTTCCGGTGGTTAATTAATCTCAAGCTATTGATTCTATTCAATTATATAATTTTTGTGAAATTTAATACAACTTTCGTAAAATAAGAAAACCATTGTAAGACTACATCCGGTCCGTGTATTTACCGTTTCCGGCTCTATAAATTTGTTGAGGAAAATCAAACTCGTTGTATGAATTTTCGTCAACTCCAATAGTATGTACATAAAAACATAAATAGCTTTAATAAGAATAAGGATGTGCATACTTTAAACACTAGGAATAAACATAAGCTTGTAATACCAGTTACTAGACTTCACAGAATCAGTAATTCATTTATGTTGTATACGGTTTTACAATAAAATCCCAGAACATATTCAAAGTTTGTCAATAAACAAGTTTAAAAGTTTTATTAAAGAAAAACTGTACAAAAAGGGTTATTATAATAACAAGGAATACATGAATGAAAATAACCCCTGGGAATAAGGTGATCGCCACCATGCTGGTTCTATGAAAAATTATTTAAAAATTGTATAAACGAAATTATGTGAAAAAAAAGTCCCGCTGGATTTCTTGCTGGTTCTTCCCAGGACAGAGGTATTTTCCCAACCAGTGGTAGATAAAAATTGACTTTCAATAAGAATTATGTAATAATCGATATTGAATAAAAAAAATTCTATTCTAGTATAACAATTCAGCGAGGAAACGCAGCCAGCGTTCTTGGCACGATACCACGGGGAGTAGGACTGTATGATATTTTTTTTAGCAGAAGTCTTACACTAATATTTAAAACGTTAACGTTTCAGTTGAGCAAATAATTCACAATTTTAATACCTGTTTTGTTAAAAATATCCCTACTATATTACATCAAAAGGCAAACTATATCCGTTAAATCGTAGACCACGTTTACGATTTGCGCTACAAAGTTAGTCGAATGTGTTATCTGAATCCTTCGCTAGTAAAACGTGACTACAGAGATATTCAGAAAGAATTTGAGAGCATGATCTAAGTGATTTTGCCGTACATGTCCTTATCTTCACAGCCATAAAGATGAGCTAACCGGATATCTAAAGAAAACTTTAAGCATTTAAGGAAAAATATTATGAGATACTTTGAAAGATATATAACTTTTGTACCCGCGACTTTTTGACGTAAGAAATTTTGATTTGGTTTGTGTTGCCAAATGTTTTTAATATACTATCCTCTCGTATCATCATCATTCATCATTCATCATGACAGCCCCTCACTACTCCACAGCTGCACATAGGTATCTCCCGAGGAATGCCAGAGAGCACGGTCCCGAGCCACCTGCATTCATCGACTTCCTGCAAGTCTTACCAGGTCGACACTATATCTAGTAGGGAGTCGCCCTACACTTCGCCTACCGGTACGAGTCTGCCACTCAAGAACTTTTTTTCCTCATCGGTTGTCGATTCTTCGAGTTATATGGCCGGCCCAATACCACTTTAGCTTACTAATCCGTTGTCTTTTACTGTTTCTACTGTGGATATTCTCATTTATAAGTTATGCAGAGAAACCTTAAGCCCTTATAGCCTTTTCAATAGCTCGCTGAGCGAACTTGAGCTACGTCATACGGCCAGTATTGAAAGACCACGTCTCAGATCCATAGCTCATCCCCGGCAACACACACTGGTTGTTACAATCTTTTTTCTTTAAGTTTCGAGATATAACTGATGAAAATATGTGTCGTAGTCTCCCGAACGTCGAACTTACTAAATGCTTGTCGTAACCAACGCTAGTTGAACAACCTAGGGGCGGTGGGCGGAGCCATGAGGGTGTTACGATCGTCGGGCCGCGCTCACGGTTCCACAACTAGCGGTGGTTGCACACAGCAACGCGGGAAAAGCCGTAACAAGAATATTGGAAAATATATCTTTATATTTTAATAAATAGTATTGTAACTATGTAATAAACTCTCCCAATAAAGGCATCGAACGAATAGCGAGAGTTAACATAGATTTTAATGTAGAAATCAATTAATGTAAAATTGTAAAGTAATTATTGTATGTAAATTGTATTCCTTTATATAGTACCTTTTTAATTTCTTGTATATTAAGCCCTTAGGCACGAAAAATAATAAACAGGGTATGTTACCGTGACGCGGCCGCGGAGCGAATGAGGCTACGCGCGCCGTGCCACGACGTTTTATATTTATAGTACTGAGGCGTGGGGCAGGGTCCTCAGCTCAAAGTTGCTGAAAAACAACGTTTAAACTTTTAGTATATAGAAAAATTGTTATGTACGTATTAGTTTAATAAGTAGTTGTAAGAATGTTATATATTTAAGTCTGTTCGTTAGTTTGTAAAAAATCTAACCAATAAAGAAAGGCGCGGGGGTGAGGCAAGGGTCCGCTGGCCAGCAACATATTAAATGAATGTCAGCACGGTTTTCAGAGGGGCAAAAGCACTAATACTTTATTATCAAAATTCACTGATGAAATTAATTCGAATTTAGAAAATAAAAAATTTGTTGTTGCTATTTTTTACGATTTCAAAAAAGCATTTGATACCTTAGATACAGAAACACTTTTAAATGGAATGGACGAATGTGGCGTGGGACAGCCGCTAAACCAGTGGTTCCGTGACTATCTCACATCGCGCATTTTCCGTGTAAAGGTTGGTGACACGCTTAGTGAGGCGCATGAGGTGAAATGCGGGGTGCCACAAGGTTCGGATGTGGGCCTATTTGCTACTTACTACATGTTAATAGCCTATGTGACGTTCTTCAGTATTCCTCTGCATACATGTTCGCAGATGACCTATGTACACTACGGGCTGGTATCAATCTAGTGGAGACGTGTCACCTAATACAGCAATATATAGATTCGGTAGTTAAATGGTCTCATGATAATGGCATCGTCTTAAACTCAGATAAAACCAAGTTTCTTATCATTCAGTCACCTTATATGTGTTATACTGACTCGTCTCCTCAAATGTATAGTCATAACTTTGAATGCCTCCATAATGGTCAGAATAGTTGTCAATGTGAGCCTATCAAAAAAGTCGATTGTGTAACCTACCTCGGTGTTAAAGTTGATACTAACTTCTCGTGGTCCAGCCATGTAGATTATATTTGTAATAAGTTAAGATTACTTCTAAGCAAATTTTATCACTTAAGCTTTAAAGTTCCTTCTGCTTCTTTAAAATGCTTATATTTTTCATTGGTAGATTCGATTTTGGGATACGCCCTTGACAGTTACGGTCTTACATTCAAAATCTACATTGATAAGCTTGAAGCACTACAAATTAGATTTTTAAAGTTACTAGTTAATAAAAAAACTAAAGATATCTGTAAAGTTGATTACACAAAATTGTTCAAAATCTGCAAAATACTTCCAGTAAGTTTAAAACATAAGTATTTACTTGCCTTAAATAATTACAACTGTCGAGAACGTACTCTAATACTAGTTAAGCATGGTCAGGGTACACGGTCGATATCTGCAGGCAAATTTGGAGTACCTAAAGTAAATAATTACTACAGGGACAGAACTTTAAAGAAACGTCTACCGTACTTTCTCAATACACTACCTGAGGATATTCGACGTGAACCAGTAAAAAACATATTTAAAAACAAATTAAAGGAATACTTATTGGCTAGTCTTAGTGCTTAACTTTAACATTATTATGTAAATGAGACTCAAATGTTCCTACAGATAAACTGCGTAAGCAGTTTTGCGGGAATATGCATATTAAAAAACCAAACTTTGTACATTTAATAATAAATAAAAAAAAAAACGGCCAAATCATATATAAGACGGGCCGGCCGGAACGGTCGACAGTCGCTCTCCAGCCACCGAAAAGATGACAGCAAGAAAAGAAAAAGTACAAGTTCCTCCTCACCGTCGCTTGCCTCCAGTTTAGGCAAGACCAGAGCGTTTTTATTCATTTTTCGAACGGTAACATTAATGGTCCTTCGAGAAGCCGGATTACTAGAAGAAAAAGACAATATCGGTCTTGGTATTGCCGGAAGAAAGAAGCAAACCGCAAGAACGAAAAAATATTATTGTGAAGAAAAATGGTGATTACGCGTAGTAACAACGGAGAATCGTCGAAGCGAAACCACAACGGTCAGCGATACAACCGCTACCTCTGCGACCGATAACACGGCCGCAACGGAAGAAACCCAGCAAGAGAAGGATAGAAGATCGCAGCGCACACTAAGGCCCGACGAGACTAGGTCGCGCCGCTCCGTAGCCTCACGCAAGAGACTCCTCGCGGAGTTAGAGGCGAAAGAGCGGTTAGCCGAACTCAAGCTCGAGCAGGCTCAGTTGCAAGCAAGGACGGAATTGCAAGAAATACATGTGCAGCGACTACAAGCAGAAGTCGGATCAACCGATGACGAAGATGAAGAAATAGAAGACGATTTAGCATCAGTACGGATTAGTACATGGTTGCAAGAAAAACCTACATCGCAACCAGCGCCGCAGCCCGCGCCGCAACCCTCGTCGCACTTCGCATCGCAACCCGCTCCGCAGTCTACATCGCAAACCGCGCCGCAGCCCGCGCCGCAACCCACGCCGCACTTCACATCGCAACCCGCTCCGCAGTTTTCATCACAAACCCGTCCAGAAGACAATGGACAGGCGCAGCAACAAATCGACGTCGCTACCTTAGCCGCTGCTCTATCACAAGCAGTACGAAGCACAAGGGAGCCGCCGGAATATGTGCAAGAGCTACCTACATTCAATGGTAGCAGCAAAGAATGGCTCAGCTTCAAACCAACGTACGAAGAATCTTCAAAGTACTTCACGATGAACGAAAACATAGCGAGAATACGCCGAAGCTTAAAAGGGACAGCAAAATAAGCCGCAGGTTGCCTACTTATAAGCCAACCAGATCACAGCCTGATAATGGAAGCTTTGGAAAGAAGATTCGGACGACCAGAAGCGTTAATTCACTTAGAAATAGAGAAGCTGAAGCTGCTGAACAAAATTACGGACAATCCCACGCAATGTGGATACAAGGGGTCGGCTCGGAGGTGAAACATGAGTAGAGCAAGATCGTCAGCCTTAAAATAAGAGGAAAGTACGCGCAAGAAGAACACAACATAGAAGCAGCGCGTACGGTAGTGCGGTTGGACTTTGCGCCAGAATCCGTGAATGAAAATAACTTAGAGAGTTGCCAACATCTGTTGGATATCAAAGAAGATATCACCTACGAACACGCCTCACCGAAAATACTAATCAGACAAGATAACTGGCACCTCATAGTGTCTAGAAAACTGCGCGTCGGTCGTCGAGACCAACCAGTCGCCTCACACACCAACCTAGGCTATGTTCTGCATGGCTGTCATAGTTCATTGACGTCGACGGTCACCTTCTGCGGCAGACTACATCAGAGGGAAGATACACAGCCGATAGAAGAGGAAATAAAAAATTATTTCAAATTAGAATCGCTGTGCATCGAGCCAAGAACACCGAAAGAAGATCCCGAGCAGCGAGCTATGCAAATGTTGAAGGAAACCAGCCAGAGGTCGGCGGACGGCAGATTCGAAACAGGGTTGTTGTGGAAACAAAAGGATTTCCAAATACCAAATAATTACAAGGACGCGGAAACGCGGTACGAAAAACGCATACAGAACCTTTTCAACTCGGGTTAAGCAGAGCGCGCGCCCATGCTACCGCCACAAGGAAGGACATGGTATCTGCCACACTTCCCAGTCATCAACTCTGCGAAACCAGACAAGCCGCCGAGATTGTTGTACGACGCCGCAGCGAAGACAACCAGAATATGTCTCAACGATATGCTTCACTCGGGACCCGACTTATTACAATCATTGCCCGGAGTAATCATGAGGTTCCGACAGTATCCGTATGCAGTGAGCGCCGACATAAAAGAAATGTTCATGCAGATCAAAGTGCGCAAAGAAGATAGAGACGTTTTACGTTTCTTGTGGAGAGGCAAGCGGCGGGAGGACCAACCGGATGAATATAGGATGACGTCAATCATCTTTGGAGCGACATCATCACCATGCACAGCATTATACATCAAAAATAAAAATGCTGAAGAACATGCAGAGGCACACCCAGAAGCTGCGGTCGCCATAAAAAGAAATCACTATATGGACGACTACTTGCAGAGCTTTCACTCTGTCACGGAAGCTCAGCAAACGGTAAAAGCAGTCGATCACATCCACAAACAAGCGGGATTCGTACTCAGCGAGTGGACATCGAACGAAGAGAAAACAATAGAAGAAATAACGACAGAGCATAAACATCACGACGCGACTGTGTGCCTGGGCGGAAAAGAAACTGAGAAGACGCTCGGCCTGCTCTGGCATGTACAAAGCGATCATATTGGATTTAATACTCACAATACGAAGATGCCTGCCGACGTAAAAGAAAAACTACGCTTGCCAACTAAACGTGAAGCGTTGAGCATCATAATGGCATTATTTGATCCGCTGGGATTAATATCACCAGTGACCACCCCAGCGAAGAGAATATTCCAAGACACATGGCGTTACAAGGCGGACTGGGACGACCCTCTGCCCACAGAGTTAAAAGAAAAATGGGAAGATTGGATTACTTCACTTAACGCCATAGAAGAACTGAGAATACCGCGATGCTACGATTACAACCCGGTGTCGACGCGCCAACTACACACATTCGTCGACGCAAGCGAGGAGGCCTACGCAGCAGCCGTGTATTGGGGAACGGAGCGA